>JAVTVJ010000631.1:0-32307 GCA_034509425.1 Eopsaltria australis | reverse complement strand
AAGTCGTCATGCCCCCAAAGTGTCCCCAAGTGTCCGTGTGTCCCCAAAGTGTCCCCAAAGTGTCCTCATGTCCCCAGAGTGTCCCCAAGTGTCCCCAAAGTGTCCCCAAGTGTCCCAAGTGCCCCTGTGTCCCCAAAGTGTCCTCATGTCCCCAAAGTGTCCCAAGTGTCCCTGTGTCCCCAAAATGTCCCCAAGCGTCCCCAAAGTGTCCTAAGTGTTCCTGTGTGCCCAAAGTGTCCCTGTGTCCCCAAAGTGTGCTCATGTCCCCAAAGTGTCCCCAAGTGTCCGTGTGTCCCCCAAGTGTCCCAAGTGTCCCGGTGTGCCCAAAGTGTCGTCATGTCCCCAAAGTGTCCCCAAGTGTCCGTGTGTCCCCAAAGTGTCCCAAGTGTTCCTATGTGCCCAAAGTGTCCCTGTGCCCCCAAAGTGTGCTCATGTCCCCAAGTGTCCGTGTGTCCCCAAAGTGTCCCCAAGGTGTCCCCGTGTCCCCAGGTGTCCCTGTGTCCCGAGACTGTCCCTATGTCCCCTCACACTGTGTTTCCACACTGTCCCCAAGCTGTCCCTGGCACTGTCCCCACACTGTCCTGTGCCCCCAGATTGTCACTGTCCCTGTCCCCACACTCTCCCATGTCCTTGATGGTGTCCCCACCCTGTCAGTGTCACTGTCCCCTCACTGTCACTATCCTGTCCCTGTCACTGTCCCCTCACTGTCCCTGTCCCCACAGTGGTACAAGCTGGACGAGCTCTTTGAGCAGGAGCGCAATGTCCGAGCGGCCATGACCAGCCTGTCCCTGTCCCTGTCACTGTCACTGTCCCTGTCACTGTCCCTGTCCCTCATGGTCCTCTCTCACTGTCCTGTCCCTGTCACTGTCCCCTCCATGTCCCCACAGTGGTACAAGCTGGACGAGCTCTTCGAGCAGGAGTGCAATGTCCGAGTGGCCACAACCAACCTGTCCCTGTCACTGTCACTGTCCTTGTCCCTGTCCCTCACTTTCCCATGTCCCCACCCTGTCCCCACCCTGTCCCTCAGTGTCCCCTCACTGTCCCCTCACTGTCCCTGTCCCCACAGTGGTACAAGCTGGACGAGCTCTTCGAGCAGGAGCGCAATGTCCGAGCGGCCATGACCAACCTGTCCCTGTCCCTCATGGTCCTCTCTCACTGTCCTGTCCCCTCACTGTCCCCTCACTGTCCCCTCCATGTCCCCACAGTGGTACAAGCTGGACGAGCTCTTCGAGCAGGAGCGCAATGTCCGAGTGGCCACGACCAACCTGTCCCTGTCCTTGTCCCTGTCCTTGTCCCTGTCCCTGTCCCCTCACTGTCCTGTCCCTCAGTGTCCCCTCACTGTCCTGTCCCCTCACTGTCCCCTCACTGTCCCTGTCCCCACAGTGGTACAAGCTGGACGAGCTCTTCGAGCAGGAGCGCAATGTCCGAGCGGCCATGACCAACCTGTCCCTGTCCCTCATGGTCCTCTCTCACTGTCCTGTCCCCTCACTGTCCCCTCACTGTCCCCTCCATGTCCCCACAGTGGTACAAGCTGGACGAGCTCTTCGAGCAGGAGCGCAATGTCCGAGCGGCGATGACGAACCGCGCCGGGCTCCTGGCGTTGATGCTGCACCAGACCATCCAGCACGACCCCCTGACCACTGACCTGCGCTCCGACCGCTGACCCCGACCCCAAAACCCCCCCCTCAAAAAAATCCCCCTCCCCAAATCCCCCTCCCCACCTCCCCCCCACTCCCGGGTGCTCCCCGTCCCCAAATAAATCGGGTGTAAAAAAGGAATTTGAGGGCGTCCCTTTTTGAGGAATTTCGGGGTTTTTGGTGCCACCCCAAATCCTGAAGAGGCCGTGGGGGGTCCCTTTGCTGGAATTGGGGGTGGGGGGGGGGTCCTGAGGAAATTTGGGGGGGGCCTTAGAGGGTGGGAGGAAATGGGAGCATCCTTGGGAGGGCTTGAGGGGTCCCGTGGGGTGTTTTTTAGGGGGTCCTTTGGGGGGGTCCTGGGGGTCTTTGGGGGGGTCTTGGGGTCTTTTAGGGGGTTTGAGGGGTCCATGGAGGTGTTGGGGGGGTCCTTTGTGGGGGGTCCTTTGGGGGGATTTGAGGGGTCCCTGGAACGTGTTGGGGGGGTATTTGGGGGGCCTAGGGGTCATTTGGTGGGGTCTGGGGTCATTGTGGGGGGGTCTTGGGATCTTTAGGGGGGTTTGAGGGTCCCTGGAGGTTTTTGGGGGGGGGGGGTCCTTGCCAGACTGACAGTGGCAGGGCCAGGTAGGACCTTGGCACTGCTCTCCAGACAGGCACAGGTTTGGAAAACTGAACTTCCAAAACGGGAAGCAGCTCTCAAAAACGGGAATCCTCCACCCAGCCCAGCAGCAGAGCAGCTCAGCTGCTTCCCCTCAGGTCCCTGGGTTCATCCCTCCGAGGTTGTGCTCAGGGTCACAGCCTCAGGCAGCTCAAAGTCCTCACAGCAATGCCAGAAAATTCTGCTTCTCCCCAGCCTCTCCTTTAATACCTTGGTCACATTTAACCTTTCACACCCTTGGTGCGTGAAATTGGAGTGATTTTTAAGTTCTTTATCATGGGACAGGGCCCACCTGGGCCATGCCACTCCTGCATTGCCAACCCCCATCAGCTGTGGCCTCTGGCTCTGCCCTGGAATGCTGTGGGGAGTCACAAATCTCAGAGCTCATTTGTTCTTTCAGCACGAGTGAGTTTGAGCCTGTGTCTGAGCTGTTTTCCCAGCCTTGGATGGGAGCAGATTTGGGGAAGCCAAAGCCCTGGGCAGAGTCTCCCTGGCTGCACTGAGAGTCTGTCACAGACATTGCTGCTGGACCAGCATGAGGATAAGAAAGAGGTTTAGATGGGTTTGAGGTGTGGTGATTTCTCACCACACTCTGACACTCACACACCACAACCTTTCCTCCTTCCCCATCCCACTGTGGACTGGGGGAATGGGCTGCACTTAAACACCAGCTCCTAACAGCTCTCAGTGCCCTTTCTGCCACTCCTGGAGCCAGGCAGAGGAAAAAAGCCCAGCTGGTAACCAGGCCAACAAGATTTACCCTTGTGTGTGATCTGGATGTGATGTTCTTTTTTGTTTTCAACGTGATGGCATCACACATCCTTGTGGCCCTGCGAGTCTGATCCTGGGGTGACTAATCCAGGATAGTCCCTAAGCCTGAGTACACCCTGCACCTCTGCAGCGCTGATTACAACAGGCACAAGCCCTGAGACAAGGGGATTACCCAAGGCACGTCTAATCTGGAGCCCTGGCTCTGTTTGCCATGTGCTGACTGGGTAGGGTAGGCTGTGTCCCCTGAGGATTGCGTCTCGCTGGGTGGATTACACAGAGCTCCTGTGCTGTGTCCCCATGTGGGCTGGCCAGGGACACCCCTGGGCTGTGGGGACACATCTGGGGGTGCTGTGCTAAGTGCTGCCATGACTTGTGCTCGGTTTGGGGTGTTGTGGTGGCACTTTGGGGACACGAAGGGCTCGCTCTGCAGGGCACACAATGGCCATTGTTTGCCTTCGGGGCGGGTGAGCAGCCTCTGGCTTGGGAGGAACAAAGCCCGGAGCCAGTTCCTGCAAACACAAAACATGCCTTTTTATCACTTCGTGACAAATTGGTTTGTCAGCAGCAGGAAGTGATGTTACCGCTGTCCTCGGCGAGGGGAAACTCCTCGTGGTTTCCATGGGGATGTGTGCAACTGGAGAGCTACAGATTTATACAAACTGAAAGCCCCGCACACGCCTGCTGAGCTCCGGGGTTCTGGGGTTTGGGTACCACGGGAGGGTCTCAGCTGAGCCCTGCTAGCACAGGGGGACAGCCAGCTCATGTTGGAGGCAGAGAAATGGGAGTTTAAAGCCCCAAACCAGGGTCAACTGCGTGCTTTGCTATTCCAGACAAAGCAGCAGAGCTGGGAGAATAAAGAAGGGGTGAGAAGATTCCTCCACGAAGTTCAGCCCGGCTGTGCCACCGAGGCATCCTCCTCCTCCGGCCCACACCTTGCCAGCCATCCTGCTCCTTCCCCACCACTCAGCTGATCCCATCCATCTCCCCAAAACTGTCCCACCGAGGTGACATTTGGCACTCCCACTCTGATCTCTCTTTCCCTCACGTCCTCCCCTTTACACCGGGACCAGTTTGGGACCAGGGCGCGATCCCATCCACAAAAAGCTCGCAGGAGTCTGAGACTCTGGGCAGCGTCAGAGTCGGATTACAGGGAGCAGCAGAAGGATCCCGATAAAGACTTGGGAAAGGGCATCGGATGTCAGAGCTGGAAGTGCAGCCCGGTGGCTCTGGTGGCTCAGCCCTGCTGCCCTGGCTGCCTGTTCACAGCAGGCTTT
The DNA here is from genome assembly GCA_034509425.1 of Eopsaltria australis. NCBI lineage: Eukaryota > Metazoa > Chordata > Aves > Passeriformes > Petroicidae > Eopsaltria > Eopsaltria australis. The sequence goes on along the minus strand of JAVTVJ010000631.1, from coordinate 27,970 downwards.
GTGCTGAAGCAGCTCTCTTTTGCACCCCTCTGTCAGGTGCCTGCTTAGGTTATAAAAGCTGATCTGCTGCCAGGTAATGAGTTTTATTGTTCCAAGAAACACATAAACAAGCTCCCGCGGCTGACAGGGAGCGGATTTCTGTTTGAATTGCGATTAACAGGCAGGATTTTTTTTTTATCAGTTGCATGGCCACGGCTGCCAAGGTTGTATTTTTCCACTGAACGAGCTCTGCTGTGCTTTGAAGGTGAAAGTTTGTTCCACCCTTTGATGCAGGTGTAAAAGGGCTCACGTATTCAGAGACAGTCTTGCATATTTAATCAGGACAGCAACGGCAGGTTCGACGTGCCGAGGGATTTTCCATGGACAAAGGGGTTTTGCAGGATTTGGGGAGGATATTCACTTGGAGGTTCAGGAAAAGAGGAGTTTCTAACTTCGCTTCTCAGTGCCCAGGGATCTCTCCTCCTTTTAGCTGCTCTATTTTTTTTCCTCCCTTGGTGTCAGGTTGAAAGTCGGTGACGGCTGACGCGCGGCGCTGACGACAGAGCTGCTTTGGAGGGGCAGCTCACGTGGAAGAACCTCAGAGGCAGCACTGCATCATCCCGTCCTTCAAGGGCACCTTCTCCCAGGAGAGCAGTCCTGATTTTAGCACCATTAATACCCCAGGTAACTTTTGCAGGGTTGCAGCAGGAGTTTGTGGTGCTTGGCTCGTCTTTCTGTGTGACGAGAGCGCAGCTGCTTTGTGCTCACAAAAACCTTCACCTACAAACTTGAGATCACAACTGCTTAAATTCTTTGATTTTACAGTCAGAACCTGCTGCGTGTTCCCAAGGAAAACCATGTTTGAGGGGGCAAAAGTTGGAACTGACTCTTTGAATATCAGATATGCAAGGACTGGTGGCTCCCTTCTGGGGTGAATATGGGAAACCCAGAGTGCTGCTGCTCCCTCAGCATCCCTCTCCCTGTCACCAGCATCACCCTGCCCAGCAAAACCAGCTCCCAGCTGCATCCCACACCCATCAGCTGCCCTGGGAAGGGGTTGGCACAGCAGGGATGCTGTTCTGCCCCACAGAGCCCATCAGAGGTGCAGCTCTGTCCCAGGGCCCAGCATTAACCCTGCAGCTCCTGCCCCCAGAGCTCTCCTGCTGCATCAACTCTCCTCATTGCCTCAACACAACTGGATCCAAGTCACTCCAATGATCATCTCCAGCAGGAAAGAATTTATTTGGGTCTGGGTAAGAAAAACGGTGCCTTGCTGGTTACCTGATCCCCTGTCATGCCCTGATTTGTTTACAGAGATGCCCAGCCAGCCAAATTCCTCACTCGAGGCAGCAGAGACAGTTTGAGTTGCAAAAAGGATTTAAGGAGATGGGACAGAAAAAGAAAACCACTTTGTGACTTTGTGCCAAGCCTCAGAGATCTGTTACTAACAGGTTAATTTTTAGACTTAACCTTTCAAGCACTAAAAGTAAACAAGGAATAAGGAAGCTTATTCCTCCTTCTTAGGAGAAGGACTATTTTAAATTCACTGTAGCCCAGTGCCCAAATCTCAGCTGGTTCAAACTGTTACAGCCATCAGGGCAGCCAAATCCACTGCCAGCTGAGAAACCAGCCTTGGCTCCCTGCCACTGCACACAATTACATGGGGACAAAGAAAAGCTCAGGTTAAGAACCTGCAGTAGTTTCTAGTCAATTATGTTGTTTAAACCCATTTTTCTCAGTCAAGACCCGAGGCCAGCAGAGTTGAAAATTACAGCTCTGCACCCCAGAGCTTCCACATGAGTTTTGGGACCGTGAAATGCAATATTTTAAAGAATATATATAATCCAGATGAATAGAAATGTCATAATTTATTCCGTTTGTATAAAAAAAGTTATAATCATGTAACAAAACTATGTCTTCATAAGAAGAAATATATTATTTCACATCATAAATAAATCAGCAAACATACAACCCTTGGTAACTCAAAAAAAAAAAAAAAAAAAAGCACTCGCCTGGTGCTTTCATGTCAGTGCTTGGGAAACAAGAAGAGCTGACAGATATACACACACAGGATTATAGTACCAAAAAATACTGAGGTATTTGGTTTCTCTAGAAATGAAACTTTACGTTTGTGAAGGCAACGAAAAAAACCCAACAACAATGCACTAATGTAAAAATAAATAAATAATAGGACTGTCATATAAAAGGGGACAGCATCAGTGTTGCTCAAAGTGTCCAGGAATGGGAATACTGGTGAGCATGCTACTAAACATGGAGCAGGCTTAGGACAGACAGAAGACAAGGAGGGACAGCTCAGGAAGAGCCAGTGTCCTTTGATCTCTGTGCAGACATCCAGATATTTGCTCGAGAAGTCAGAAACACCTGGTTAATCTCTGGCATTGGGTGAGCTCCTCTCCATTTCCGACACCGTTCTTGGGGACACGCGAACGACTCCCCACAAAACGCGAGTGACACTGTCCCTGTGGTTATTGCACTTCTGAGACAGCAAGTCTGAGTCCTGGCCACGTCCTTCACCTGCTTCTTCAGCAGCTCGGGGAAGTAGTGATGGGGCTCTGAAGGTAGTTTAAAGCACTGGACGTGGTGTGAACCGGGATGGAGACGGGGAAGTTGAAGACCGTGGTGGTCGATGCCCCTCTGTCCAACACTGACATCGCGGGGCTCCCGGCCTCTGCTGAGCAGTTGGGGGCAAGCACCTGCGACTCGAACTGAAGCAGCTGCCCCATGAAGCTGAAATTCGGGGAGATGATGCTCCTCCTCTGCTTGACAAACTCGAAGGCTTCGTCCAGTTTGACTCTGTTGGTCCTCATGAGATAAGCGAGGCAGATGGTGGCCGAGCGGGAAATGCCAGCCTGGCAGTGCACAAAGACCCTTCCTCCGTCCTTCTTCACAGAGTCTGGGAGAATCAAAGCACACAGTCAGCAAACGAGTCCCACTGCTTCTTCCAGAGGTGGGAAAAAGCACAGGCTGCTGTTTTACATTTCTTTAATGCATCCCTTCCTTAGCCTAATAGGTGCACCCGGAGCTTTTGAGACAAAGGGAGTCTTTGTCCCGAGGAAAGCAGCTATTTTCACTCTGGGCTCCAATTCCAATTATACTAATAGCCCCTCCAGGTCACTTTAGCAGTCTTGCAAGATTACTCTAATACTGATCCGCTTAAATTCACTCTTTCCTGCAAGACCAGTGCCTCCTGAATCAAGATTTCGAACAGCTTTACGATGCTAAGATTATGCCTGTGAGTAGCATTAAACTAAAGGAAATGTTCCCCGAGTGGATCTTCCCAGCGGAATGTTGTTACCCAGTCTCAAGCGTAGCTTTTACTGGGGGAAAACCATGCCAAAAATCACTTCCCAGGGGACATTAACCCAGAAAAAGCACGGATTGTAAAGAGAACTCATTTACCGATGAAATCGATCGCCTCGTTGAACCAGGAGCTGATATCCGCCTTGTGGTTGTCCTCCACGGGGATGCTTTTATACTGGTAGTGCCCTTCGAAGTGGTTGGGGCAGTTGGCCGAGACATTGATCAGCGCCGTGATCCCCAGAGCGTCCAGCATGTCCTTGCGGGAGGCGTGATAGGCGCTCCCCAAGTACAGGAACGGCAGGATTTCCACGGGCCCGCCCTGCAACAGAGAGGAACAGCACCCGGTCAGGTCACCCCCGCCCGGAGCTCCGCGAGCAGCGCCCGCTGCTCCGCTCCCCGTTCCCCCCGCGGCCGCTCCGCTCCCCGTTCTCCCCGGCGCTCACCTGGTCGTAGAGCGGGGTCCCGCAGGAGCTGCAGCCCGAGTCGGCGCTGCCGGGCGCGGGGCTGGCGCTCAGGGGCAGGCTGAGCCCGGAGGGAGCGGCCGGCTTGGTGCAGAGCTCGGAGCAGGCGGACGCGAAGGCTTCGTAACCTCCTGCGGGGGCAGAGCGGAGAGAGGGGCGCGGGGTGAGCGCCGCGCTGCCGGCAGGCGAGCGGGGCTGCCCGGCCCGGCTCCCCCGTCCCCTCCGGCGCCCGCGGGGCCACTCACCCTTGAGGAAGCAGATGCGGGCGCCGCGGGCCTCCCTGCAGAGGGTGCCGAGCGCCAGCAGCATGGTGCTGTCGCGCTTAGGCGCTTCCAGGTCGGCGCTGCGCTCGTCCAGCAGCACCACGGTGTGGAAGAGCCCCTGGCGCAGGCGGGCGCGGAGCTCCTCGTTGGGCACGACGTGCTCCAGAGCCAGGGCGCCCTTGGCGCGGCGCCGCACGATGGTGCTGAGGCGGACGTTGCAGGAGCCGCGGATGTGAGCGGCGTTGAAGGAGAAGAAGGAGCGGCAGTCGAGGACGAGGCACTGAGAGCCGCGCTCCTGCAGCAGCGCCCGCAGCGCCTCGCACTCCAGCGCGCACACCCGCAGGTTCACCATGGCTGGGCAGGGCAGGGTAGGGCGGGCAGGGCGCTGTGCGCGGAGGTGCCGCTGTCCCCGAGTGTCCCGGGGCCCCGGCCGAGCCCGCGCTTTTATCGGGGCCGCGCCGGCGGGACGGCGTTTTCTCAATGGGGCCGCGTCACGTGGGCTCAATGGGAGGGGGAGGGGCGGGGACGGCCGCGGGTGACGTCACCCTGGCCGCGCGCCACGCGCGGGCGCGCCCGGCCCCTTGCTGGTGTGACGTCATCCGCCGCGGGCAGGCCGGGGAGCGCGCGCGGGCACGGGGGCGCGCACGAGTGAGTGTGAACCCCCCCCTATACACACCTGAACACACCCGAACACACCTGAACACACCCGAACACACCTGAACACACCTGAACACGCGTGTGAACGCGGGCACACGCACAGGCGTGTGCGGACACGGCCGTACTGCACACAAACCCCGATATAAATATTTATAAGTATATAAAAATACATAAAAATACATTAAAATACATTAAAATATAAAAATAGATGCATAGATAGATACGTAAATACACACATAAATACATGCATAAATATATACATAAATATATAAGTGTATGCTATATATAAATATATAAATATATCTAAATTTCCAAAATATACAAATAAATCTATAAACATAAATCTATAAATAAATAAATATAAATATAAATATAAATATATAATATAATATAAATATAAATATAAATATTTAAATGAATATAAAATATAAATATATAAAATATATAAATATATGTATGCATACACGTAAATATGTGTATTTGTATTTATATGTATGTATGTATATGTGTGTGTGTGTCTGTGTGTCTCTGTGTATCTATGTGTATGTGTGTCTATATATTTATAAATACGTGTGTATCTATGTGTATATATATGTCTGTATGGGTGTATACATATATTTATTTATTTATTTATTTATTTACTTATTTATATGTGCTTGATGAAAACTCTGCACAAGGAATCCCCCATGCCCTGGGCTGATCCCCCACCGTGGGCAGCAGAGGAGGGGGGGATTCTGCCCCTGTGCCCCGCTCAGGTGAGGGAGTGGCACAAAATGATCTTTAAGGTCCATTCCAACCAAAAAACCAGCCTGTGACTCTCTGAGCTATCACATTTACACACATAAACTCTGTGTTTACGGGGCCGCGGGGACGCGGTTTAGTGGTGGGCTCACAATGTGGTGTTAACCGTTGTTCTCAGTTATCCGAGGGGTGTTTTCCGCCCTGGATGATTCCGTGTTTCCACACCCACCCATTCACACTCCCCAACTCCGTGCCCACCACTCCCAGCACAGGAGCGCTGAGTCCCCTCCCTGCCAGCTGTCCCTGTCCCCAGCCCCGCTGCCTTCATCCTTCCCCCCCCCAGCACCGGCTGCTCCCTCCTTTCCCACAGAACTCAAGGGACGGGGGGGATGGCGAGCTCTGGGTGAAGGCTGTGATTATTCTCCTAAAATACATGTATAATGAAACGAGCACACACATCCACATATTTGTGTTCATGCATAGGCATATCTACACGCACAGACAAACCCACGCATAAATATAGCTGTGTACACATATATTTGTGTATATATTTATAATGTAAACATGTATTTGAGCGTCGTTCCCATCATGTTTCATGGGTATGGAAAGAAAAAAAGCAGCAGACCCAAGCAAAATTCATTTTTCTCCACTGAGAACTCCCGCAGTGGCCGGAGCTGCCCAGTGACCAGCAGGGCAGTGCTGGGAGGTCTTTTTTTTCCCCCTCTTCTTGGGTGCATCAGCACTTCCCAAAAGTTCTCCTTTTTTCCCGTGGATGACTGATCTTCCACCACCGAGCCGCTCGGGTGGTTCTTACTCAGGGCTTCCAGTCAGCGCTGCTGCCACTTCCCCTGCTCTGCTCCTTGTGTCCCCTCCGTGTGTCCCCTGCACCCTGTGCCACCCCAGCCCTTTCCCCCGGCGATTCCTCTTCCCCCCACTCTGCCCTGCTGCTCTCAGCTGCTCCTTCCTCGCCCCATTCTGCCGTGTTCTGTTTTCACTTCTCCCCTCCAGCTGCTCCTTTTTGGGGAGACCTCTCTGCCCACCCACCCCTCGCTCCAGGGCTCCTCTCCCCCCTCCTGAGCCACCAGGCTCCCACTCCTCACATTTTCTGTCTCCTCCACCTCAGACCAGCCGGGCTCTGTGTCCAACTGAGATCCCCAGGGTTTTCCAGGTTCCCAAGGGGGTCCTGGAGGAGGGGCAGGGACAAGGGCAAGGGTGGGCGAGTGCCAGGCCTGGCTCACCCACAGGATTGTCTGTGCTCTGCTGAGCAGTGGGGTTTTTGTGCCAGAACTGCAGCCTCAAAGTGAATCTGTTATTTCAACACGTTCCTTTAAAATAAACACAGGATTGCACTTTTCATTCCGTTTGTTTATTGTTGTTCTTTTAGCAGTGGGCTGGGAGCAGATTGAGGGAGGAACACTCACACTCTTGGGTGCTGGGAAATGATTCCTCTCCATCACAGCAGCACCCAGGGGCACAGGGACCCCGCAGGACCCACCAGCTGGGCAGGTGACACGTGTCCCTCCACAGGGACATCACCACTGGTGGCAGCTGTCCTCCTTGGATGTGCTCTGAGCCAGCACCTCAAAAGATGTGACATCACTGTGGCACCAAGCTCTGGTGACCTTGCACATCATCTGTCCAACACCAGCCTGCCCAGATTGCTCTGAGGAGATGAACAGCAGGAATTCTCCGTGATGGATTCCTTGCCAAATTCTTGCAGCACAAGCCAGCACGGCAGATGGCCACGAGACAGGGCTGTGTTCATCATTTTTCCTGGAGGAAATGGATCTCTCTGTTCCTCATTTTTCCTGGAGGAAATGGATCTCTGTGTTCATCGTTTTTCCTGGAGGAAATGGACCTCAGGCACGGAGCTTTCCGTGGGTCTGGACCCAGGAATTGCTTCACTTTTCTCCTTTGGAGTGTGATGTGGGAGCGATTTAAGGCATGGCAGGAGCGTGGCAGAGGCAAAGACTCTGTGGCCACAGTGGAGAACCCCTGTGGGACTGGGAACTGGGGACACCCTTAGATAATGAAATCACAGACTGGTTTGGGCTGGAAGGGAATGAAGAGCATCTTTTTCACCCCCTGCCTGGCTCACAGGTATCCATCCCTGTGCCACTGGCAGCCTTTTCTCTCCTTGTCCTAAACCCTTCTCAAAGCTAAAAGACAGAAATATTTTCCCCCAGTTTCGCATCTTCAATTTTCCCCGACTTTAAAGAAATTTCCCTGCCCAGCCAAGGGACGATGTGCCCTCAATGCCATCCACTTTTCTCATCACGATGTTAACCAGCACCATCCAAATATCGAATATATAGAACAATAAGAGCCAGGCACTCGGGCCAGGTACCTTGGCTGCTCTGAGCCGGTGCGGGGATGACACCCCACGGAGGCCTTTGCACAAAGGGAATTTGCCTCCACAACAATGATAATTGCTTTTTCGATGCACTTATGTAACTGCGAGGCTTTTGAATCTGGTCTTGTTTACACCCGGTGCAAATCAGGAAGAGAAAAATCCATCACATGTGGCAGTGTGCATTTAATCACTCACAATCCTGGCCCCGCTATTTCCTTGCTTTATTTTTGTTTTCTTTTCTTAAACAAACCTGCCGTAAGAATGCAAGAAAGCAGAGCACAAAACGGGCCTGAAGTGGCTTTTAGAAGCTTTGAATGAGTTGCTAAAGGGTTCGTTTTCCTGCCCTAACAAAAGCCAGGAAACACAAAATTAACCCTTTCCTCCAAAACAATCCCTGTTGGCGCTGGGGCCACTTGAGAGGGCAAGAATAGAAACATGAGCGGGGAGTGTGGGGGTGGGAGGCGACGCTTTTCTGTGAGCAGATGGGACCCACTGCCGGCTCCCTTTATCCCCGGGGCTTAAACAGCTCCCTGTTCCTTTGCCAAAACATGTCCGAGGACATGGGGACACGAGGACATGAGGAGTGTGAGCCCTCACTCGTGGCACCAAGGACTTCTTGGGAAGATGACTTCATGCCGCTTTCATCGTGGCACAGCTGAGCGTGGGTTTATTTTTTGTCTCAGCAAGGTCTGAGACCTGTCCTGGCTTCTCCAGGGATCAGGGGTGTCCCAGCTGAGCCTGGATGATGTTTTTTGGGGGGGTGACAGAGCTGCAGAGAGCTTCTGCTCTGCCTGACAGCGATGCCAGTTTGTCCCAGCGCGGTGACAAGTGACGATAACCCCTGGCCTGGAGCAGACCCATTGCACAAACCAGTTGCCAGGTCATACTGGTTATTCAGGCTTTTAAACCAGTCACCCATGGCCAAAATCAAATGGAACCACTCCAGAATTACAGCACCACTGGGCCAGACCCCAGCCTGGATCTCGCTGCCTTCAGTGCAAGTTTTGCCTGAATAAAGATATGAAGGATCAAGCCCCAGCACTTGAGACACAGGACAAAAATGCATGTGGGAACATTTGGAAACAGTGCTGGATGCATTTCTTCAGCATGTGTAACATTTTCTCTGAATTCAGTTTCACAACCCAGCATTTCCTTTTGTAAATATTTGGACAGATTTTACAGAGGCACAGATTCATAAGAAACAGAAGGAAAAAGAAAGGAAAGATACATGGGGAAAGAGAGAAATGAAACGAAGGAAAGAAGCAAGCAAGGAGGGAAGGAAAGATGGAGAGAAAGAAAGAAAGAAAGAAAGAAAGAGAAAGAAAGGGAAACAAAAATAGGATTCAGAGATGAAAGGTCACAATAAACAGAACACAAACAGTATAGAATTACTGGTGACTCACACGACAATGAAAACATTATTTTTATGCATTTAAATCCCAAGATTTAACCCTTTGCCCGGGGTTTGGCTGAGCTCAGACTGCCTCAAATCCTTCTTCTCAGAGCTGATGAGAAGGGGGAATGGGGTGGCAGGAGGGTGAGTTCTAAGAGCATGAAAACCAGCTCTGGGTTGAGGTCTCCCTCCTGGAGAGACTGCCTGGAAAACCTGGTACATTTATTTTTTGTGGGCCACGAGTGGAAAACAATTGGTGTAAGAGCTTGGATATTTCAACCAGGGACACACCTGGATGCTGATGGACTTTGGGGAACGTGGAAAACTCCTTTCTCCCAGCCCTGCCTGAGGAAATCTCAGCTCCTTGCCCTCTCCCAGGGCTGGCACAGCAGGGGCTGGCAGCAGTGGGTGCCAGTCCTGCACAGAGTGAACCCAGTGGGCACTGCCCGGACTCCAGACTCCCCTCCACGAGCTGCTGTGAGCTCCCATCTCTTCCTGATGCTGTGGCAGCACTCCAAATTCTCCAAAATCTCCAGAGTTGCAGCTGGGTTTGCCACCAGCTCTGCCAGCACCGTGTCCCTGTGTGTTCCCCTGTCACAGCACCCACCAAACGCTTCTCACAGCCTGAAACCCAAGAGAGCAGCTCTGGGAGAGGGCAAGGAGCTGAGATTTCCTCAGGCAGGGCTGGGAGAAAGGGGTTTTCCACGTTCCCCAAAGTCCATCAGCATCCAGGTGTGTCCCTGGTTGAAATATCCAAGCTCTTACACCAATTGTTTTCCACTCGTGGCCCACGAAAAATAAATGTACCAGGTTTTCCAGGCAGTCTCTCCAGGAGGGAGACCTCAACCCAGAGCTGGTTTTCATGCTCTTAGGACTCACCCTCCTGCCACCCCATTCCCCCTTCTCATCAGCTCTGAGAAGAAGGATTTGAGGCAGTCTGAGCTCGGCCAAACCCCGGGCAAAGGGTTAAATCTTGGGATTTAAATGCATTAAAACAATGTTTTCACTGTAGTGTGAGTCCCCCTCTGATTCTCCGCTCCTCTAGAGCAGCTCCTGCGAGTCAGAAGTTCTGCTTTCTCCCGCAGTGACTCACCGAGCTGCCTCGGGCAAGTTGCTTAGTGCTGCATTTTAACATGATCACAGGCATCACAGAGCCAGCCCGGGCTACCTGGGATTTGATATTCAAAATCATTAAATACCTGCCTGCAAAGGAGAATCTCTGGGAATTAGAGGCGCTGATACACTTCACAGCTCCGGGATCAGCTTAGTAGGGCAAACGGTTTAGGCAATTTAATCTCGCATTTAATTGCCTCTATTAATCTGCTATGAATCATGCCTTGCACTAGGCATAAGGGTATTTATTCAATAAAATCGCTGTATTTGTGAAGTTCTCATATTCGAGATGAAAAGGCATTAGATACACAATAAAATATACTTATGGGAAATTATTCTTCCACTTGCCGGAGCGGGTTTTTTTCTCAATAACATCTCGGGATGGCTGGCAGGGCAGGGCAAGGCTTCCGTGGGAGGAGGCTGAATTTGAATAGAAAATAAATGACGTAGCTCGCACCGAGGAGCGGGGAGAGGCGTGTTCTCCTCCCCAGAAACATGAGCTTTATTGCCTGGCAGGTGATGTCAGCGTTTTGTGGGCGCAGTGACTCTGTAAGAGCTCCAGATTACCAGAACCATCCATTCCCATAAAGATTGCGATAAGAGCTGCTGGGCCACTGCCTTTTGCAGGTTGTTCTTGTGTTCTTATCTTCCCAGCGAGGTGAAGGCTTCATTAAAAACGTGGCACACGGGAGGCTGATGTTGAGCCTGGGATTGCTCTGCCCATTAGGACAGAAGTGGAAGGGATAGAGCTGGAGTTTGGAATGTTGTCCCCTGTCCCCGGAGCCACCACAAGCCTGTTCTCCACTCGTGGTGGCTCCATCTCTTCCCACCAAGGAAGGGTAAAGCCAGAGTGATCAGCTGCTGTGAGAAAGAATTTCGTGTTCACACACACCAGCTTCTCCCAAGTCACAAATAACCTCAGGTGGATAAAGCCAGCTTGGGATAACACAGAACTTTTAGGGTTGAAAGCTGTGGAGGTGATGAAAAATTTCTCCCAACTAACAAATAACTTCAACTGGATAAAGCCAGCTTGGGTTAATACAGGACTTTTAGGGTTGAAAGCTGTAAAGGTGACAAAAAACTTCTCCCAGCTAACAAATAACTTCAGGTGGATAAAGCCAGCTCGGGTTAACACAGGACTTTTAGAAAGCTGTAGGGGTGATGGAAAGGTGTTTCTGTCTCCTCCTGAAGTCCTGTGCTGAGTGCAGGAATCAAGGGAAATCCTCCTGCTGTCACACTGCTCATCTGTGCCACTTCTGCCACCCTACAGGTCTACATTTGTCCCACATCCAAGGGTGTTAAAAGGGCTTATTTGCTGAGGGGACAGAAAGGGAGGATGTAACAGCAAAAGCAACTGGAAAGCGTCCGAAATAAAGTGAGGTTTTGTTATCAAAAACCACAATTCCTGCATTCCTGGACTATGGAGTAACTCAATGTGGGGACCCAAGAGTGACCCTTCATGAGAGGATGTCAAAAAGTAAAGAAACTTGTAAGGAAAGCGAGGCACAAGGAAATTCCAGTGGATATCACAGTGCACATGCTCCAGCTGAGTCCCCTCGTTACTCCCGTCCCTTTTTCTGTGCTTTCTTAGTCTGAGCTTCCAAGGCGTTTGTAGCCAATCTTGGCTGTTTTAAAGCACAACTGTTAAAAAAAATCCCCTGGTGTGGGTAAATCCAGAAGTGCTTATTCATTCTGTGCCCTGCAGTTGGTGACAATGTTTGCAAAATGACATGGTTCCCTCATGTGATGGAGGGAGGTGATGTGTGTGTAATAGCGGGCAGTGAAAACACAGCATTACTCATCAGGGACAAGAACACTCGGCTCTTTGGGACATGAAAACCTTTAGGCTGTGGAAAAAGCCACGCTTTGGCCCACGGTGCTGTTCCCAGGAGCACACATGGGACAGGGTGAGTCACTGTGCCACCAGTGTCACCCCTGTGCCACTCAGTGCCACTTCTCGAGGGGGATGGGGTGTGAGACCCACGAGAGGGATCTGATGTTCCATTTCTTTGTCCCTGAAATGCTTTGTCACGACCACTCCTGACCCTCCCACGTTGCTCGTGGCCCCTTTGATGCAGCCCGGGGCTGAGCTGATGTCACGGGCTCGCTGTGGAAGCTCCAGGTGAGCCCAGTTTCGTGCTGTCCTCTGCAGTGCTGGACAAACTGTTTCTTGGTGGGGATGGATGAGGAATGAGGTCACGCGGCAGCTTTGGCTCGAGTCAATTTGCCCAAACATGGGACGTTTCTCCTGAGGGGTGGCCACATGTGTGGACAGATGCCTTGTGGCTCTTGGAGCCTCTCTCCAGCTGTGATTTCACCTCGGCCGCCGCTCCAAATCCAGAGCTCTGTTTGGAGAGAGGCCCAGCCCAAGGGAGGAACACATTTCTGAGAGAGGGTTTCTTACAGCTGCTGTGGTGTGAAGAACTCCATTCCCATTAAAATCCCATAAAAGCTGCAGGATGAGCCCTGAAATGGAAGGGGTTGAAATCTGGGGGAGACTTTGCTTTGAGTGTGGCAGCTCCAGGAGGGCACGAGCAGCCAGAGAGCTCCACGACGGTTCCAATGTCACCTGCATGGTCCCAGCCTCACCTGGATTATCCCAGCCTCACCTGGATCATCTCAGCCTCATCTGAATGATCCCAGCCTCACCTGCATGGTCCTATCCTCACCTGGACCATCCCAGCTCCACCTGGATGATCCCAGCCTCACCTGGATGGGGACCCTGGGTCTGGTGACACTGGCAGTGAGAGAGGGAAGGCAGAGATGCTCTCTGAGTTTAAAACAGATCTCACCGCTCAGGAGCACAGTGTCTCACATGGAAATTGAGGACAGGAGTCCAAGTGTTTTCCCAAGGCCTGGCACAGTTATTTCCTTTTGTTTTTTATGTATCTCACAGCCATCTCTGAGAATGCTCTCGTGCAATCAGGTCAATCAATGATTAACACTGCCATCCCCCAGTTAATGGGTTGAGATAGTCACAACCATAACCAGGCTGGAGAAAAAAAAAATTTGAATTGAATAACTAAATAAAATAAGGGACTTCTGTTTAACAAGAAAAAAAAAATCGTTCCACTGAATATGTTTGAGCACATTTCTTTGAACACAACCCCTGACTTAAACACACAGGATTTCAAAAATGTGTGAAATGTGAGCCAGGGGCTGAACTTCGCTGTCTGGCCTCTGATCAATTTAATAATTCAAGGCAGTTTTTTCCTCTCTTTTTCCTCTCTGTCCAGCTCAGGTTTAGCTCACGTGCCAGGCCCACCAGTGGGATGAGCCTCATCGATCAACAATCACTTTTGTTTCTTGTTCACTCTTTTTTTTTTTTTTTCTCTTCTTGAAAAAGAGGAACAAGAAGTGAAAATAGCTGAAGGAGTGGGGCACATTCTCAAATGGTAAATACAAGAGCAGCATGAATCATCCCCTTATAGAAATGACGAGAAAGGATGGAAAAGGTAGCGGTTTGGGAGAAGCAAGTTATGTTCTACACGGCTGATTCAGCTCTCTGGAGTGAAAATGAATCATCAGAATATTTAAATCATATTACCAGTATTAACACACACAAAACCCCCAAGCTCAGGAAAACCTTTGTTATGAAACAAATTTGATAGCAGGCAACAAAAGAACAAAGGGAGCGCTCGTTGAAACCCCGCGCTGGGCTCTGCTGCGTGTCCCAGCCCACAGAACCTCGGAAAATCAGCACAAAGCCCCGCTTAAAACAGAGCACTGAGGAGCCTCAGAGCCCCAAACCCTTCAGAAAAACCAGCCAGACTCTCCTGTGCCTTCCAGAGCTTTTACACTCGGGTGGTGACACCAAAGGTTTTAAAATAAAGGAATCATTCCACTGGAGAGTGCATTCTCAGGGGTAATTACTCCCTGGAAGGATTCATTGCTCCTGAGTGGAGGATACAGAGACCTGAGGAGGAGGAGGAGGTTTGACACCAGAGCTTTTCTTATCTAATTGAACCCCAGCCCAAGTTACAGCATTAATGAAGCTGTAACACATCAGATTTCAGGCAGGCTCCAGGTGGAGATAACAGAAAGGTCAAAGGATGGTTTTAAATTCCCTTTATTTTCCTTCCACCAGCCTGGCTCAGCGTGGCTTGGCTGGGACAAAAAGTGCCCCGTGTGTCTGGGGATGTTTTCTTTGCATAGGAAACATCCAGTACCAGGATACATCACAGCAGAGGGAGCAAAGCAAACCACAGGACTCCTTTACATAATGAGTTGCAAAGGTTTTCTAGTGAGGTGGCTCATTCAGAAAAAAAAGCCCATTTGTGTGCTCCGTAGAAGCTGCTCACATTAAAATTTCTCAACACCAACAGAAACGTGTGTGTTCAGTAGCTGGAATCCTCAGGGGGGATCGAGATGAGGTAGAAATCCACCTCCAGCAGATTTCTGGTTTGTTTTTAAGTCTAAATCTTGTACCTTCTTTCTCAAATCTCCAATTTCACCTTTCAACACCGACGCTAAGGAACAAAAGCTTCCATTCTCTGCTGGTGAGCAAGAACCACAACGAAGACCAGCCAAAAATTCCTGAGCAGCTATTTTTACCAAAATTAAATAAAAGAATGTATATTCCTGAAGTAAACACGGGCAGGAAAGGCAGAAAGGGAGCCTGACAGGCAGGGAGACAAATGCTGCTCCACAGAGAAGCCTCTGAAACATCTGGAATGTTGCAGTGAAAGGTTATTTACCAGCAACGTCAGCCAGGCCCAGTGCAGATGGTTCTCATTAGTGTGAGATCAAGAGCCCAGCAAGGCTAAAAATATGTGTTTGCTTTTTTAGAAACTGGACTTGGTTTTCTGTGCTTCAAAAAAAAAAAAATAATAATCAGCCTTACGCAACTGCTGTAAGTCAGAAGTATTTTCTTGGAATATTGTTTGGCATGCTGGTGGGGATGCAGACTCTGTGCCATTGCTATTACTCACCCAGCCCTTCCCCCTGAGGATTTGGTGATGTATCTTTTACTTAGAAACAGGGGGATGGCACATTACGCCGAAAAATGATGACTTTTGTTTATAAAGTGACAAAAGATCTGGATTTCTGCTCCGGGCCAGGCTCTTGCCTGCAGTAAATGTGGGCAGCTTCCCTGGAATCCACTGGAATATTGGATGGAGTCGCTGTGGGGGCATTTGCTGTGCCAAGCACCGCACCTGGGGCAGGTTGGGAGGGAGTGCTCATGGTTTTCTTGGGAATCTGTTTGGAAATAATTGGTTGGAGTTGATGGAAAGACCTTGAGTTACATCAGGCAGGAGCCTGGCTCAGTGAGAGTGAGAGCAGGCAACTGTAATTCCAAGGGGAGGTGAGAGGTTCTGATTTCTGGTTTGTGAGGCCACCTCCCCAGAAATCCACCTGCCCTGGAGGCACTGGGAACTTCAAAAAGATAAGCAGCTCCTGAATTCCCCATCACAACACATTTTATCCTGAGAGCTCTGCCTGTCACCAGCACAGCACGGGGAGAGGGAAATGTCATCCCACAGGGAATGGTTCAAAGGTCCTCATTGGGGTTTTACAGCTTCCATTCAGCATTTGAAACCACGGGTTTAGTGGAAGGGGAAAAGAAGGGGAAGGAGAAATGTGAACGTGGTTTAATCAATAATTCTTGATTAAAAGATTTGAGCTCTCAGTGGAAATACCAAAGGAAATTGTTCACATCTTTCTGATGGACCCAAATTGAAAAAAACACACTTTGGAAGAATATATTTGATCAAATGGTTCCCACTGCCATGGGCTGTCCAGTTGTGACCAATCCTAAGCAGAAGCAAGGCACGGGGATTACTGGAACCTGTTACTAAATCCAATGTTTTTGCTTGAGAAATAGAATTTGGGAGGGCACAGACCTTAACTTTTAAGCCTGGGCACAGCAAGGTGGTGTGAGCACCAGCAGAAAGCTGATCAGATGACAGATGAGTGCACTCTGTCACTTAGCTTTGAATCACTTCCTTTTTTTGGTTTGTTTTCTTGCGGTCAGTACTGCCAGAAAAAATAATATTTTGAAGGGGAAAAGTGTGATCACTGCTCCTCTCATGGGACTTCAACTGGTGAAGGATGGCTTCTCAGAGGGGCTGGCTGCAGTGGGAGATGCTGTGAGCTCTGTCCCCCTGGACAGGAGATCTACAGAAATGACTTGGTGGGCTTTTTTTTGGGTTTTTGGGGTTTGGGGTTTGGTTATTTTATCTGAGGAGGAGAGAAAAAGCATCCCTGGTGTCTTTGTGTCAGTGAAGAGCAGTTCAAGCAGGCTGTGATGAGAGCAGGGAACTCCCTCGTCTCCTTTGGAAAACAGGGACAAGGAGCAATGGACAGTAACTCATAACCTGAACAGGAGGAGGGATTTTTTCCTGGGCAGATCCAGCTCTGGAACAGAGAGCAGAGAGGGTGTGGAGTCTCCTCACTGGGGACATTCCAGAATTTTCTGGGTGCAATCCTGTGTCCTGGGATGGCTCTGCTGGAGCAGGGAGGTGGCACCAGTGACCCTCTGTGGTCCCTCCCAGCCTGGGATTTCTGTGAAAAGCCAGAGGCAGGGGGAGTCTGCCACTGCCCAGGCTGCATCTCCTGGGAGAGGGAGCACTGGAGTGTGTCAGGATGTCTTCTGTCACCTCCCAGCAGCATCAAACTCACCTCAGGGAAAGAACAGAAGCAGATGCACAAAAGGTGGAAGTCAGAGCTAAGCAGGAGCGTGGTCAGAATGAGCAAACAACCCCCAAAATACTCAGTGACAAATTCCACTCTCATACACAGAACTATTTTTTTTTTTTCAGTGACAAATTCCACTCTCATACACAGAATTTTTCTTTTTTTTCCGAGCCCAGCACTGAGCATTTCTTGAAATAACATCAGCCCCCTGTCCAGGGCTGTGCTCTGCTCAGCAGGGCTGTCAGCTTGGCAAGCGGGCGACCTTCTGTGTAATGTATAATTCAAGTATCCAACACACAAATGATTGCAGCAGAGGCAGAGAACATGCAAATTATGTCCCACATCCTGCTCTTAGTCATCCTCGGGGGGGGGGAACTCACCCCTCCAAGAGCCAGGATCCCAGAACACGCTGTATGTTTGTTAATCCTCACTTTTTAAAGTGTTTCGACAGCAGCAGAAACCTCACAGCCCTGCTCTTGAAAATGACTGTAACCTAAAACTCCTGGAGTGAAAGGCTCAGTCCTTTCCCCCCAAAAATAGCAAAAGAATTATCCACATTTCCTTTTACTGCTGCAGAACAGTTAGAGGTATTAATTTAAAATATGGTAGCAAATTACACGGAATCTTCCATCAAAGGGGATCAAAGCACTTTGCATATTAATTACATTACAGAATAAGACTGTGAGCTAAGCTTTATTACAGGAGATAGTGAATTCTAGGGGTTCATCTGGGTGAGCGGAAATCAGGACACCTGGGATTTACTGCCTGAGATGTGCTGCTTAACCTTCCTTCAGATCCTCTGTGCCTCAGTTTCCCCGTCTGGAGGAGAAGAATGGTTATATTTAACTCTGTTTTCAAAGGCTGAGGGAAAAAAAAACCTCTGGCATAAGTGAAGTGTGACAGTTTACGTGGCAATTACAGCACCACAGCAGTGTGTGCAGCACGAAGGGAGGTGGAGTGACAGATGTGCCCAGTGGAGTCCAAAAGCTGCTCTGGCTGCCAGGAAATTTCCCTCTGGGGCTTCCTTGGAGGTGCCAGCATCGCTCCTTCCCCCTTCCTCTCTCAAAAATCCTGAAGGCACAACCGGGACCACCTGAGGCACCCTCACACTCACAGCTCTGAGCATCTCCTGCGCTTGGGAAGCTTCCACTTTCACTGAGACTTTCTAGGAGATAACTTTCTGTTTCTGAGAGCTCAGTGCAGGCTGAGGATGAGATCACCCAGGTTTTCAGGGGCTATCAACAGGAAATGGGTAGCAAAAATCCTCTGAAATTTCCAATTTCAGTTGAGAGTGATCTCAAGGCTTCGTGCTTGTTGCTCTGCTCTTGCTCTGTGTGCTTGAGAAACCTTTCTAGGAGAGACCAGAGGGACAAACCCTGATCATTTCTTGTGTATCTGGGACAAAGTAATCCATGGGAATGAATCTAGAGTCACCTTCCAGCAATAATGAACTGAAAAAATCATCTCACCTTACAACACTGATAACCAGTGGCTCACGAGAAAAGAACCAAGAGCAAATACCTTGAACAAAGGTTATTTTGCTTTGTACCATGATTTAAATGGGTCACGTAGATGTGACTACACCTGAGTGGCTGCATGTCACGAGAGCAAGGATAAAACGATGAGGATCAGCAGCAATAAACCAGCCCAGGAGGGAGGGGATGGGCTCAGCACCATTTGGTTCCTCGTTATCAAATGTCAAGAATAACCAAAACAAACATTTAGCCCAACCTCGGGTGAGCACAGGATTAGATAGGAGAGTGCAGGAGGTTATTGTGATCCCAAATCATGGCAAACACCAATTTCCCTTTGGACTTTAGCAGCAAAGATGTTTTTGAGTGCATCCTGTGTGCCCTGAGAGGTGCTGGGCTTTGTTTGCTCTCACACAAAGTCCACGTGTTGGGGGGAGGCCTGTCCTGCTATTGCCAAAGCCTGTTTATCTTGCTTAATCATTTACTGGAATTCAACTTGGTGCTGCCTGCAGTGGCACAGGAGGGGTTCCTGTTGCACTGGGATGGAGTTTATTCCCTTAAAAAGTAACTGGGATGGGGTTTGTTCTCTCAGAAAGAAACTGGGATGGGTTTTATTCTCTCAGAAAGTAACTGGGATGGGTTTTGTTCTCTCAGAAAGTAACTGGGATGGGTTTGGTTCTCTTAAAAAGAAACTGGGATGGGGTTTATTCTGTCAGAAAGTAACTGGGATGGGGTTTGTTCTCTTAGATAGAAACTGGGATGGGGTTTGTTCCCTTAGAAAGTACCGGGGATGGGTTTGGTTCTCTCAGAAAGTACCTGGCATGGGGTTTGTTCTCTTAGAAACAAACTGGGATGGGTTTTGCCCTCTCAGAAAGCAGCATGGCCTTTACAGCACCCGGGAGGAAGGGGAGCACAGCTGGTCCCATTTTCCTGGGAGGAACAGAGCCAGTGGAAGCTGAAGGACTGGACAGCAGAGTTCTGGAGTGAGCCCAGACCTTTTGCAACCAATCCAGTGCTCCCCACGGGGCTGCCCTTCCTCTTTTCTACGTGGCACTGCCAGCAACAGGAAAGCCACCAACATCACCGAGGATTTGCTTCCGTCCCGTCCTGCGATGGGCACAGAGCCCCCTCCCCAGTGCTGCACGGTCGGGGCAGGTGATTTCTGCAAACCCCATGAAAAACCCCTTGGCAAAGTGCCCTGGTAGAGCCCCAAGCCCCACTGGAAGCAAAAAAATCCAGCCAGTGCCCCCCATCTCCTCCCTGTGCCCACGCAAACGAGGCACAGCACGAGCAGCAAAACAAAAAAAACCCTGGAGGTTCCTGGGCTGTCACTGCCACTGCCACCAGTGTGAGCTCCTGGCAGAGCTGCTCTGAGATCTGGCTTGCTGATGTCTGAGGAGCTGAGATGAGAACGATCATGGAAATGAGAGACAGAAGTCTGGGACGAATGCTGCCGGATTGCTTCTTCAGGGGCATGTTCTCATCTGCAGCCCTTTGTAATTGCAAAAAACGGTGCCTTGCAGATACCTTGGAGGGACTGGAGGCAGACAGATGCATCTCCTCATCAGGAAGTCTGTCTTGATAGGCAGCCAAGATGCGAGGGGAGCGTGCATTATTTGCTATTATCATCATCAGCACCATCCCTAACCTCATTTCCCTGCAGATTTGACTCCAGTGGAAATGCATGAAGGGCTGTGCTGGGGTTGACGCTGTTTTTGTCAACCATGCTGCCACACAACTCCTTCCCATGGAACTGTGTGCCTGAGGGATGGGTCACACACTGCCCAAAGCCCCCTGAGCGCTGCTGGTT
The DNA here is from genome assembly GCA_034509425.1 of Eopsaltria australis. Lineage (NCBI taxonomy): Eukaryota > Metazoa > Chordata > Aves > Passeriformes > Petroicidae > Eopsaltria > Eopsaltria australis. The sequence continues at coordinate 7,771 of JAVTVJ010000631.1, read as the reverse complement.
TGTATTTCAAGCTGCACTTGAAACCATAGAACAGCAAAAAAACCTGGGTGAGCTGTGAAACACCTGGCTCCCCACAGACACTGAGCCCAGCAGAGGAAAGCAGGACAGCAGAAAATCAGTAGCAACGAGCAGAAGTTGTTTTATTTGTGCCAAAACAGAATGATGAACCCTGAGCTTTTCATTTTTTTGTTTTTTTGGTTTGTTTTTTTGCAAATTGCATGTGCAGGAACATGATGTCAACACCTCGGTGCTGCCACAGGAAACAGAAGATAAGACTTGGTGAAGCCTCAGCTCTTCCTGAGAACCGACCTGCCACTGTTTTTGTTTATGTTGTGCTTTGCAAAGCCGAGGTTACCGACACAAAAAAATCTTTTTTGGCAACTTCAGCCTCACTTTTATTTCCCAAACAGTTGTAGGTGGTTGCCAGTACATCTTTTATTTCCAAGTACTTGCCTAATTTTGAGCAGGATGTGTGTATACAAATGCTGCACCATCTGCAGTTTGGGCTGCACAGCCACAGCGTGGAACTTCTTGACTGGATGACAAAGAGGAATAAAAAAAAGAAAATTAAAAATGATGTGCTAGTCATAATTACCAGGCATTCCAGAATATATTTCTGGAGAAGTTATTTGTCCTAAAGATTCATATGCCTGCTTTCTAATTGCCAGATGACTATGCAAATATTAGCAGTGACATGACAACAAGTGACATCCCCCCACGGATGGAAATGAAGCAAAATCTAAATTTACGAACCACTCATTTTCATTATTCATCTAAGCCTAATCACAGGCACTGGGAAATGTCACTGTAAAATCCAGTGAGGGTTTATTTTTTCCTGAACTGAAAACCAGAGGGCTGTTTCTTTGCTCTCACAGCTCACTGAATCTAGCACCCACTGCCCCTGGTGTGCTCTCAGCCACAGCAGCTGGAATCTGTCTGAGTTTGTGGGGCTCTGAGTGCACAGAGAGTGATGCTCCACGAGGAAAAACTGCTCCAGAGAGGAACAGAAGCCGGCACAATGGAGCCACTGATGAAGGAGAACAATCCTGGAGGATTTCCTCTTCTGCCGAGCTTCAGGAGGAAACAGCAAAGCAACGCAAAGGAAATGAGTGCATTTGCTCAGAATGAAAAGGTCAGCCAGCCCCAACTTTTCAGCTTTGATATGCACTAACATTCCAACTCCCATTTTTATCGCAGATTATAGCTTCCCAAGGCCCTCAGGAAGTTGAGAGAGAGATTGTGAGGTTATTGGGTGGTGTGAGAACGGAACTACCTGTGATTTACAGACTTGTCATTGCAGCACAGCCATGAAGAACAAAGCAACCACCCCACAGCATCCCTTCTGCATCCTCATCACACAGCTTTAAATAACAGCTCCAGGCAGCAGCAGGGAGGTTCCGACTTCCCCCTTAAAACCCTCTCACCAAATGGAATTTAATAGAACACAACATGGCCAGGCAAAAGCTGGGACCCTCCTGTGAACTGCAACTCTGCACAGATTCTGCCAGATGCTCCTTGACATGGACATCACTCAAAGTTAAACAACAGGGACTGTAAATACAGCAAAATCTTTGATGCAAAATATTGTTACATTGGGGAAAAACCCCTACAGGGCTCCTGGGTTCCATCCAGAGTAATCCCATTCACAATTTTCTCCATCACAACTTAATCTGCCTTAACTTTAATTCCCTTATTTATAAAATAGAAGCAATAATATTTAACTTTCTGTCGTGGGTCGTTGTGAAGTGGTGAATTTTCACTGCTTGACTGAAAAAAAACCAAATTATTACTGCCTGAACAAATGGGCTATTTCTATTAATGCAATAGAGGCAATGGGGTTCATATTCTTTCAGTCATGCCTCAGCTTTCCCAGCTTTTGCACAGCTTTGAAAACCAACTCTCAACTCTTTCTGTCTGTTGAACTTGTTGCTGCAGGTGTAAAAGGGTTTTGTGGGATTTCAGCTAAGGAAGGACACAGCACACAGAGTGAAGCCATGGCACTGCTGAGGTTAATGGGAATATTCACAGCCTATAATTCAAACCAGCTCCTTCTACAGCATCTTTTTTGTAGCTCAAGAGCCTCGCTGAGACATAACTAAAATACCAAATCAAAAAGCCTTCCAAACACTACCTCAAGACGAGACTGGTAGAACAAAATCTCAGTCCGTGGTACTTGAATGTATAATGAAAAATCCATTAGTGACTCACTTTTCCTAAGGACAGAAGGCAGCATCCTTATGAGTCAGCTTTCTGCTGAGAAAAAACTCCTGCTTTCAATGGAGCAGGAGCCACACCACTGAAAAAAGCTCAATTATCAGCCATTACACTGTGGGACAGAGTGGGGAACAGGTAATGAAAAGAGCAAAAACACACGAAGGACTCAGCTCATGGAGGACCTCTCAGCATTATAAGACTGACCTTTAAATTCAGTGAGAAATGAGAGTTGCATCAATCCATCACCTGCCTGGGAAATTTACTGCAGGCCTCTCTGGGAGTCGAAGCATTGGGGCTGCAATGCTAACAAGGGTGGGGTTAAAATTGGTAGGTGTCTGAATCGAATAAAGGAAAAAAAAGTAATTAAATGTAGCGAGCGTTATCAAATTTGGATGACTGTAAGGGATGAGAAAACTTTTGTAGAGTGGGACGGATAACATCTACAGATAAAGAAACAATCATATATAAGAGGGAACGTGCTGAATGCTGACCCAAAAAAAAAATGATAAGGGCTCTGAAATGATTTAAAGGAAGTCACTTGCATCTCTCTGAACACAGTAAATGAAGGGAGTCTCTTCTGTGAGCACTGCACCAGCAAGGTACATTTTTTTGTTTCATCCCTCACTTCAGCCCCTGAGTCCTTACTCAAGCAAAACTCCCACTGGAGTCAATTAAATCTTCCTTCTGATTTGAAACAACATCACTAATGCAAGACAAAGCCTTTCAAGCCTGTCAGCTCTTTCACACCTCTCGGCTGCCTGCAGTCATCTGCAGCACTGGGGCTGTGTCCACATGAGTCACAGACCCTCGGAACCACACAGCGTTTTGGAGGCTGCCACTCTCCCTCTGATCAGTTCTATGCTCGATTAATCCCATTGTCTTCAGTAAACTTCAACGTGCTTTTCGTGGGGCTGACTCAGAGAGTTTGGCCCTCCACCTGCAATAATATTATCCGTGGCTCTGGACAGACACGATTCCACCGCTCTGCTTTTTCACGCTTCCACTCCTCCCCCTCAGAGCTCCTGCCTGGGATGTGCTGCCCACACAAGGCCACCAGGACAGGGACTGCAGCATCGTGCCACTCAGCAGCAGGACCTCTCCTCATTTATTCCTAAATCAGTTTCTCAGCTGTGTCACAGATGACCCAGAAATCTTACTAAGCCTGCCTGATTTTGCAGCAAGATCTAAATTCTTCACTTCCCCCTTCTCTGCTTCTCCCCCAGCATTTACCATCAGTGGCTCCATCACTTTTGCAACTAACAGCAAAAGGCAACAGAAAATTTTTCTCCAGGCACTGCTGCTGGGAAGGAACCTCCCGTTCCAGGGGTTTACTTTCATCTTCACCACCACTTTTGACCTCTTCTTGCCCTCCCTGGGGGAAGCACCGCCACCGTACCCCACTTCCCTGCCCTGCCCCAGCGGGGACACGGGAACACAGCGTCACTTACGTGAACTTTACGTGGCCCCACGGGCACCACGGGAACACCAGAGGTTCCTCATTTACACAGAGCAGCTCCAGCCATGACTCATCTCTGCCTTGTCACTGTGACGAGGCTCCTGATGGCGAGGGGACGCGCTGTGTCCTCCGTCACTCCCGTGTCCCCAACGTCCAGGCTCTTGCAGAGCCTGCAGCTGGGGAAATAACAAAATGTAAAAAGTGCCCAGGAAATTTCCCTGCAGCGTGGGAAGGCTGAGCTTCTCCTACTTCCTCTCCTACATCTCACCTGCAAGGCTTTGCTGGCTGGAGCTTGGTGACCACCAAATGTCCATCAAATCTCTGTCCTCCTCCAGAAAGGTCTTGTGTGAATTAACCAAATGATTTACATCATTTCCCATCCATCAACCCCCATCCATCAGAGGGCTCCCTGCTCAGGACTGCTTAGAAAATCAGAAGAGGGCTGAGGGATGTTGTCCTGCACCATAAACCAGTGGTTACTCAGCTGAGAACATCTTTCTCCATGTCAGCAACAAGTCTACAACTCTGGGATTGGGGATTTGTCTCCTGTAACTCTCCTTGAAATCCAAGAGCGGATTTCAATCTCTTTAAGTTTTTAAGTGTCAGGCTTAAGGAGTTAATCTCTGTGGGCAGCCCATGTTCTCCTGGGAATGAGGTTGCTGCTCCGAATTAGCTCTGGAGGAGACCTTTACCTGCTTGAGAGGGAATCTAGGAAAATCAGTTTCATTAGGTTACTGTTAGCCTCAGTGACTGCCTCTGTTATGAAGTTTTCATCTTCCTGATGCTGTTCACACCACTGTCACCAGCAAAAATCATCCACTGATCTGGAAAAAGGACATCAGGGAAATTCCATTGAAATAAGTAGAATTGGAAAGTTCTTTTTTTAAAAATAGGGTTGTTCCCACAATGATTTCAGGGAAGAGAGTGAGGGAGTGAGTAAGAAGATGAGGAAGGGGCAGGGAAATACCAAACACTTTCAGTGTACGCCCTCAAAGAGTGAATGAAATTTGAAATCACTGGAATGGAAACATTTGGGATGCAGAATGGAAGAAAGTGAAACACAAAGGATGAGAGGCTCATGTTTCAGTGCTGGAAAAGTCATGATGAGCAGGACAGTCATCTTTATGTGTTTGTTAGACCCACACTACGAAGCCAACCAAAACAGAAGGGGCTAAATATTGTACCACTGAACCCAACCCAGTGTTCCAAGGTTTACTGCCTGGAGCTCAGCACTGGCATAACCAAAACCTGTGCACAGATTTCAGAGTCAGCACAGGCCAAAGAATTTCCCTGGGCATCATAACTTTGGCAACCGATATTGCAGAATGATAAAACAGGAACTTCAAGAGGACACGATACGGATGTTTTCTAGGCTTCCTTCCTCCCAGAACCTCATCCAGTGCCTGCAGATTGCATGCCAGGCAATCACAATCTGCCCAAAAGCCTGGCATGTTCCCTTTGGTGGCCTCTGACCCCGGAGATGAAAGGTACAGACGTATTTACACCATAGGATGCACCAGAGCCAAGCTGCATTAGCATATGGCAGCTAAGATTAATGTTTGGAAGTAGCCCAGTCTCTGAGTCAGACTGATCCTTTCCGTTCATAAACTTTAAAGTGCCAGGAAAAAAGCGAAAAAGTCCAATTAAAATAAATCCTGGCTAACTCCACAGCAGGCTTATCATCACAGCGTGAGGAGGACAGGATTTTGTTCTTTCTCCTGTGAGAAGCTCAAGCAAGAAACCATGAAGTGGCCTCAGCAGAGACAGGGTGAAAGGAGTGTTCTTTGGTGAGGGAGAGGTCTGGACTCTGCTGGGTCTGCCTTCCTCTGAAGGCTGGAGGGGTTTTCTGGAAGGGTTTATTTGTTGCTTTGCTTTAGTGATTTCTGATTTTGCACTCTGTCATTTGAAAGGGACCTTTCGCTTCATTTCTGACCATTCAGCTCCCCCAAGGACCTCTCCTCTTAGCTTCTGCCTTAAGCTGAAATTCGTCCTCACCTCCAGGCTCCTGCACAGGCCTGCCTCCATGTGTGCTCAGTTTGCTCCCAGTTCCCTCCTGCTGGGCATTCCCTTCTCCAGCAGTTCCTCTCTCCATCCATTCACATCTTCCCACTCTTCCTTGCACGCTCTGTGTCTCACAGCAGCCTCCTCACCCCCATCTCAAGCCAACACCTTGAGACAGGCACCAGTCTGGAGTCTCTGCTGGGCCAAGTGCTGATGGCAGGAGCTGGCACCAAGGATGGATGCTGGGTTGGATCACAGGGCACCAATTTGGAATCGACCACCAAAAACCAACCCCACTCCAAATCTGAGGCCAGATGCTGCTTACAAGGGCATGGAGTGATAGTACAAGGGAGAATGGCTTCAAACTGACAGAGAGCAGGTTTAGATGGGATATTGGGAAATGAATTCCTCCCTGTGAGGCTGGGGAGGCCTTGGCACAGGGTGCCCAGAGAAGCTGTGGCTGCCCCTGGATCCTTGGAAGTGTCCCAGGCCAGGCTGGACAGGGTTTGGAGTAACCTGGGATGGTGGAAGGTGTCCCTGCAGATGAAACAAGGCCAGAGACAATGATTTCTACCTTAATTCATCAGAGGGTTAATAAAACAGCTTTATAAAATATTTTTCTTTGGCCATGCCCTGATTTCTGCAACAGATTCTTTAGCACTGACAAAACCTCCCCAGTCCACTGACCATCACAGCAGTGCCAAAAGACCAAGCGAGAACAAGGAAAACACAAATCTCATTTGCAGCAGGGGCAGCAATTAAAAATCCATATCCTTACTATGAAAAAGATGAAAAAAAAAAAATTTATGTATTTCTTGTCTATAATGTCCCATTGGGCTTACTCAGCTACACAATATCTAGAGGAAATCACTGAGAACGCTGATAAGGCAGCACAGAGGACGTGCCAAAAGCAAGCCAGGGAAGTGCAATTCAACATCTCACGCACAGGGCTGGCTCCAGAGGGTCAGAGGATGGGAGAGAACCCACTGAGCTGCAGTAGCAGGACTGGCTGCCCACAGCAGGAGCTGGCAAACCTTCCAAGGAAACTTCCAGAGCCCTGTTTGGAAAATTCCTCCTTGTTGAGTTGTTGTTTGGGTTCGTTTGTTCGCTGCCTGAGGGCCTTTGTGATGGCCTGGTGCTGCTGAATCCTCCCACACTGGTGTATGTACGTTGTATTTCTGTTGTGAAAAGCTGGTTTCCATGTATTGCTGGCCACAGGAGAGCTCCACAGAGACCTGACTGCAGTTGGGAGCCTGAGCTGGCTTCCACAGCTCACACCTGGGGAGAAACCACCCATGCAGAGAGGTCAGTGCCAGGCAGAGCATCCGCATCCTGCTGAGTGCCCACGGAGAGCCTGCCCGTGCAGCGGCTCTGGGAGAGATCCAAAACAGCACTCAGGCACCAAAGTGCAGCTCATGCAGACTGCTGGCGCCTGTGCTCGTGAGAGCAGCCCAGGAAAGCTCAGCCTGCCCTGCTCAGCCACGTCAGATGCTGTAAGTGCCCACAGCTCCTGGGGAACGCTCCCCGAGGCGCCGCGGGGTCTGGCGCCTCTCCGTGCCCCGCTGCTCCGGGTGGGCTCAGTTCCCTCAGCTGCTCCTCACCTCCTTGTCCAGAAATCAGGTGGGGCTTTTGGCAGGACGGCCTTCAAGAGCTTTGATTTCCCAGGCAATGCTGTACCCAGCAGAAGGGAACTCTCAGGAGTAGAGATATTTAACATCAGTGAGTCAGGGACCCCTTCTCAGTAACCAAGGTAAAAGCCCTAATCTGACACCAGAAATTCTGCACTTCTGGTTACACACTGGCTCAGCCTTCAGAGGCTGGGCAGAGCATGTTTTTCTCCCTTCCCTTCATGGCCTCAAGATTCTCTCAGCACTCTTGTGTTCAAAGTTCCAGACCAGTCTTCCAGGGAAGGGCTCTCCAGCACTCGGTGAGTATTTAAAGCAGAGGGGTGGCTCATCTCCCAGGCATATTTTCACTGACAAGACTAATTTAGATGTCGATGCCAAACATGTTACTTAAGCCCAGAAGCAAACACTTTGTGGTCCTGTCTTGAGTTTCACAGTGAGGTATTCAGAGCTCCCCTTCTCCTGAGTATTTCCC
>JAVTVJ010000630.1:0-323844 GCA_034509425.1 Eopsaltria australis | reverse complement strand
CGTGTCGAACCTTTACAGTCAGCCTCTCTACACGGGTAGCGATGTCCTGTCAAATCTCAGAGGCCCAGATGGGTTTCCCTCTGCGCTGCCAGTTGGCCTTTCTCCAGCGATTCAACCAACCCCACAAAGCGTTAGCTACCATCCAGGAGTCGGTGTAGAGATAGAGCCGAGGCCACTTCTCTCGCTCAGCAATATCCAAAGCTAGCTGGACGGCTTTAAGCTCTGCGACCTGACTTGATCCACCTTCTCCCTCAGTAGCTTGTGCAACTTGTCGTGTGGGGCTCTATACAGCAGCTTTCAAATTCCGGTTAGCGCCCACAATTCGGCAGGAACCATCAGTGAAGAGGGCATATCGTCTTTTGCTCTCCGGTAGCTCATTATATGGTGGGGCTTCCTCTGCACGTGTAACATGCCCCTCCTCTTCTTCAGAAGATAATCCAAAAGTCTCACTTTCAGGCCAGTTTGTTATAATTTCCAGAATCCCAGGGCGATCAGGGTTTCCTATCCGGGCTTGCTGTGTGATCAGCGCAATCCACTTGCTCCACGTGGCGTCGGTAGCATGATGTGTGGAAGGAACCCTTCCCTTGAACATCCAACCCAGCACTGGTAGTCGGGGTGCCAGAAGCAGCTGTGCTTTGACGCCAATTACTTCCGAGACAGCTCGAACCCCTTCATAAGCCGCAAGAATCTCTTTCTCGGTTGGGGTATAGCTGGCCTCAGATCCTTTGTATCCCCGACTCCAGAACTCAAGTGGTCGTCCTCGAGTCTCTTCAGGTCCTTTCTGCCACAGCCTCTAGGATGGACTATTCTCTCCGGCCGCAGTGTAGAGCACATTTTTTACATCCTGTCTTGTTCTGACTGGTCCAAGGGCTACTGCGTGGGCAATCTCCTGCTTAATTTGTTCGAATGCTTGTTGTTGCTCAGGACCCCACTGGAAATCATTTCTTTTTCGTGTCACGAGGTAAAGAGGGCTTACAATTGTGCTGTATTCCGGGATATGCATTCTCCAAAACATGACAGCTCCTAGAAAAGCCTGGGTTTCCTTTTTGTTCGTAGGTGGGGACATAGCAGTGATCTTGTTGACTACTTCTGTCAGGATCTGGCAACGTCCATCTTGCTACTTGACTCCTAAAAACTGGATTTCTTGAGTGGGTTCCTTAACTTTACTTCGCTTGATGGCAAAACCAGCTCTTAGGAGAATCTGGATGATCTTCTTTCCTTTCTCAAAGACTTCCTCTGCTGTGTTCCTCCATACGATGATGTCGTCAATGTACTGCAGATGTTCTGGAGCCTCACCCTTTTCTAGTGCAGCCTGGATCAGTCCATGGCAGATGGTGGGGCTGTGCTTCCACCCCTGGGGGAGTCTGTTCCAGGTGTACTGCACGCCCCTCCAGGTGAAAGCAAACTGAGGCCTGCACTTTGCTGCCAGAGGAATGGAGAAAAAGGCATTGGCAATATCGATGGTCACGTACCACTTTGCTGCCTTGGATTCCAGTTCATACTGAAGTTCCAACATGTCTGGCACAGCAGCACTCAGTGGTGGTGTGACCTCATTCAGGCCATGATAATCCACTGTCAGTCTCTGTTCTCCACTGGACTTACGCACTGGCCATATAGGGCTGTTAAAGGGTGAATGAGCTTTGCTGACCACCCCTTGGCTCTCTCGTTTACGAATCATCACGTGGATGGGAACCATAGAGTCTCTGTCTCTGTGGTACTGCCGTTGGTGCACTGTCGCCATGGCGATTGGTACCTGCTGTTCTTCAACTTCTAGCAGTCCCACAGCAGAGGGGTCATCTGAGAGACCAGGCAAGGTATTTAGCTGTTGGATGTCTTCTGTTTCTACAGCGGCTATCCCAAAAGACCAGTGATGTCCTTTTGGGTCTTTGAAATACCCATTTCTAAGATAGTCTATGCCCAGGATGTATCGGGCCTCTGGGCCTGTCACGATGGGGTGTTTCTGCCACTCATTCTCAGTTAAACTCACCTCAGCTTCTAATACAGTCAGCTGCTGGGATCCTCCTGTCACCCCAGAAATAGAAATAGATTCTGTTCCCACATACCTTGATGGCATCAGGGTATATTGAGCGCCGGTGTCAACTAAAGCCGTGTATCTTTGTGGGTCAGATGTGCCAGGCCATCGGATCCACACAGTCCAATAGATCTGGTTGTCCCTTTCCTTTACCTGGCTAGAGGCAGGGCCCCTCTATTCCTGATCGTGGTACACTTTGCTCTCTTCCTGTAAATATGTTCTTGAGGTCTCTTCAAGAGGATCGGTCATATCATCATTCCTATACTGTTCAGAGTTCTGTCCACAAGAGACCGGAGTGGGATTGACTCTAGGTGGGCTCCTTGTGGTAGCTGTTCCTCTTTTCAGTTCACGTACTCGGGCTGCTAAGGAAGAGGTGGGTTTTCTGTCCCACTTCCTCATGTCTTCTCCATGCTCCTGAAGGAAAAACCAGAGGTTACCTCGTGGAGTGTATCTCCTTTCTCTGGCTAGGGAATGTTGGCTCTTAATAGCAGAGACCTTTGTTGGTTCTGGCGAGATGTGGTGAATTTCTTGCTTCAGCTCTTTTCTGAGTTTCTCTTCCAACTTCTGGACGTGCTCAGCCAGCTGTGTTTCCACAGATGAGACATGGGTGCGAAATGGGGTAGTGACAGTGTCTTCATAAATTCTCAGTTTGTTGGTCAGTACTCCCACCTTGTCTGTTCCTTCTCTCCATTGCAGTGTTGCTAGGTAACGGGAGTATATCTCTGGTCCAAGCCGTGCGAATCTCAACCACATCTGTGACGTGCATTGGACATCATCTGGGTTCTTAGGGAATCTCTCATCTTCTGAGAAAATGATCTCCAGCACGGCCAATTCTCTCAGGCATCGGATACCTTGTTCCATTGTGCTCCATTTTCCTTGGTACACCTGGAGGTCTTCTTTACAAAGGTATCTGTCCCTTACACTTGCCAGCAGTCGCCGCCAGAGGCTGAGAGTTTCTTGGGTTTTCCCGATCCCCTGGTCAATGACCACATCCTGGGTCAGGGATCCAAGTTGCCTGGCCTCACTTCCATCTAGAATGGTGTCATTGGCTGCAGCGTCCCAGATGCGAAGAAGCCAGGTCAGGATGGATTCATTTGTCTGGCGGGTGAACTCCCTCCATAGGTCACGCAGCTCACCCAGGGATAAAGAGCGAGTGATGATCTCTGGCTCTGTCTCTTCTGCTTGGTGCGAAGGTCCAGCCTCCTCCTCATCGGTCGCTGTGCGGGCTGATTTGCTCCTGGTTTTCTTTTTCTGAAGGGGGGCAACTGCTACTGGCTTAGGCTGTTCTGGCTTGGTGATGGCTTGTGTGGAGACTGTCGTTTCTTTCAGTCTCTTTTTCTTCTGTGACAGTTTGTTTAGATACGGTGCCTGTTGTTCTGCTGCTTTTCTTGTCCTCATCCTGAGGATACTGTGCTGCATCGAGCATTGTTTTGACTCTAAGCATGGTGTACTGTCCTGGGTTAGGCCAGAGGGGTCAAAATCTAGGAAGTGATCTGTGCTGCAGGAATGCAGGAAGGAATACAACTTCCTTCCTGCGAGAGAGAGAGCCAATAATCAGGTAGTTTCAAGAATTGATAGGTAGGTTAACCAATTAAAAAGTTGGTCCGCCTTCAAGGAAAAAACCATATATAAGCAGAGACTCTCTGACGCTCTTCCTCTTTGGACCTGCTGCTGCTGTGTAGAGAGGAGCCGCTCCTGCTTCTCTCGCTGGTGAGGCCCAAGCGCTTCTCCACACCCCCAAAGGGAGGGATGGGGGAAAGAAAGGACTACTGACAGCCGTGCGCTGCAGCTGAGGCAGGCATGGGGAGAAGCGGTTGGAATTTTTCAACCCCAGATCCAGCTCAGCGGTGTGTCAGCTACACAAGGAGGGGAGGCCGGGCCAGGCAAGGACCGGGCCGGACTCCATCCAGCTCGGGCCAGGCCCTGCCCTGTCACCCCGGGCCCAGATGGCCCCACCAGGCCGAGCCAGCCCCGCAGAGCCAGGCAGAGACTCTTGAGAGCATCTGGCATCCAGCTCGGACCTGTTCAAGCAGCCCGGCAAAGAGCACGTGATCTTCACACTGCCGGAGAGAGAGAGAGACAGAGATTAACTCTCTCCATGCCTGGACTAAACTCACAGACATCCATCCTTCCTCGCAGAGAGAGGAACGAGTGAAGACATCTACATAGTGCAGCGCAGAGACTTTACAGTCAGTGAGGAAAGCAGAACTGATACTTACAAGGAGGTGCATGGGAAGTTGCTTCAAGAGTGAAGCTGAAAACTCTTTTAGAGAACCATAGTTGGAGACTGAGCTAATAAATTCTCTGTAATATATGAAGATATAGTCCAAAAGGGGATGTGAGGTTCTTATTGCAGCCAATGAACTGAAATACCTAAGTACAGACAAGTAAGTGTTGAAAAAGTACAGCCTGATGAGAAACTAGAACCAAAAGAGAGGAGAGGCTGTGACTCAGAGCCCTGGTCCCGGGGAGAATGCTAGAGAACCTGAGTTGTCAGGAGAACCTGTGTTGCTAAGCTCAGAAGAAGGGATTTTCTTTGTTGCTGCAATTGAACTAGGCATCCTTAAAACAAGTACCCTGTGGACTGTTCATAACCCACCATAGTGGCTGTGGGAAGGCTACTGGTGTGGGAGGGATCCACCATTAAGTTGGACTTTGCTCCGGGCGGCGGTTAATGGTGAGGCAGAAGACCCATAAAAACTGTATTTTTCTTACAGAAGATCCATGGTGTAAGCAAAAGAAACTTCTCTCCCTAAATGAACTGAAACAAGAGCTGTTTCTGAGGTGGTAAACTGACTAGAGGTCAAAGTGTTGTCTTTTGTATGTTGTCAGGGAGAATGAAATGGAGAGTGGGGAAAGAGGGGTGGTCTGGGGAGTTTGTTCTGTTTTTTTTTTTTTCTTGAGTTTTTTTTCTTTTTTCCCTTTGTCTTAGATATATTAATAAAACTTCTTTGTACTTTATAAAGTTTGAGCCTGCTTTGCCTACTCCTAATCCTTATCTCACAACAAGCAATCAAGTAAATTTAAGTAAGTGTGCTGGCATTTAGCCACAAACCTGAATAGGCGAACTAAAACCACGACATGTACACAGTGCAGGCTGTACAAAGAAGACAAAGCAGAACTGACAGCAAGATTATATCATCTTTGACATCCAAAGGGAACTCAATATTTTCAAAAACTGTTGTATCAGGTCTGAAAGGCTGAAAGAAACCATTCTCTACTCTTTCCCCTAGGGGCTGGGTGTGATTGTTGAGGAGGCCTCAGATGTAACAGCCTATACTAGGACAAGCAAACAAAATTGAGTATATATTCCGAATGGTGTTCATTGCCTTGGAGGTTATCATGCAATAGACATAGTAAACTAGTAAAGGAATTTTTATACGATACTCCGGCCTACACAGGAGCATTACCACAGGCAGGTAATTCTCTGTCTGCGGAAATATATACAGAGCAAGATAAAGGACACATGTAAGTGTGTTGAGTATCATGGTGAATAGGTGGCTTCTAGAACACAAAATTGTAATTCTGACTTTCCTCAGGGCCTGGCCCCACGTTTGGGCGCCAAAAAATGTGGTAGTTTGAAAGCAAATCAGTGAGAGGCTCAAAGTCAGAACTACAATTTAATAGGAAAAATGTAGTAATACAAAAAAAGAAAAAAAAAAACCCACTGACAGAGTCAGAATACAACCTGACACCCTGTCGGTCAAGGTGTTGGTAGTAGTCCACTTAGAAGGTGGTTGCAGTCCTCTGGGAGTGATAGATGCAGTTCTGTTGAAGCAATGATCTTGAGAAAGGTGTAGTTTTCTTCTGAAGGTCCAGTGGTGGTGTAGAAGGGTCTGGTCTTCCTCTGGGAATCTCGTGGGAAAAGCTGCCTATAGTGCTTCAAATCTCAGTTTATGTGCAGATCGGGATACATTGGTTCCTCCCCCTGGGTGGAGCATCTCACAATGGGATGATGAGCTACTATCTGCAATGTTTGGGGTGAGTAAAATGCCCATCCGGCCCCAACGACCGGCCCATTAGCAAACTATTTTGCGGCCATCAGGAACACTGCCACGTCTGGCCCTAACGACTGGCCTATTAGCAAACCGTTCTGCAGCCATCAGGAACACTGCCACGCCCGGCCCACAGCATCCCACGAAGATGGTGATAAATACATACTATTGTAACCTAAGACACAGGGCTCCCCCTGAACGTCGGGACCTCTTACCGTCCCAGCTCCCTGTGTCCGAGGATCCTGCTGTGGCACCGACACCAGCTGCCCCCCGAGGGTCTGTGGAACAAAGGCTCTCCTCCATCCCTCCCTGCCTCGGGCAGCTGCCATTGCCATGTGCTACCTGAGCTCACGCAGGAGGGCCCCCTGCAGCCGCCAGGGAATCATCACACCCAGAGCGCCCCTGCAGGCTGTCACTGGAACTGCACCAAAAGAGAAAGGTGCCTGAAGCCAAGCAGGCTGCCATTGGGTTTCTGGTTCTGTTTGTTGGTTAACGTTATAGTTGTTGTTATTTGTCATCTTTGTTTTAGATATTAGTAAATAACTGTTATTCCTATTCCCATATCTTTGCCTGAGAGCCTCTTGATTTCAAATTTATAATAATTCAGAGGAAGAGGAGTTACAGTTTCCCATTCCAAGGGAGGTTCCTGCCTTCCTTAACAGACACCTGTCTTTCAAACCAGGACACGCTTAGTGTCGAGAAGGCAGCAGTAAGAGCCATCCTCCAGTGTTCCCCTCTAAGCAGCTGGAAAAGGGAATAAACTGGGACAAAGGAGGTGCCTGCATGCCAGGTCCAGGCTGTCCCATTGTGGAGAACCCAGCTTGTGTAGTGGCTCACAGAACAGCCACTCAAGCCTCCTGTAATTTGCTGCCCATCAGATTGCTCATTTGTTGTCAGCTGCCTCTCTGGCCTCTAGAGTAGCATGAATTTGAGTGGTTCAAAGTTTCCTTGAGCAACTAATGAAAGTGGATTTTGTGGACTTCTCCACTTGCCGAATTTTGGCACTGAAGGCAGAAGCAGTAACAAAGGACTGTAAAGGAGGGAATGGTTTGAGGTTTCTGGCTGGCACCGTTCTTCTGCAGAGAGGGTGGCAGTTCATAGCTGTTGGCCAAACTGCATTCTCCTAATGCAGTGGGAATTTGCCTGTCATGTGAAGGAACTGCTTGGCTAATATGGCATGGATTTTTCCTTGCCATGTGTGCTTATATGGTTAAACAGTTTACATTAGGATTGGACTTTGCTGCACTAAGTACTAACGCAAGTTGGAGTTTCAGTAGTTGGTATCACCTCTGGTTATTGATCATGCATCAGAAATTCAGACAAGTACGCAAAATGCACTGGATTGCAGAAACCGCATCTCTGCTGCCCACAGCATTTGTATTGGGATTTCTGTTTCCACACATATCACAATATTTGTTCCTTTTTGTTCCTATCCAGTGGAAATTCTCGTTTTATTATACTTTTTAAAATGTGTGCTTGCATATTGTCTCCTACTTCTCCTTCCCACCCTGCCCTGCCCTCCATGCACACATATGAACACACACACACAAACACAGAGTACAATCATTTTAGAGTAAAAACCACATGCTTTGCTTCCTAGTTTTCTGAAGAAGCTATGATGATGCTCTTGAACACATTCAAAGCGCAAATGCAATGAAAAAATAACCTCTCAACTTGTTAGGATAAGAAAATTCTTTCTTCAAATTAGTATGTTCACTGTTCATCGAATTTTTACCCTGGTGCTGAGGCAGAATATGTTTCTAAATGGTAAGGAGAGGTAAGTGGACATTACTGCAACATTCTAATGGGATAAATATTTTAAACTGTAATGGGTTTCTTTGGTTTCTGCTGTAATAGTGATGTAGTTCAGTATGATTTTAATCAGCAAAATTAGTTGTTGCTTTGTCATCAGATTGTTCTTATTTAATTGGATTGAAGGAGTAGTTTGTTTTTTCCTAATACTTCTAGAGGCAGAAAGCAGAGCAGGTAAAGAATTTTCTACAAGCTGTAAGGAAAAGGGCTCTGCTTGCACAGATATTAACAAGCAAAGTTGTTTTAAATTATGTGGGGAAAAGGTTTTAAATGTAGAGGATCATCATAACAAAGCCAATACATATTTTTTCTACATCAAGGAGAACTATGCACAGGGGTTGTAACACTTGATTAAGAGTAGTTCTTCCTCTCTTGTGGTATTTTAAATGCTCATTTCAAGCTGAATGCTTGAATTCCCCTCTGCCAGTTTATTGGGGAAATACTCATTTTGTTGGATTGCAGACTAAACAGTGTAGAGTTCTGCCAGTTTCTAGATGTTTGTGTTTAGCTAAAGTTTGTGTGGATAAAATGGTTGTTGGTGGTTTGTTTTTGGTTTTTTTCTTAATGCCAGCATGTTCCTGGAATAAAAATCCTGTTGATTTAAAATTTTAATAAATTAAAAAAAAAAATTCCCTTGTGAGGAGAAAAACATAGCGGTCTAAACAGTGTAAAGACATAAATGGCATTGTGTTTAGAAAAATGTGCGAAAACAATAGCTGCTAATTTCACACCCCATGGGACAAGAGAGTACGAAATGTGCTTTAGCTTTAGATAAGAATTGTATCCACTAGCCAAGCTGGTTTACAGAGCTTTCTCTCAGTCTGTCTGCCACTAGAGGCTCACTAGGCCAGGTGCCAGCTGAGGTGTTAGCAAAACCTACCGATTTCAGGCTTAATCTTTTCACCTACCTTTTCTCTTCCCTTAATGTGTTCAGTATTTGCTAAGCATTACTCTGTTCTTTGTCCTCATTTTTTTTTTTTTGTTTCTAATGCAGCTTGCTTTGTATGGGTGAGATATGGAACAGCACCAAAATCCGGCACCCTGGAAAGCAAGGGATTTCTACCCTGTGGCAAAAGAATACCGCCTTGACTTCAGAGATTGCCTAATCCCAGCTGTTCTGATAATATAATTAAGGCTGCCTAATGTCTTTAATTTTGCAACCAGTTTGTGTGAAAGGGAGAATTTGGCAGTCTAAAGGCTTAAACGCTAAATAGCAATCTCAAGGCGCCTAATTAGAATTCTCTGACATTAAGCTAATTGCTGAAACTGTATTTCAGTAGCTTAACTTCTTTATTATTTTTTCTTAGGATTTTCAATGAAAATCAATTGATGAGCTGTCAGTATTTTTTTTTCCTTAAATATAATTTGCTCTTTAGTGCTCCTCTCTGAAGCAGGCTGAAAGGCCCTGGACTAACCATGAAATCCATTGAATATTTTCAGTGGCATTCCATCCTTTTTCTTTAATCTCTTGTTCATGACCTAAATAATGTGGTTATTGTGAGATTCTTCTTTGCCAGATAGTCAGAGCTCTTGGAGTCTGTGAGTGAAATTAGCAAAGTATGAGGCTTTCCAGACTGGCAAATAGTAACAAGTTGGTGTACTTGGGGTGTAACTGACTTTATTAGTTAGACAAGAGGAAGGGGGGTGTGGCTTTACAATCCCCATGGCATATGAAATGACAAGATTCTTGCAGTTTTTTGATCAAGAAATCAAATATGAAAACATGTTCTGAGTGATATTTTTAAGTGTTTAGTTAAATGTTTCAATCCTGCTCAAACCTGTTGAGATCAAATGTTTACTGTAGTTAATTTCAAAAGAGTTTAGTTCTTATTTAATGTGACTATCAGCCATCTTAAAACTGTACATATTTCTTCCTCTTACTTTTCCCCTACTTTTGAAATTCTTCCCTCATAATCTTATTTTTGGGGACTCCAGTGGATTCTCTTTCTTAATACAATGCTTCATAAAAGTTGCTCTTATTTCTGGTGGAAATCTAATTTAAATGAACTGTGACATCGCAGGTGAGTTGAAGGTGACTGGATTTCTTGTGACAGTGGTGAGAGGGTATAATTTTGTATCTGTTAATGGTATTACAAACATCAGAAAGGGAAAGAGGGTCTACAGCACCTACCCCTCATGCCAAGGTCAGTTCTAAAACACCTGTCTGTCCAGAGTGGCAATAGGATTCCACTTTTGTCAATGGTTAGCATGCAGTGTGTGTTGTCACCAGCTTTATAGTGTCATTTGCCAAATGCTTTGGTCAGCCCAGCTGGAGCTTGTAGGTAGAGGAAAGCAAATGAAGGCTAGTGGCCCATCCCAGGGACAGAGGAATGAGTGTGGTTTACTTTCTTGTTTCCAGAAGGTACGGAAAGATGGGGACTATGTCTCATGGAGACAGTTAAAATTCAGTTTAATTCTGCATATACAAAAATTAGATGGTACAGATGACTCCAGAATGTCTTAGCTTGTGATGGACAAACACGTAGCTTGTTCAGCCCTACAGTGCTTTGTACACTGAACTACCATTTCTGGCACTGGTAGCAGCTGCGTTTTTGGTTCTTCTGACACTTGGAGCTGTTGTAGACTCAAGTCCCAGGACAGGATTGCCAGGCTTTAGAGTTTACAGTGCTTGCTTGCAAAGCTAATGGTTGTGAACACTTAAAATGTATCATGTGATACAGATTTAAGTGTTTTGGAAAACTATTGGTGTTGCAAGGAGAGGCCGAGCAAACTGCAGAAACAAAGCAGATTGGAGAGCAGAAAAAGTCAGATCACAAACTTTGGTAGCCTTTTCTTTTTATGGCTATTTCATGAACTAGAAGTAATTAATGTACATATACATGAAATTATTGTCTTAAAATGGAACGCTTATGAATGGTTCTATTGCTGGGTTGGTTTTGGGTTGTTTGGGTTTTTTCCTATTCAGATGAGTTATGTAGCTTTATTACCTAAACTGTAGACTTTTTGGGTTGTTGGTTTGTTTTTTTTAAGGGAGAGATGTGAAGAGTATTGCACTTTCCAGATAGTAGCAGTTCTAGAAAACGGTGACAGATGTTGAACCAGGTGAACTTTCTGTGGGTGTAATTGGTTTTCCATAGATTGTGATTAGCAGAAAGTAGCAGGATTAAAGTGTGTATGAGTAAGGAAGCTGCCTATAAAACCTGAGATATGTATTAGAGTAAAAACCGGTCTTGCCCCCAAATCTTGTGTGTAATTCAGGGTTGTACATTTAGGGTATTAAATCTCTAAAAGAGTTTGTAACTTTAGGAAGGAAGAAGTAAATCAGATGGATTGTAATTTAGCAGATTAGGGGGAAATAGTTGGATAGTGTAGAGAAGCATGGCTGTGCTACGATACTGTGAAGGAAAGACTAAAGTAAACCAAAAGAGAAGTGCATAAACTTGGACCATTCTACTTAATTTCTATTATAAGTTCTCTAATACTGTAACAAGGCAAAAAACTTGTGATAAAATTATAATTTGTGAAACAGAAAAGTTGTATTTTAACTGACAAGAAGTAGAAAGGTAGAAATATTAAACACGTCTCCCCTCTCTTTCCCCATTCCCTAGACTTGAAGTATAATTTTTCCCTTAACTGTCTTCAATTTCCAGCTTCTTTCTCTTCTGTTTGAAGATTTGTTCCAAAAATTTAACTCTGATCTGAAGAAGATCGCTGACCAGGTCATCCCCAAGCAGCGTGCAACTCAGTTTGATGTTGTGAAGCACATGCGGCAGAACTGGATCACCAATGGCATGGTCAATGCCATCTCCACAGTAAGTATTTGTGTTCTCATTCTAGGATGCAAAGCTTTTCCACCATACTGAATGATGGAAATATGTACATTTATTTTTGATTAATCTTTTGGTTTTGGTTTGAAAAGTAAATCTATTTCATGTTTTTTTATAGATTAAAATGGGAAAACTCTGTCATGGGCAGGGCGTTTCGAATCCACTGAAGAATCAATAATCATCAAGCATCTTTTATTTCAAAGTGATGTTTTAGTTTTTGAGAAGGAATGGTAGAAACAGGCAAATTTAAAATAGTGGCCATGGTTGCATTTATCCAACTGACTGTCTTCTAGGTTCTACTTGACGATGTGGTTTTTTTATTATCTGGATTTAGCTAGGGTCAGGTTACATCATTTGTACAAAAGATTTTTGAAAAACATCAGGAAAACATCATAAACAGGAGGAAAAAACCCTCAAACTCAATTTTGAGCTCTTTGAAGGCAGTGCCTTTTTATTCTGAAGTTGCTGGAATGAACAAATTTTCAGCATAGAAGTTAGTACTTCTCTGCTAATGATACTGATCTATTTAACAGGGAAATCTGCTGCATGCCATAATACTAAAAAAACCCTGATAATTAGCCTTTAAATATTTGTCTTGGTTGGATTTTAGCCTGTTTCTGCCTTCTGTTGGAACAGATACTTTCATTCATGCCAGTGGACAAGAACAATAATAGCTACTAACTTCATCTTTCACCTCAGGCATCTGCAAGAGCAATTTGTGAGATTGCTCCAGAAATCCAGCTAGTAGCTTGTAAAAGACTTTGAAATGTATGATTTTTAAAAGAAATTAGATTAGACTTAAGTATTTTAGAAGCTGGTAAAAATTGTGGAACTTAATTTTAAATCTTTGGTGTTCTTGAGAGGGCTTTTCTGCCTAGCATGAAACTGAGGTTTTTCTTTGGTTCTTGTAAACAAATTAATTCCACATATTGCATCCAAAACCACCAACAGTCTGTAACTTAAAAATCCCAGTGTTAAAGCTTATCACTGTTTAATTTTATGAGTGCCCCAAATGTAGTTAAATCTCTACAGTGCACGTAACTAAAACAATTGACAGATTTGTTTCTCTAAATGGTAGTGTTTTCTTCTAGCTTGTGCCAGTTTTTCCATTTGGACTGACAGAGATAAGTCTGCAAATATTCAGTCCATATTCAGTTAAGTCCTCATTCTTCCTCTGTCTTTGGACTTTTTTTTGCTGCCACATAAGCAGTTAAACACCATCTGCTCTTAAGCATTGAAAAATAATTCCTCAGGAACAATGCCCAGTGCGTACCATTCAAGAGATTAAGCAAATACCATAAAAATCATCCTTGGAAATGACAATCTCCAATCTCACCAGAATGCTTCAATGATAGTCTCAAAGAGCATGAAATAACTGAGCAGATTCATAGTTACACCAGTAGCATGCAAAAGAATTCGTAGCCCTGCTGCATCAGCTGTACAGTGGTGCTCAGTGATATTTGCTATAGGTCCTCTTCTTATCCTGGAAAACACCACAAGAGAGGGTAGGGCAGGCAGTACTGCCACAGGCCTGATGGACATTTCAGCATCTGAAAAATCCCCTGATGCCACTGAGAGGGCAACTTCCCATTCATAAGAGTTCTCATTAGGATGTTCTCAGATGGGGGTGGTCTCACAACTGCCCTGGCCCCGTTTTGGATTTCTTTTTGTGGACAACTTTTGAAGGATCCAGTCTGTCCCTTCCAAAGCACAAAGAATATTTGGTATGACTTCTTCAGGCAGCATTTTTACCTCCGTTTTTTCCCGGTCTTTTTAATTTTAGACTCTTCTGGGCAGCAAAGAAGAAACCACATACTAATTTAGCCTACAGATGCAATACTTTTTAGTGTGAAGAAAAACGACTGATTTATTGTATTCTTCCACTTACATTCTCATAACTCCCAGTCTTTAAAGAATGAAATGGTCAGTGAGTGAACCCTTCCCAAAGATGCTGAACAAATGAACAGGTTTCTTTTGACTGACTTGCCTTTGGGCATTTTGTCTTCCCACTTGCTATTACAAATTTGAAACTATTTGATAGTCTCCCCAGTGGAAGCAAATAACAAAATCATTAATATGGGTGGTGTTTTCTTCCTGTTGATCACTGAATGGGATTGTGATGTTAAAAGTATAAATAAAAAAGCCAAGCAAATCACCCTCTAAAAGGATTTTGGTGTAGTACAGCAAGCGAGCTTCAAATTATTTGTTTGTATTGTTGAGCTGAGTTTGTCAAAAAGGGTTCAAGAATTAGCAGAAGGCAATCCTTGGGAAAATGTTATCTTTGGACTGACCAGTGACATGGTGCCTGGAGTAAATAGTATTTCAGACAGAAACTTGCTGAATCCACTGGCTCAGGTGCTGAGAACTGGATATGGAGTAAATGTCATGAAGGCGAAAATTGTAGCCCCAAATTTCAAGATTGCAGTAGAGATTATTAAATCTGCTTGGCATGGAAACATTTATGCCTAGAACATGCTCTGAACTCCTCTGTTCTCCTAATTAAAACCACAAGTGACAGTGTCTGTGACAGTCCTGAAACACAAAACCTCTGAGATGTGCATGGGTCTTGCATTTTCATACTTGGTATAATCCAAGTAGAAGTTGAGTAGACCTACTCCTCACACACACGCACGCACACACACACACTCTTCTCTGAGAAGACACATCAGTGAGTCTTTTCCCTCTGGATTCCAGAAACAAAAGGTTTCAAGAAAGTAGAGAGGGCTTTGATGTCAGACTTGTCCAGCATAAATGTCTGTGTTTCCTACAAAAGTAACAAATCATGGAAAAGGCAAAATTGAAAGCTCGTGGGATCTACTACAAAAGTGTTATATCACTCCAAAGACCTTTTTTTCTTTTTTAAATATTCAAAAAAGATATCTATAAAACAAAACCAGAAAACCATTTAATTTAGCTAAATTTGAGTATTGATTTACCTGTGAGGGATGGATGAAAAAGAATGTTTGTGTGACTGAATATGCAATAGCAAAAGTATCCTCTCATCTGGTAGAGCAGTCCTTATGTTTCAACTTCTCTTTAATACTTAGTATAGATATGCTATAACTAGGAGCTTCTATGCAGATAGGTAGTTAGAAACTTGATTTATATAAATGGGCAACATTTGTTTTGTAAAGCTCCTCAGATATCATTCTGTGTAGACACTGGACAAAGTCAAGACAAGGACGAATTGCACAAATTCTTTTGAAACATTAATTTTATTCTACAGGGAAATTGGTCTCTGAAGAGATTCAAGATGGACCGCCAAGGCATGACACAAGTGTTGTCCTGCTTGTCTTACATTTCTGCTCTGGGAATGATGACCAGGATCTCTTCTGAGTTTGAAAAGACAAGGAAAGTGAGTGGTCCTCGATCTCTGCAGCCATCTCAGTGGGGGATGCTCTTCCCTTCTGACACTCCTGAAGGAGAGGTGAGGAATTTCTATTTTACTTTCTGTGTTTCTTGTCCTGAGGAATGGAGACACTTAAATTTGAAGCAGGTGGTCCTCCATCAAAGGAATAATTCTGAGGTTTCTGGAGAGATAAATTATCCTCAGCCTGATAACACAACTTGTGTGTCTTCTGACATCCTACCTGTTTACATCCTGGTCCTCCTTACTGTGTTGCCTTTTTTCTCCTACATGGACTGTCTGGAAACAGTTCTGAAATCATTTGGCTGCATGAGAATGACATGAGGCCCCCATTTTTGCAGTGGAACTACTTGTTCTCTTTTGATGAGAGCAGAAAGAGAGGAGTCCTAAATCTCTCTCCCTTCGTTCTGTAATAAACATTCTGTTTTGAAGTTGCAGCATCAACCTGCAATGTTTCTGGAAACGTGTACTAGTATTTCTTTACCCATTAGTTGAAGAAGAAAACCATCTTTGTATGTTATACTTTAAAGATATCATCCAGCTATTTCAGCCAAAGAATTGATTCTGACAGTTGTTTTGGTTTGTTTTGCTTTCCTTTTTTCCCTTTTTTTTCTGAATAGAAGATACTCTGGTGGGAGGAACTCTGAGCTTTCTGGATAAGTCAATATGAGCTAGTCATTAAGCAGCTGAAATAAAATTACATTGTATAAGATACTTTTTCATTTAAAAATGTTGATGTTTGTGTTAGAACATACAGGATACCTGGCAAATTGATAAATGGACTGATTTTGTATTTCCATTATGCTGCTGAGTAGCTGAGGAGAG
Source organism: Eopsaltria australis (assembly GCA_034509425.1). NCBI lineage: Eukaryota > Metazoa > Chordata > Aves > Passeriformes > Petroicidae > Eopsaltria > Eopsaltria australis. The sequence goes on along the minus strand of JAVTVJ010000630.1, from coordinate 308,025 downwards.
AAATATAGGGTTATACATGGTTGGTTAACTTAAAATCTGTTTCAGTGCCTATATTTTTTATTAGTTTGTAAATGCTAAAACATATTTCTGTGTGATATAAAACATTCTACTTTTTTGCCCTCCAGATTTTCAGAGTAATAAATTTCTTTAATTTTTTTCACTTTATATTTGTCATATTTTTGGTTTTGTCAGTCATAAGTACAGTTTGGGGAGAAAAATGTACGTATGGTATTAATACATAGGAAGAGAAGAGATAAAATATGTGGGTTTGGTTTGGTTTGGTTTGGTTTGGTTTGGTTTGGTTTGGTTTTGTTGTGTTGTGTTGTGTTTTGTTTTGTTTTGTTTTAGGCTTGTGGTTTGGTTAAAAACCTTGCCCTCATGATTCATATCACTATGGATATGGAAGATGGCTCAATTTTTAAATTAGCCAGTAACCTTGGAGTTGAAGATGTCAACTTGCTCTGTGGTGAAGAACTTTCATACCCAAACGTGCTCCTGGTTTTTCTTAATGGTATGTTACTTTTCAGCAGTCTTGACTCTGATTTGTTGCCGACGGAGAATTGGGCTTCGGAATCCCTCCAGCAGTTCTTGGAGCACAGTCAACTGCAGATGCTGCTTTCCACGTGCAAATAATTTCCTCTGTAAATATTTTGATAGGGTTGGGCAAAGTAGTTGGGCCAAATGATGACACTTAGTTGCATGAAGTTGTGTCTTCAGAACTCTGACTGCAGATGTGTGTAGCTGGGAAATTGAAGCTTTCTCAAATTTCAGCCCTTTTTTAAAGCCCTTTTGCATAAATAGGCACAAAAATATGTGCATTCAACTGCAGATTTGTTTGTTTTTTCAGATATTGGCCAAAGGAGGTGTCATTCATAACGTACTTTTAAAAGAAAATAACTGTTAATATTTGTAATAAATTTGCAAATTCAGATCTTCATTTACAGAAAGTATTTAGTTTTCTGTAATCTTTATATGTTTTTTATATATTAATGCATTTTAAAGTGCCTTTAAAAACAGAAAGAAAAAATCAAAAACATCAATTTTTTGCAAAGTTTAGCAGTGCTATTCTCTTTAAAATTACCTTTTAAGGGGCATCTTGCCTTGTGCATGATTAGAAAAATTAGACCTTGGAAAACAGGCCTCTCTTCTTTGTGAAAGGGATGATTTGGCACACGTGCTTTGCATCTGCACATTCGTGTTTCTTTTGCAACTGATCTTTTAGCGTTTCTACAAGAACAGGTGCTGCGGTATTAGATTTCAAAATACTGACATTTTTAGAACTACAACTGTGGTTTCAAAATAGCCTTTTGTCAGCAGCATCCACTTCCAGGAACTAGTATGTAAGGTCTGTCACTGTGAATAAGTTCTCCATTTACCCTTGAATTAAAGAGCAGTTGTTCTTCAACCCTGCCTTTTCCCGGTAACATAAAAGCTACACTTGACCAAACTGCATTCCTTTGCTCTGCTTTTCTATAGCAGCATGTTAAAGATAAGGTTCAGTGAAACCACATGCACTCTCTTCTGTCTTGTTTTATGGTCCAGAGGGGAGTGCAGAGCCAAAATATTGGACTCTTCCTTCACAAGCTCAGTTTGTAGTATGGAACAAGACAGTATATTCCCAAATGTAGATGAATTACTACTAAGTGAGGCAAGCCAAGTACTGTTCAATCCACTGATTTGTGGGTTTAATCCATAAAAAATTGAAACCTGTGGATAGCTGACTTGATCCTGTTTTAAACTTATGACCTAAGAAGGCAGATAATCTGTTAAGTACAGATTCTTTAAGCTATAAAGACCTTTCTGTTGTCTTATAAACTCCCTAAACTATCACCCTTTGTATTCTCCTTTAAAGTTTTTAAAGTGTAACCGAAGTTATTTATTTTATATATTAAGATTACTTTGGTCTGGTGACTCCTTAAATGAATTTTACTCTCTTGTTGGTTCATCATGCATCAGAATACTTTAGTATGAGCTGAAGTACCCTGCTAAGATAGCTGAGTTGAGCTAAGCACCTGAAAGAGAAATTCCAGTGCTGTTGTGAGTGATCACATATATCAAAATATCAGGACTTTCTAAAATTTCTGACAAGGCAGCAGGGCAGTTCCTTGGTCTGCTCTTGGAAACCTTGAATCCATTTCAGTACAGGTGAAATTGCAGACTTCAGAGTTGTTAACTTGTGCACCAGCTGGTGAATGGGCACCTGAGCAGAAACATACTTGAAGAAAGCTGGAAGAAGCAGATCTTTTGGTTTCTCAGGCTGTTTGGAAGCATGCAGGTAGATGACTTGTGAAATTCTGACTGTTTTGAATTGAGAGAAAAAAAGAGCCAATTCTTATTCATGTTACAGAAGAGAAATTTTATAACTCATTATTTGCAAGAAGCGGGAAGTACTTCTATGCATGCCACACATGATCAGAATTTGTAAATAGTTTTGGATGTGCAAAGGATGCACCAGGTTTTTATTCTCTCTCTGAACAGGTAACATCCTTGGTATCATCCATGATCACCAGAAACTGGTCAACACCTTTCGGATAATGCGGCGAGCGGGTTACATCAACAAATTTGTTTCCATCTCTACAAATCTGTCTGACAGATGTGTCTACATTTCCTCTGATGGAGGGAGATTGTGCGGGTAAACTTCTCATCAGAATTGCCTCACTACTGAACTTGCTGTAAACACTGTTCTATGCACTGTAAATGCACTGGACTAAGACTTTCACATGAACAGATTTAAGCAAATTCAGCAAGGCTTGAGCATCTCTTTTTCTCCTTAAATAGCCCTCATTCAAAACAGAGGTTGGAAGAAACAGAACAGGTTAATGAATATATACATATTTTAGCCTTGACTGGCTGTATGCATATTCTGTGTGTACTTCAACAAAGCAGCAGTCACAACTACTGGTGGCATTCCACTATATTCATTAATGGAATCTCAGAGCATGTTGAATGCAGTTTGAGGCATGTCAGAGGCTCCAAAATAGTAAATGCCCAAACCATCAATTAATCATACCTGATCAAGAGATCCAGAGTAGGGGCTTATTCATTTGCAGAGAAATCACTTTTCCAGTCAGGGCTAATATCTGTAGTTTGGAAGATGGCAGTAAAGCTTTCAATTTTTAAAATAAAAGCAAGGGAAATCATGTGGATTTGCAAGACTTTACCAAGTTTGCTTTGTGGCACCCCTGACCCTGCAATTGTTCAGATATCCCTATTAACCATTTTAAAGTGATTATTAGTCTTCTAACAGTTATTTAGACTTCAGAGGGGACTCCACAAGTATCTTGTAGCTATTTGCTGCTCTTTATAAAAGCAACTTGTCCAAATAGCAACAGCTCTTGACATTGCCTTCTTGCATGCCATCCTTGGTGTCAGTATTTTTGTGTGGTAGAGAAGCCTTCAGAGATCCATGTGCTGTTGAAATTTATGGATTCATCAGAGATCACCCATAGTAAATGCCTGTACTTTACAGCATGTAGGCAATTGCAAAATGCAACCTTGCATGTGGACACTTGAGCACAAACTGTTCACTTAGTGTTCTTTAAAATCCCTGCAATAACCATGGTGCTTAATGCTGTTCATAGCTTTGTAGATTGGGAAATCTCAAATCTTTTAAAGCCATCATCAAAATCCGTAGGTAAAACAAACAAAATTTTAGTTGAATGATTTAAAGGGGAAAAAAATTGCTTTCACCTAAAATTTAAGTCTTGATTTTTCTGATACACTTCTTAAGTTATATCAAGCTAAGGTCTGAATAGTTACTGATTGTATTTATGTGGCTTTATCAGTTAAAAGTTGACAAATTTTAACAATAGTTTATTGAATAGGTTGTGCATAGGCAGGGTTCTTACTGTAAGAATAAATTAAGTTACCTGCCTAAGTATTTGCGATGACAATACCTCTGTTTTTTTTAAATTTCAGGCCTTACATAATTGTCAAGAAGCAAAAACCTGCAGTTACAAACAAGCATATGGAAGAACTGGCTCAGGGATACAGGTACACAATTCAAGCAGACCATATTCCTCTTCACCAAGTAAATACTGTGTGGAGATACCTCAGTCACTCTATTTCACAGTCTTGGGGTTAGCTATTTAGAGAAATCTAAATAAATTCTATATAAATTCATAATCTCTGTACTGGAGATTTTCTGTTTAAAGTCAGACTAACGCTGGCCTTCTTATTTTGTTACTGCTGTGAGATTTGGTAGTATACAGAATAAATACATCTCACAGCCTCATCTTTCTGCAAGTGGAAAGTTTCAGGCAGTATCAGCCTTCTCCTGATTGAAAAATCAAACACCTCACAGAAGTGTCAACTTGACTGCTCTAAACTAGGCCCATTCAGAGTTTGTGAAAGTCCTTGCAAATTCTTAGTTTATGCATTTAAAAAAAACCCCGACACTTAGACAAAGGCATTTATATTTAGTTCTAATTAAATTTCACAAAACCATCACAAAAATGTATATGATTATCCTTATATTTGCCTACATTTACAGTGATGAGTACAAATGGGAAGATTTTATTTAGTTGTTAAAGTAAGTAACATTCATCTGTCAGACTGAAGCAGTGAGTGGGCAACAGGATTAATTTAAAAATTAATATTGGTTCAATATGTAATATGCACAGAACTTTTCACGTAGAAGTATTTATCTGGTTTCACTTTACATATTACATTCCTTTAATATATATACTATTGTCTTAGGTTACAATGGTATGTATTCTATCACCATCTTCATGGGATGTTGAGGCCGGGCGTGGCAGTGTTCCTGATGGCTGCAGAATGGTTTGCTAATGGGCCGGTCGTTAGGGCTGGGTGGAGCAGTGATCCTGATGGCTGCAGAATGGTTTGCTAATGGGCCGGTCGTTGGGGCCGGATGGAGCACTTTACTCACCCCAAACATTGCAGATAGCGGCTCATCATCCCATTGTGAGATGCCCCGCCCAGGGGGAGGAACCAATGTATCCCGATCTGCATATAAACTGAGATTTGAAGCACCACAGGCAGCTTTTTTCCACTGGATTCCATGAGGAAGACCAGTCTTCTACACACCACTGGACTTCAGAGGAGAACTTACACCTTTCACAGGATCACTGCTTCAACGAAATCACATCTATCACTCCCAGAGGACTGCAACCACCTTCTAAGTGGACTACTACCAACACCCTGACCGACAGGGTGTCAGGTTGTATTCTGACTCTGTCAGTGGTTTTTGTATTATTACATTTTTCCTATTAAATTGTAGTTCTGACTTTGAGCCTCTCACTGATTTGCTTTCAAACTACCACATTTTTTGGCGCCCAAACGTGGGGCCAGGCCCTGAGGAAAGTCAGAATTACAATTTTGTGTTCTAGAAGCCACCTATTCACCATGATACTCAACACACTTACATGTGTCCTTTATCTTGCTCTGTATATATTTCCGCAGACAGAGAATTACCTGCCTGTGGTAATGCTCCTGTGTAGGCCGGAGTATCGTATAAAAATTCCTTTACTAGTTTACTATGTCTATTGCATGATAACCTCCAAGGCAATGAACACCATTCGGAATATATACTCAATTTTGTTTGCTTGTCCTAGTATAGGCTGTTACATCTGAGGCCTCCTCAACAATCACACCCAGCCCCTAGGGGAAAGAGTAGAGAATGGTTTCTTTCAGCCTTTCAGACCTGATACAACAGTTTTTGAAAATATTGAGTTCCCTTTGGATGTCAAAGATGATATAATCTTGCTGTCAGTTCTGCTTTGTCTTCTTTGTACAGCCTGCACTGTGTACATGTCGTGGTTTTAGTTCGCCTATTCAGGTTTGTGGCTAAATGCCAGCACACTTACTTAAATTTACTTGATTGCTTGTTGTGAGATAAGGATTAGGAGTAGGCAAAGCAGGCTCAAACTTTATAAAGTACAAAGAAGTTTTATTAATATATCTAAGACAAAGGGAAAAAAGAAAAAAAACTCAAGAAAAAAACCAGAACAAACTCCCCAGACCACCCCTCTTTCCCCACTCTCCATTTCATTCTCCCTGACAACATACAAAAGACAACACTTTGACCTCCAGTCAGTTTACCACCTCAGAAACAGCTCTTGTTTCAGTTCATTTAGGGAGAGAAGTTTCTTTTGCTTACACCATGGATCTTCTGTAAGAAAAAATACAGTTTTTATGGGTCTTCTGCTTCACCATTAACCGCCGCCCGGAGCAAAGTCCAGCTTAATGGTGGATCTCTCCCACACCAGTAGCCTTCCCACAGCCACTTGGGTGGGTTATGAACAGTCCACAGGGTACTTGTTTTAAGGATGCCCAGTTCAATTGCAGCAACAAAGAAAAATCTTTTCTTCTGTGCTTAGCAGCACAGGTTCTCCTGACAACTCAGGTTCTCTAGCATTCTCCCCGGGACCAGGGCTCTGAGTCCCAGCCTCTCCTCTCTTTTGGTTCTAGTTTCTCATCAGGCTGTACTTTTTCAACACTTACTTGTCTGTACTTAGGTAATTCAGTTCATTGGCTGCAATAAGAACCTCACATCCCCCTTTGGACTATATCTTCATATATTACAGAGAATTTATTAGCTCAGTCCCTAACCATGGTTCTCCAAAAGAGTTTTCAGCTTCACTCTTGAAGCAACTTCCCATGCACCTCCTTGTTAGTATCAGTTCTCTTTCCTCACTGACTGTAAAGTCTCTGCGCTGCACTATGTCGATGTCCTCACTCGTTCCTCTCTCTGCGAGGAAGGATGGGTGTCTGTGAGTTTAGTCCAGGCATGGAGAGAGTTAATCTCTGTCTCTCTCTCTCCGGCAGTGTGAAGATCACGTGCTCTTTGCCGGGCTGCTTGAACAGGTCCGAGCTGGATGCCAGACGCTCTCAAGAGTCTCTGCCTGGCTCTGCCAAGCTGGCTCGGCCTGGTGGGGCCATCTGGGCCCGGGGTGACAGGGCAGGGCCTGGCCCGAGCTGGATGGAGTCCGGCCTGGTCCTTGCCTGGCCCGGCTCTCCCTCTCGTGTAGCTGACACACCGGCTGAGCTGGATCTGCTGAAAATTCCAATCGTTTCCTCCCCCATGCCTGCCCGGCTGCAGCGGCACGGCTGCCGTAAAACCTCCCTTCCCCCCCCCCATCCCTCCTTTGGGGGGGGGGGGGAGAAGCGCTTGGGCCTCACCAGCGAGAGAAGCAGGAGCTGCTCCTCTCTACACAGCAGCAGCAGGTCCAAAGAGGAAGAGCGTCAGAGAGTCTCTGCTTATATATGGTTTTTTCCTTGAAGGCGGACCAACTTTTTAATTGGTTTACCTACCTATCAATTCTTAAAACTACCTGATTATTGGCTCTCTCTCTTGCAGGAAGGAAGTTGTATTCCTTCCTGCATTCCTGCAGCACAGATCACTTCCTAGATTTTGACCCCTCTGGCCTAACCCAGGACAGTACACCATGCTTAGAGTCAAAACAATGCTCGATGCAGCACAGTATCCTCAGGATGAGGACAAGAAAAGCAGCAGAACAACAGGCACCGTATCTAAACAAACTGTCACAGAAGAAAAAGAGACTGAAAGAAACGACAGTCTCCACACAAGCCATCACCAAGCCAGAACAGCCTAAGCCAGTAGCAGTTGCCCCCCTTCAGAAAAAGAAAACCAGGAGCAAATCAGCCCGCACAGCGACCGATGAGGAGGAGGCTGGACCTTCGCACCAAGCAAAAGAGACAGAGCCAGAGATCATCACTCGCTCTTTATCCCTGGGTGAGCTGCGTGGCCTACGGAGGGAGTTCACCCGCCAGACAAATGAATCCATCCTGACCTGGCTTCTTCGCATCTGGGACGCTGCAGCCAATGACACCATTCTAGATGGAAGTGAGGCCAGGCAACTTGGATCCCTGACCCAGGATGTGGTCATTGACCAGGGGATCGGGAAAACCCAAGAAACTCTCAGCCTCTGGCGGCGACTGCTGGCAAGTGTAAGGGACAGATACCTTTGTAAAGAAGACCTCCAGGTGCACCAAGGAAAATGGAGCACAATGGAACAAGGTATCCGATGCCTGAGAGAATTGGCCGTGCTGGAGATCATTTTCTCAGAAGATGAGAGATTCCCTAAGAACCCAGATGATGTCCAATGCACGTCACAGATGTGGTTGAGATTCGCACGGCTTGGACCAGAGATATACTCCCGTTACCTAGCAACACTGCAATGGAGAGAAGGAACAGACAAGGTGGGAGTACTGACCAACAAACTGAGAATTTATGAAGACACTGTCACTACCCCATTTCGCACCCATGTCTCATCTGTGGAAACACAGCTGGCTGAGCACGTCCAGAAGTTGGAAGAGAAACTCAGAAAAGAGCTGAAGCAAGAAATTCACCACATCTCGCCAGAACCAACAAAGGTCTCTGCTATTAAGAGCCAACATTCCCTAGCCAGAGAAAGGAGATACACTCCACGAGGTAACCTCTGGTTTTTCCTTCAGGAGCATGGAGAAGACATGAGGAAGTGGGACAGAAAACCCACCTCTTCCTTAGCAGCCCGAGTACGTGAACTGAAAAGAGGAACAGCTACCACAAGGAGCCCACCTAGAGTCAATCCCACTCCGGTCTCTTGTGGACAGAACTCTGAACAGTATAGGAATGATGATATGACCGATCCTCTTGAAGAGACCTCAAGAACATATTTACAGGAAGAGAGCAAAGTGTACCACGATCAGGAATAGAGGGGCCCTGCCTCTAGCCAGGTAAAGGAAAGGGACAACCAGATCTATTGGACTGTGTGGATCCGATGGCCTGGCACATCTGACCCACAAAGATACACGGCTTTAGTTGACACCGGCGCTCAATATACCCTGATGCCATCAAGGTATGTGGGAACAGAATCTATTTCTATTTCTGGGGTGACAGGAGGATCCCAGCAGCTGACTGTATTAGAAGCTGAGGTGAGTTTAACTGAGAATGAGTGGCAGAAACACCCCATCGTGACAGGCCCAGAGGCCCGATACATCCTGGGCATAGACTATCTTAGAAATGGGTATTTCAAAGACCCAAAAGGACATCACTGGTCTTTTGGGATAGCCGCTGTAGAAACAGAAGACATCCAACAGCTAAATACCTTGCCTGGTCTCTCAGATGACCCCTCTGCTGTGGGACTGCTAGAAGTTGAAGAACAGCAGGTACCAATCGCCATGGCGACAGTGCACCAACGGCAGTACCACAGAGACAGAGACTCTATGGTTCCCATCCACGTGATGATTCGTAAACGAGAGAGCCAAGGGGTGGTCAGCAAAGCTCATTCACCCTTTAACAGCCCTATATGGCCAGTGCGTAAGTCCAGTGGAGAACAGAGACTGACAGTGGATTATCATGGCCTGAATGAGGTCACACCACCACTGAGTGCTGCTGTGCCAGACATGTTGGAACTTCAGTATGAACTGGAATCCAAGGCAGCAAAGTGGTACGTGACCATCGATATTGCCAATGCCTTTTTCTCCATTCCTCTGGCAGCAAAGTGCAGGCCTCAGTTTGCTTTCACCTGGAGGGGCGTGCAGTACACCTGGAACAGACTCCCCCAGGGGTGGAAGCACAGCCCCACCATCTGCCATGGACTGATCCAGGCTGCACTAGAAAAGGGTGAGGCTCCAGAACATCTGCAGTACATTGACGACATCATCGTATGGAGGAACACAGCAGAGGAAGTCTTTGAGAAAGGAAAGAAGATCATCCAGATTCTCCTAAGAGCTGGTTTTGCCATCAAGCGAAGTAAAGTTAAGGAACCCACTCAAGAAATCCAGTTTTTAGGAGTCAAGTAGCAAGATGGACGTTGCCAGATCCTGACAGAAGTAGTCAACAAGATCACTGCTATGTCCCCACCTACGAACAAAAAGGAAACCCAGGCTTTTCTAGGAGCTGTCATGTTTTGGAGAATGCATATCCCGGAATACAGCACAATTGTAAGCCCTCTTTACCTCGTGACACGAAAAAGAAATGATTTCCAGTGGGGTCCTGAGCAACAACAAGCATTCGAACAAATTAAGCAGGAGATTGCCCACGCAGTAGCCCTTGGACCAGTCAGAACAAGACAGGATGTAAAAAATGTGCTCTACACTGCGGCCGGAGAGAATAGTCCATCCTAGAGGCTGTGGCAGAAAGGACCTGAAGAGACTCGAGGACGACCACTTGAGTTCTGGAGTCGGGGATACAAAGGATCTGAGGCCAGCTATACCCCAACCGAGAAAGAGATTCTTGCGGCTTATGAAGGGGTTCGAGCTGTCTCGGAAGTAATTGGCGTCAAAGCACAGCTGCTTCTGGCACCCCGACTACCAGTGCTGGGTTGGATGTTCAAGGGAAGGGTTCCTTCCACACATCATGCTACCGACGCCACGTGGAGCAAGTGGATTGCGCTGATCACACAGCAAGCCCGGATAGGAAACCCTGATCGCCCTGGGATTCTGGAAATTATAACAAACTGGCCTGAAAGTGAGACTTTTGGATTATCTTCTGAAGAAGAGGAGGGGCATGTTACACGTGCAGAGGAAGCCCCACCATATAATGAGCTACCGGAGAGCAAAAGACGATATGCCCTCTTCACTGATGGTTCCTGCCGAATTGTGGGCGCTAACCGGAATTTGAAAGCTGCTGTATAGAGCCCCACACGACAAGTTGCACAAGCTACTGAGGGAGAAGGTGGATCAAGTCAGGTCGCAGAGCTTAAAGCCGTCCAGCTAGCTTTGGATATTGCTGAGCGAGAGAAGTGGCCTCGGCTCTATCTCTACACCGACTCCTGGATGGTAGCTAACGCTTTGTGGGGTTGGTTGAATCGCTGGAGAAAGGCCAACTGGCAGCGCAGAGGGAAACCCATCTGGGCCTCTGAGATTTGACAGGACATCGCTACCCGTGTAGAGAGGCTGACTGTAAAGGTTCGACACGTGGATGCACATGTACCCAAGAGTCGGGCCAATGAAGAGCATCGTAACAACGAGCCGGTGGGCCGAGCTGCCAAACTGAGAGTATCACAGGTGGATCTGGACTGGCAGCACAAGGGAGAATTATTTCTAGCTCGTTGGGCCCATGATGCCTCTGGTCATCAGGGACGAGATGCAACGTACCGATGGGCTTGTGACCAAGGGGTGGACTTGACCATGGACAACATCTCACAGGTCATCCATAGCTGTGAGACCTGCCCTAATATCAAGCAGGCCAAGCGAGTGAAGCCTCTGTGGTACGGTGGACGATAGTTGAAGTATAGGTATGGGGAAGCCTGGCAAATTGACTATATCACCCTTCCCCAAACCCGCCAAGGCAAGCGCTACGTGCTGACCATGGTGGAAGTAACCACTGGATGGTTGGAGACCTATGCTGTGCCTCATGCTACTGCCCGAAACACCATCTTAGGCCTAGAAAAGCAAGTCTTGTGGAGACATGGCACCTCTGAGAGAATTGAGTCAGACAACGGGACCCATTTCAAGAATGGCCTTATAAACAGCTGGGCCAGAAAACATGGCATCGAGTGGATATATCATATCCCTTATCATGCACCAGCTGCCAGGAAAGTTGAACAGTGCAACGGACTACTTAAGACCACCCTGAAGGCACTTGGTAGGGGAACCTTCAAAAATTGGGAAGTGAACTTAGCAAAGGCCACCTGGATGGTCAACACACGAGGCTCCATCAATCGAGCTGGTCCTGCCCAGTCTGTACCCTTGCACACAGTGGACAGAGACAGAGTCCCTGTGGTACACATGAAAAGTATTTTAGGAAAGACTATTTGGATTACTCCCACCTCAGACAAAAGCAAACCCATCCACGGGGTTGTTTTTGCTCAAGGACCTGGTTACACTTGGTGGGTAATGCAGGAAGATGGAGAAAACCATTGTGTACCACAAGGAAACTTAATTTTAAGTGAGAACTGTGTGTAAAGTTTCATTGTATATGTATATATATATTCGAAGGGGGTATTAGTTTAGGTATCACATAGATGGTGATAGAATAAGGGGTGGATAATGTTTTAGGTTACAATGGTATGTATTCTATCACCATCTTCATGGGATGTTGGGGCCGGGCGTGGCAGTGTTCCTGATGGCCTCAGAATGGTTTGCTAATGGGCCGGTCGTTAGGGCCGGATGGAGCACTTTACTCACCCCGAACATTGCAGATAGCGGCCAATCATCCCATTGTAAGATGCCCCGCCCAGGGGGAGGAACCAATGTATCCCAATCTGCATATAAACTGAGATTTGAAGCACCACAGGCAGCTTTTTCCACTGGATTCCCAGAGGAAGACCAGATCCTTCTACACCACCACTGGACCTTCAGAGGAGAACTACACCTTTCACAGGATCACTGCTTCAACGAAATCACATCTATCACTCCCAGAGGACTGCAACCACCTTCTAAGTGGACTACTACCAACACCCTGACCGACAGGGTGTCAGGTTGTATTCTGACTCTGTCAGTGGTTTTTGTATTATTACATTTTTCCTATTAAATTGTAGTTCTGACTTTGAGCCTCTCACTGATTTGCTTTGAAACTACCACAACTATGTATTTTATGTTTGCAGAAATATAAGACAGTACTTCTAGTGTAATTTTTAATTTATCTGCAGGAGTTTTGAAGACTTCTTTCATTAAGGCCTTGTTGAATATTTGGATGTGAATGAAGGAAATGACTCTAACATTGCACTATATGAAAATACAATCAATAACTAAGTATGCATTCAGTAACTGATACAGGAAAAACTTTCATAGGGTAATTCTCCGAAATGCCAACATAGAAATAATGTTGTTGTTTTCACATATACACACCACTCCCTTGCTAGTGGTTGAAACTACTTCAGATGAAGGCTAAAGAAAGAAATCTGTCTGCACACATCTTAAATTACCCATAGGAAGTTACAAAAAGTGGTTTAGGCTTTGGGAGATCTGTTCCTGCTACTATCAAAAATATTAATTACTTAAAGCTATATTATTTCTTTCTCTGAATGTGGCTTTTTTTGTTGTTGTTCTGATCATTGGGCTGTTCATCATAAATAATTTTATACAATAGGTCTCCAGAAGCCAAATGGTTCCACATGTTATTTGATTATCTTAGCATAGCATGATTTTTTGGAAATTTCTCTCCTGGCTATAAAGAGACCCTAGACACCCACCTTACAATAGTGGGGTGCTGGAATGAGACCTTACCTGTGACTTTTGGATGTATAATAGGCCTCAATAAAAATGTCTGCATCATTCTGTGTATTCTTTACCACATGTCTTAAAACCATTTTTGATACGTGATTTTAATTAAGAAAGATTTCCAGATCTCTTATGTTTTCCACATATTTGAAGGACCTGCTGCAATTTTTTTTGCTCTTGTCTTCTGACTGATTAAAGAGTCCACATTAAAGGAAGGATTCTTTTAAATGTTGAAGTCCTCCTATCTTTTTACTGGTTTGTAATGTTTCTCTGACAATATCCTGTAAACTGAAGGCTGCATATGAAATGCTAGAAGTTATCTCCATTAAATGATCAGTAGATTTATGCAGAAAATTCTTTTTCTAAATAATCTATCCTGGTCAAGTACTCCTGGAAGCTAATAGAAATACATCATTGATTTCACTGCAGCTGAATGAGCCCGTCAATTATCTTTAACCTTTGCTAAATGTAATGCATTAACTCTGCTAATTAAATTGCATTGCTCCAACCCAGGCTTTTGAAGACTTTATCACTTTAAGAAATTACTCTTGCATGCTCTTGACTGAGTTCTGTGTACATGAGCAAAGGAGAGCGCACACAATTGCTCTCATTTATACCAAAATGAAATAACTTCCACAAAGCACTAGAGCTGAAAATTTAAGTTACAGGACAACTGACTCAGCTAGGAAGGTTAATGGGAGTGTATCATATGAAATCACTGTTTAGTCCAAAAGAGGAGAAAGTGAACTTCCAATGGACCAGTGTGAGGAAAGGACTCCACAACAACTGCCAGGAAGCTCAGAAGATTCTTGTGTAGCTCAGAAGATTCTTGTGTTGTCCATCAATTGTTTTGAGTTTGGCTTCAATGCTAACAGTGGCTAACAGAGCCATAAGTATCTGAGCTTGCATCGTGTGAGCACATTGCTCCTTGTGTTTGGAAATGGTATTCCCTACATCCTGAATAGTTGATTTGTGTACCCCCTTACTGTCGCTTGCGTGCGGGCTGGACAGCTGACCGCAAGGGTCCGGTCAGCAGCCCAACGGCGGTTACTGCGAGTGTCCCTGACCAGGTTCACTGCAGTCGAGACCAATGATCTCTGGCCGCCGGCTGTGCCTCCTGCAAAGGCAGCCACACTGTAGCCATGGAGCCAGAGAGCTGCTATAGGGAGGGATCTTTCACCCGGAATAATAGACACACAGTAACGACAAAGTTAACAGCAGTCTGGGCATCCGAGTCAAAACACCTCGGTGCTCAGCGTGCATCAGACTTTATTCTGAGGGCAACAACCAATCATGAAGGAGCACAGGGGAGGAACCAGGGAGGGACAAAGGGACAGGGGCCAACGGGGAAGGAAGAAGGGATGAGAGGGAGAGACTGACAGGGGAATATTACAATTATGAACCAAATAACAACAAACATTCTGGAACAAGGGGATAACAGGCATGAGAGTGGCAGATGGCTAGGCAAATGATGAGAGGGCAGCCAGCCCTCTTGAAGCTCAGCCCCTCTTTGGGGCTATCCACTCTGAACTCCACCCCAGGGGGTCTTAGTCCTTGGGCTCCTTTATCCAAAGTCCTCTCAGGGGGGAAAGGGTTTCACTCTGCTTAGGTGCCTGGACCACCGCCACACCTTACCCCAGATGATCATCTTGCATTTTAGATGGTGTGACCATACTGGTACAGCTTCCTCTGGTAATGCAACTGATGCAACCCACTGTCTGAAGTATCCCACTAGCATTCCGGCTTTTGTAATACAGGCTTCTTTATACAGTAACCTCTCTTTATCTTTCCAATCCAATTTTCTTTGTAGTATTTGACTCTAGTGTGTTCAGTTTCTTCCTTTACATGTTTGTAACTCTGCTTTTCAAACTCACTAGGTTTCCTTCCTTTCTTGGGCCTGGTTCCAGCAGGGGCATTTTTGACCTGCAGAAATTGAACTGCCCTGTAAAGTTTGAAGGTCTCCCATTAGCACTGTGGAATACTTCATAAGGTAGTATGATCTGTGTAGGTTGCATCATCTTTGGTTGAAATAGGATTGACCTCACTGGAAGAAGACTTGTGATGAATACCCTATATACAAATGTGTATCTAGTTCCATGCATTTTACCCTCTGAAGAAATTTGCAAGCTTCACTATAAATAAGTCTTGAGCCTCTGGTTTTATTGTTTGAAAAGTGTCAGCAGTTCTGTGAAGTTCTGCAGAATGGGGGAGCAGTCTGTGCTTTAAGTTTGCTACCGGCTCTTGAGACCATTTTGCAATTACTTGACTGCAATTCGGATTCTACCATTAGTATTTTCTTAAGACAGGCTTTAGTTAACATAGCTGCTTTTAATGAAGTGGAGAAAAATAGTGGCTGTCCTCTGGCCAGCAGGTGATTTTTAGGTTGCTGAGGCATATTTGTGATTTATAAAGATTTCTAGGACTGATAGATAGTTTCATTGGCTTAATCCTCAGGGTTTCCAGATCTGGTTTTTTTTCAGCTTTCAGATTTCATTGTTCTTCCAGTAGTACATATATTGTTTATCTGGGTTTCTGCTGGCACTTGTCTTCAGTCTGTATGTGCTTGTGGGTAATTCCTCAGCCTTTGTGAGCTTATGGTGCTTGCCTGTCTTTTGACTGTTACCATAATAAAGATTCTTCAGTCACTTCCTTGGCAAGGTCCTAAAGTCTAGTAATCAAATTAATTTATTTATATAATTTAAAGAAAGTCTTCCAAGAGAAGTCAAACATTAAAGATGGGATTTTCAGAATGCATTGGGTTTAGATGTCTGGGAGAAGCAATGTATGCATAAACCCAAGCTCTCTGTAGTAAATCTAGGACATGAAAGACAGGCTTTGAATAAGTTTAGTTATAATCATCTATATTTCATAATTCCCCACTTCCTAATTACTTATCTTGATTTAAATTCATATCTGCTCCAGCCAAGCTTTATTGTACTCTTCATCCTTAGTTATTAGTCTCCCCACTTGCATCCCAATGCATGCTATGATTTGTCTTTATTGAGTATGGACTTTTTCTTCTGAAGCTCATGCCAGGTAGAACAAATTGTCTCTCTGTTTTTTCTCCTTTCCCCTGTCTTTTTACTTCACATCAGTACTGTCTTTTAACAACATAATCACTTGCAAAATATTTGCAGGGCTTTTCAAATAGTCTTGTATTATGTCATGCACCTATGGCACTGGATCTGGTTTGGAGATAGATGTTTTCTCTTTAACTGATACATCTGACCTTGAAAATATAAAATAGTTTTTATAATACCTGAATCTGTTGTGCTCTTCCTTCTTCTATCTCCCCAGTGGATTTCTGGATCTCTGAGATTAGTAACTTGATGCAGAGGGCTCTCATTATATGAGAAGACATTCCTTAAGGCATTTTGGGTCTTACTGTATAAACTGATGTTTTATTGTCTTACTGAGCTCCCTCAGGTTGTTGTTATCTGGAGGCTTTTCCTCCATTATGGAATTTCATAAACCCTGATTTATTTATTTCTCTTTCATTTCTTTTCATGTGGAAACACTTAAAGCCAAAAGAAAGTTGTTGGGTTTTTGTAATAAAAATAAAAGTCCTGTAGTGAATCCATGTTTTGAGGTCCTACTGACTTACATTCTCCTGAACAGATTTGAATTTGAAGTGTTATGAGATACTGCTAAATTAAATAAATTCTACTGAAGTTGTTTGTTCACAAGCTTGCCATAATTGGTACTCTTTCTTTTAAGAGATACAACTCACTTGGAGATTGAGTCTTTCACGCTTCTGGGTGTCTGTGCTGGGCTGATTTCATATTCTCACCACAACCAGTCCCCAAGTAACACTTACCAGTGTGCCATGGGGAAACAAGCCATGGGTAAGACTTCATTTTTTATTCCTCTTTGAAGTGTTATATAGTTTTTGAAGCTATGTAGCAAAAGTGGCAAACAAAAATTCTTTCTTTCCTGGTTCATATAAAAGCTTTTCTAGGAAAAGTAAAGGAGCACTCCTTTAGCTTTGAGAAAAAAAGAATTTACCTCTGAAACTTGAAAAGATTAATGTGTAAAAAGCACCAGTCACTTTTACTTAATGAAGATCATGTCTGCAGGTCTTAACACTTAAAAGAAAATTTTAATAAACTGGGACACTTTTGCTTTTTCTGTTGGGTTTTATTGGAAAACATAATGACTCTCAAGTTCTCAGCATATCTGCAAGATTGGCAGAGTGGGTTTTTTTTCTCTCCATGCTGCAATGTGCTGTGTGTTTCCAGACAAAAAAAACAAGAGTTAAAAAGTGTTCTCACAAAGAGAGACAGAGCGCAGATTGAGGAGCATTTCCTTGACTGGTTGAGTAAGTGTCCTAAAAATAAATATATCAATAGTTAACATTGACATCAGAGAATAAGAAGAATCAAGTGTGAAAGAGAGTGGTTAGTTATTTGAACACTTTCTGCAGCCATAGTTTAAGTTTTGTGCTTTTGCTGTTTTGCATGAAGAGGGCAAGTAATGCTTCAGCAAAGTGACTGAACTAAAATTAATCTTCTGATCACTTATCATTGCATTTGACAGTGTCATATCTGGTCATTAAAACCCAACTGTTCTGTAAATTTGCTGCTGGGGGTAATTGACAGTGGTTAAGTTCTAATCCTTTCTTTAATACTCAGCTAAACCAGCATTAAAGTGTCCAAGTCTATGGCCTGTGATCAAGGCAGAGGAGCCTGAGCAGTCATACATCAATTCAGACAGCTGCATTCAGACTGGTGTTCTACATGCCACTTTCATAGCTTGTATTGATGGCTTGCTTGTGAGTTGGGAGCTACAGTAGCACAATTCTGCGTCATGAAGAAACTGCCACTTCAGTTAGGTTTACTAAACCATTTATTTTGTGCTGTGTGTTCAAAGCTGAAACACTGCACCTTTTGTGAGACTTCTCCAGCAGAATTAATAGCAATGTAATTGCCTTATGCTGAACTGATATGTTGAATTCATGAAAACAGCAGAAAATAGCAAGATGCATGTTCTCTATTTAAATTGTAAAAAAAAGGGTGGGTGGGTGGAAAGAGGAGCAATGCAATCTTTTTCCTTACAGTTTTCCCCCATCCCATTATCTTTCCCCCACCCCTGAGTCTCTATTTTATGACTATTAGTCTCAGAAGGTTTGGTTAGTTACCACACACAGTTAAGCAGGATCAGTGTGTACAGAAAGCCAGTTCAGTATCTGTGGAGTTCTTTTGTAGTTTTCTGTGTGAATGTTTTTTTTCCCGTTTTGTTTTGAGTGTCATTTGCAATTCATTGTCTGTTTTCTGAGGTTGGTGTATTCAGCTGCTTTGACCCTAGGTCCTGCACATTTAGCTCCTTGGATACAATCCTCTGACGTTCCTGCTGATGCTAGGAACACAAAAGCCATTGAATATCTTGAGCAATAAAAAAAGCCTTTGTTTCAGTTTGTTATGACAAAACACCTGACTCAAAGAATAAGCAGCTAGATAAAAGTGAATTTTAAAAGTTGGCACGACTTGAGCTATATTTTGCTCTGTCTGAAGTATCTGCAAACACCTGAAGCTTTTTGCAATAACTGCTTAAAAAAAAGCCACTATAAGTGGCAATATGTAGGGGCAGAGAAGATTTTTCTCTACACTTATTGATCAGATGAGACCTAGAGGATATTCCTGAAACATTGCACATACCTTTTTCTGTTTATTTTTGTGAAGAGATGTGATGTAGTGCTTCAAACCCCAACCTTTAACTAACCATCCACCTTTAGTGCTTTCTTTCTCCATACTGAAATTGCTGAGCAGCTCCTCATCTAACACTGCCATGTGGAAAGTCTCATGTCCAAGTCCTCTGTGTCACTCCCTCGACTGTCAAAACCTGGAGCAGTGGAGGAAGCTCCAGGGTTCAGGCTGGAAAAGGAGAGCCTTGCGCTTGTCAACACTGACCCACCCTCTCTGACCACATCACAGGGCTGAGCCAGCAGTTTTGGACAGTCTTTTCTTTTTTAAGTCTCTTTTTAAGCAACATCAAGCTAGGAAAAGGTATGAAAGCACAAGTAAATGGAGAGTGGACATCAGAGATTGCAATGAGGTCTGTAATCCAGTGTCCCTGACAAGTGTTAGGTCCTAAAATATTAATTTTTCTTCAGGATAGAATTACATGTCCTGAAAAATACCTCCCTTTCATGGGTAGATGAATCATCTTGTTGGATGACTAGAGCTGCACTTAATGATCAATCTGGATTTCAGTAAAATTAAATTGAAATTAAACCCCTCACTTTTGGCATAGATTGCCATATGTTGCAGGTTGAACTGTAAGACTGAGAGGAAGTCAGGTAGTAAATACAACAGCAGCTGCAAGGACCTCAGTTGAATGTTGACATTTCAGTGCAAGGTGAACAGTTGTAGCTTAAAATCTCAGAAGTACTTAAGATGAAAATACAAGAGTCTGTACTGTTTGCATTTCATGTGTTGGTAAAATAATGTTTAAGAGGATTAAAGGCTTCTACAGTTAGAGAAATATTAACTGAGCTTTTTAATTCCATTAAGACATAAAAAACAGTCAGCTTGACACATTGTACATCTGTGACTGTGTAAAACTTAATATGAGGAATGAAAACAGAGTTTTCCTGCCAGTAATCCCCCATATTGCACATGCACATGTGCTGCTGTGTAAGTGATGGTGTGGGTACACAAAGCAAGCTGTACACTCACAGCCCAACTGTGCACTGCAGCTTCAATCCAAATGACATAACACAAGTGTTGAGTAAGGAAAGGAGGGTTTGGGTGTTGATTGTTACTTTAACCTCTGAAAGGAAAGGAAGTATTAGAGGGGACACACGTAGGTGGGTGAAAGCTTTGTTGTAGAAGCTTATCATGAAGCAAAAACTTTGATATTACAATAAAAAAACCTCTTACTCTATCATGTACATTCTGCTTTGCTTCTGTGAAGTAGCAAAGCCCTTTATATGCTGCTCTGCCTTGTACTGTAGCCAGCTGAATGTGTTAAAATTGAGTTGAGAAGATAAATATGCTTCAAGGAATTGAGTGCTGGGGAGTTTTGACAGTTGTGGAAGCTCTTTGGTGGACTGAGAGCCAGAGTCCTCCCAAATTTTGTACAGCTAGCCTAGGGGCAGAGAATCTAAACAAAGCTAAAAGCAAAACCAGCTGTTGCTGGTCATCACAGCTGGATCTGGGTGCACTGTAGCCACAGGTCTGTTTCTGCCCTTGCTCTTTGAGGAGTGTTTGTGCTCTGTGACATGACCTCATTTTGACACCTCTCCTCTCCTTGGTAGTAGGCACAGAAGTGCTGAGGCACAAATGAGCCAAATTACTTCCCCCCCCCTCCCTCAATTTATCCATAATCTTTTTAATCCACACCTTAATCTTTCTACTGTGAAAGGACTATTTCTAATACTTAACATCCAGATCACTTAATGCATGCACTGTGACAATCTGTCCGAGTTGGAGCCCCCTCCGCAAGGTTTATCACAGCATTTAACAACTGTACTTCTTCCTCTCTTGCTTTGTGCTCATATAAAATGACAGAATCCATGAAAATCCATGGTGAAAACGGGAAATACAGAATTACAGCAGTTCTTTTCTTGGCATGTGCAGTAATAGCCCTTTTGGCTCAAGTAGATTGATTTCTGTATCCTTGTTAATTTTGATTGTACAGTTTAATGTTGTAAGTGATACACCAGAGAACTGGATTAATGCTTATTTTAGCTGGCTGTTTGTTCTGGTGAGTTCTCAAAACTTTCAGCATCAGATTAACAATGCCTCATTTATGCTGAATATCAGTAGACAGTGTTTTTATAGTGATTATTTCACACTAAAGGATACTCAAATGATAAAAGAAAAAGAAAAAAAACTGTCAGGAAATGGGGGAAAAAAAGGAAAGAATGCACACATGCATTCACAATATATCAAGTACTGAGAAAAGCAAGAAAATTATCTTTGTTGTATCCAGGTCAACCTTGTGTTTTTTGCTTTAACCAGGGCTAATTGCCAATGAAAAACATGGTTCTTGCTGTTGGGATAATTATAAATGTGAGTCATTGTGAGCAGGATTTGTTGTGGCGAACTTTAATTATACTTTACTTTTGCTTGGTTGTTTGGCTGGAGCAAACAAGGGCTCTGTTCTTTCAGAGAGAAAGCAGAAATAAAGCTAGTGACTTCCTTCATTTCAGCGCCCACACAGAGGGCTCGTCCCAACATACCAGTCCTCTGAAGAGAGCTGCTGCTTTATTTTAAATAAGCAGATTGTGGTTTCAGGCTGTAGTTTGATAGCCCAGTTTAGAGAAAGCATTATTTTGTATAGCCATTAAATCTTAGCAAATAGGAATAACATTGATGATATATGCCATGCTTTTTGGCTAATTAATTTCATTTGTGGTCTAGAATCACTCTCTAACCAGTTTCTTTCCTGCTAGGATATCTGTCACTGATATATCTGTATATGTTTTCCATTTGATACAGCATGCACCTCCTGAAGAATAGCCTGAATACAGTTTATTACTGAGGCTCAAAATCTCAGTAATGTCGGTTGCTTCTGACTCCCAGACAGTAGCAGTTCTGTTGGGCTTATCTGAAGCTCTGATAAAAATGCCAGTTTTGAAATACGTGAAACCTATGAAGAAAAATCATTTGCATTACCTGAAATATGTAAAAGTGTCACCTGAAATCCTTGGTATAAAGGGGACTTCCACAGATTGTTACTGGGATGTAAAGGACCACCCTTAAAGTGTAAAAGATGGATAAAACTGGTGCTCCAGACCTCATCCTGTCTTAGCATCCCTAACCAGTGAACCATAGCAGGTACAGCATATAAACATCTCAAAAGAGAAAAAAAAATGACAGCATTTTAAAAGTTAAGTTTGGCCTGACTTTCTCTTGAAAAGATTTCTCTCAGCATCAGGAACATTTACCTATCTGTGAAACATTCAAGCTGAGCTCCACTGCAGCCTATTCTGAAAGCACACAAATTCTAGATGCAGAGGGGAAAATGGTCTAAATCTCTTAAGTTTTTAATTTGGAAGTATATTTTCCTATCTGTATACTGGGAGAACCAGGGGGTTTGAGTCAAAAGTACAATGGGAACAATGTCTAACTGAATTCTCAGAGCATATCAGAAATAATAGGGCTTTCTGATGGTGGGCCTTGCAGGGTGGGAATGCAAAGGTCTTCAGTGTTGAGGAATCCAGGCCCTACCAGCTTGTGTCTTACTGGGGACAAAAAAATACTTTTCAAGGATGATTATCCAAGAAAAAGACAGAAAAGCAACTGCTGAAAAGCAAGAGACAAGTAAAGCCTATCAACTCTGTGAGATTTTTCTTGTCATTTGAAAATGCTGTGCCCACGTGTATTGGGTCTGACTGGGGTAAAGCTCACAGCCCTTACAGTGCTGTGCTTTGTATTGGTAGCTGGCATTGATAACAGAGCAGTGTTTTGGCTACTGCCAAGCAGTGCTGTCCCTCTGACATTCCTTCCCCCACTGAAGAGGATGGGGGTGGGCAAGATCCTGGGAGGGGACACCAGCAGGCCAGCTGACCCCAGTCAGCCAAAGGGATATTCCATACCATATGACATCAGCTCAGATATATAAGGGAAGGAAGAGAGGAGGAGGACGAGGCACTCAGGGCTGGCCCATGTTTGCCTCCTTGAACAACCATCACGCGTGCTGAAGCCCTGCTTCCCAGAGAGTGTCCGGACATCGCTACTGATGGGAAGTAGAGATTGATTGTTTTCCCTTCTGCTCTTGCGCGTGCAACTTTCAACTTGCTTGTTCTATTTTTTTTCCCACTGTAATAAAGTTGCCTTTTCCTACCCTGATAGTCTTTTCCATATTATTCTCTCCCCTCTCCCAGCAGGAGAGGGAGTTACAGAGTGACTGAGTGGGCACCTGGCACCTAACCGGGGTCAACCCACGGCACCATGTCATTGAATCTACTTTCTAGAACCAGGGAAAGTCCAGGCCTGCTGTAACAGTTCATTTTCGGACCATATCTGTTGAGCTGTCTCTCCATTCTTATCCTTGGGAAGGGTAGACCTGTTGTGGTTTAGGAGAGAGAGCCTAGTGCCAGGGACAGGATAGGTCTTTGGAAATGCCTGATTTTAGAGTTTTATTTTCTAGGCACTTTATGTAAATGAGAGTTGTAAGTAGATGCATGTAAGATGTGAAGCTGACCTCCCCAGTGAGCAGATTTGTGTTCAGATATGTTTTCTGGCTGTGTGAAGTGTTCCTTATACACTGATTGCCTTGACCTTTTGAAGAAAGCAGCCAGACTCTGAAATTGTAGGAGAAAATGGAAAGGTTTGGAAAGATTTACATCCTAAGCGCAACTACTGCAGAATATTTAGCACTTAAAACTTTAAAATGTTAACTTTTCAGACTAATTTCTTAATTGCTTAGAGACATAACATAGTCCTGGTACAGCAAACTCCAATAACATATGATTGCCTTAACTTTTTTTCTGCTTCACAACAGTTTATGTTTCCCTGCTGGGTGTTAATTATTTTTTTCCTCAGATTTCAGGAGACACTTTGGCATTCTGATGGGACAGGGCCAAAAATTTCAGTCTCAAGCTGGGAGGTCTATACAAAGGGTTGAATTCTGAACTTTAAATTTAAAATTAATTTAATGTAAAAAGACAAATATATTTTCAGTGGACTTCCACTGTAGTCTTTCTATCAATGATGCTTCTCATTTCAGAAAGTAAATCAGTCTTGGCTGTTGCTAGTGGTATGCTTTGTTAATACTGTCACTAACACAGGCTGCTGTTGAACTAATTATTGCCCAAAAAGGGAAGGAAATATCATGTTGAAAATGAAGATCTCGATCTGCAGTTTCTCTTGAACTCAATGATAGTCTTTCTGTTGATTCTCATGAAATTTTGGATCAGGTCTCTGAAACGCAAGTTGGACTCCACAAAAAACCCCAAATCCGGTGGCTATGAGAACAGTAAAAGCAAACTTCAAACTTGCAGGATTCAGTGTTATGATTAAAAAAACCTGTCATATTTGCATTTAGTCAAATGGCTTTTATTTCTTTTGTTGTTGCTCTTTTTATATTGATACTTAGATTTTCCCTCTTCAAGAGAAAATATATAATTCTTTCTGGAAGCTTAAATTAGGAAACTACTTATATATTTATTTAAATATAATAATGTAAATTTTTTTTGTTTGGATTCTTTTATTATTTTTTCTTCTTTTCTTGAAGAATTTCTATGTGATTTTAATTAATTTGCATTTTGGTAATTTTTTAGCCAAAACATTTCTAGAAAACTCACTAATGTTCACTGCTTTTGTTTTTCTTTTACATGCAGGTACTATTGGATACAATCAAAGAAACAGGATAGATACTCTGATGTATCTCCTCACCTATCCACAGAAGTCACTGGTAAAAACAAAAACAATAGAACTAATAGATTTTGAGAAACTCCCTGCTGGACAGAATGCCACAGTCGCTGTGATGAGCTACAGTGGCTATCATATTGAAGATGCTCGTCTTAAATATGGCCTCTTTGGACAAAGGTAAAATCCGTCAACTCTTTCCCTCTTCTCCGCTGTGTGTTCCAATATATATTCTAATAAACTTGTTTTCTCACAGTGTTATCCTGTAATACCTTTTATTGGAGTTATGAGCATTAGATATCCAGTTAAGAAATTGAATTCCCAAACTGCTTTGAATGCTTTTGTTTGTTTTCTGTGTCATTAGTGATTGTAACTCCATGCATACAATAGTGTGGTGAAGTTGCCAACATGCATATAAACTTCTGAGTCTGGATATTATAAGAAAAAATGGCTAACTTCTGACCTCAAATAAAAAGGTGTAAATACTTAGTTTATAAAAAACATAAGGCATGAGTTAATCTGTTCTGGTGGGCTTGCTTTTTAGATGGTTACCTGAACCTTTGTTCATTACTAACAGAGAGGTCTCATCATTTCTACCAGTAACAAAAGCAGTAGGTGAAATTAGACTTGTGAATGTATTTAGGAAAGGAATAGAACCCGAGGCAGTTTGTGACTTTGTGAGCTTGGTGTTCTGAGGGAGCAGTAGCAGTATTGCCTACTTTCTGAGAGAAAATAATAGTATTGTCTAAAGCAAAATCATTTAGTGTTTATTCAGAGCTAAATTAATGACCTGCTTCCTTAAAAAAACCAACTCTGTGGTGCAGTGTTTTAAGTAAAAGTACATAAGCACCAAAGGGAAGGTTAACTAAGAGACCCATATTTGTGCAGGTCTAGCCTGTCTCGCTCTCTCCACACTTCTTCAGCACCTCATGTTAATGCTGCTGAGGGCTGGAGGAGAGTTGCCTGAAAACTCAGTCTCTCTTCTCTCCCTTTTCTAAAATAAATTCTTTTGAGAGCAGGCGTAGTGCAGTGATCAAATTGGTTTTAGTTTCGGGTGGCCAAAATCAGATCCTTACATCACTTTATTCCCCCCCTCCCCAACTCCCTTCCTCCTAGTTGCTAGGCAGCAATAATAGTATTCCTAGACATGTATCTTTGGCATTAATGTCTGCTGCATTTAATTTATTCCTCCTTTTCTAAAACAACAACAGGCATGATTTAAAACTGAATGTTTTCTTTTCTGGTAGACTGGTAACATTTACAGGGAGAGCTGTGGTGCTTGTCAGGAATTACTTGACATAATCTGAAGATATAGATGTACTGTATGTGGCCACAACCATCTTTCAAGTGAACTAAAATAATGCAGAATTATTAGCAAGCCTTGCTCTTGGCTCTTTGTAATTCTAAATGTTTTTAGAGTCTTTAGTATCGTGATCAGTTGTTGTACTTGGAGAGAAATTCCAGAGATACTACTTTTCTCATCTAAAGCCTAAAACCCACTTATTTTATAACAGTATATGTAATTCCGAATTCTTTCAGCTGAGGAAAAAAAGAGTGATGGGATGATTATACTAAACACTCAGTACTTTCCTGGTAGACTAGCTGATACCAGCCACAAACATGACTAAAAGTTCAGGTTTCTTAAAACTCAGGAAAGGAAGAGATGCTCCTCTCACCCTATTACAGTCTCTTCTCCCATGTTACATCTTCCTGGAGACCACCAAAAGGATTGAAGAGATTCAATGATTTCAAGAGAAATGATGTGTGCGTGTGTGTAGAAATACAGAAGTAGATTAGCACAGTTCAGAATTAGACTGTAGTACAGTGTCTAAAAAAAAGTAGCATACATGATCTGATGATTAAATTGTGCACCATTAGGTATCCATGTACAACGTTATGCATATTCAAGCCAATGAATAATCTTAACTAATAAAAAAATTTCATATTCCGTAGCTCAGATTTTATCCTGATCATGTGTTATAAAGGATCTTTAAACTCCTGGGCAGATGAGTCCGTGTTCCATTTTAGGTTTTGGAAGGTGTTTTGTGTACA
This sequence comes from Eopsaltria australis, assembly GCA_034509425.1. Lineage (NCBI taxonomy): Eukaryota > Metazoa > Chordata > Aves > Passeriformes > Petroicidae > Eopsaltria > Eopsaltria australis. The sequence continues at coordinate 281,530 of JAVTVJ010000630.1, read as the reverse complement.
AGAATGTCAAGTGCACACTGAAGCATTACACAAACCAGACCTTTGATAAAGTGATGGGGCCCATGCTGGATGCAGCTACCCAAAAACCAATCTGGCGCCATGAAATTTTAGATGCTGATGGGATCTGCTATCCAGGTGGATCAAACTGCATGTCCACTCATGGCATATTCATAGTCTAAGTGGAAATTAATGTTCTGTCAGTATTTCCTATGCACCTTGTTTTATACTTAGCATTTTGGGAGGTTTTTTTGTCTTGAAGATGACAGTATTGTAATGGAAAATTTTTAGAAGTTAGTTCCTGAAAGCTGCATGCTACCAGTCATTGAGGGAGTTTTTGTGTATGAAAAAATGTAGCTTTATATTTAAGTAGAAGAGTGAGTTTCTAATAATATTAATCTACTGAAGTGTTATTCTTATATTCCCAAACTGGCAAGCTTTTAATACTATAGTTTTTTCCTGTTTGTCTGTCATGTACTATTTTCTTAAGGATAGGGATAGATTCCTTATTATTTTGATTTCATGCATCAAAATCTCCTAGCAAGATGTCAGTTAATGAAGTTGTTTGAGAAAGTAAAACTTTATGGTTTTAACACTTTAGAAAGATGTTTGGAGCGAGATAAGAAAATAAATAAATAGAAATACAAAGAGAGGTGTATAACTTTCCAACAGTAATAGATTTGAGAAAGAGTCCTTCCATGCTGTCATCCTTTAGTTAGAAAATGGCTTAATAGATCTGCTAAGATCTAGTAAGAAAGGTGTTTTAAAGTGCACTAAACTTAATTCCATTATAGTAACACAATTGGGTCAATTTTGCTCTTTAACACATCACAATGGAGCTTTCAAAGTTAATTAAGAAAAAACGGCAAGAATCTTCTGAAGTATTAGGATAAATAGGACTGGGCTGGACTTCAGACTGAGACTATTCTCAGCATGTAGGTAAAAACCTATTTGAGATAGTTCACGTGGACAGAAGAGACAGAGGCTGAAGTTCAGTGTAATTTAGTGGAGGAGGTGGGAGGTAGGTACTTGGTGTGCATCTTATTGATCTGGCTTTCAATGTAAAGGGCAGAATAAAGGAATGGAGCAGGGGAAAGCAACGTATGACCCCAGTATCAATAGGAATATGTAAATGCAAGGAGAGACTGAGAGTAGTCTTGCACAGCTCATTGTGGAATGATGGGCTGTCCCAAATTTAGGTGTGAATTTCTAAAATTTGTCAGTTCAATCATGACAAAGTTTTCCCTGTTAATTTTCTCCATACTTAGAACAGATGACTTCAGATGCTTTTGTGCAGACAGTTTACCCAGGTTATGTTGAATAGCTGTTCTCATAGTGCACCCAGCATGCAAGCTGTTCTGCTTTGGTTTACCAAAGAAAACTGGTTTAGTGATTCCCTTACCATTCAATATTTACTAAAATAACAGAGCAAACTTCTTGGGCATGTTCCTCCCAGTTTGTCTTCCAGCTAACTTTTTTTTTTAAAAAAGCTTAAAATGTATTTCTAACACAGATACATTTTCATGGTGCTTTTTCTTCTTGTTCTCTGTAGGTGAAAAAGTAGAAAATAAGCAAGTCCTTGTGAACAAATCTATGCCAACTGTTACCCAGACACCTCTGGAAGGAAGCAGTGTGCCTGAGCAGCCACAATACAAAGATGTGCCAGTAACGTATGTTGCAGTAAACTTTAGAGTTGGGCAAATTAAATGAAGGAAAGGTGTCTGAGAAAATACTCAATTCTAGAAAACTCACTTCTTCATCTATAAATATATTTGGCTTTTGTTTGTATAATTGAAGATCAAGAAATTTGCAATATACGAGGAAGCTTTTGCTGTCAAGAAGACCCCATGTGAAAAAAAAACATACCTTGTTCTTTACAAGTTCAGCTTAATTCTCCCTTAGTTTCTGTTGCAGCTCTTAAAACTTTTCCAGAAACATGCTGTACTCTGGAACTTATATGTAAGTATATATATATATATATATATATATATATATATAAAATCCTTTTCCTCATATGTAAGTTCCATAAAGATTACAGTTTGGTCAGGAGCTTACCAAGATAATATAACACAGATAGTTGTCTGTAACTTGTGTTTGGTTCATAGAAGTAAAACCAATGTTCTGGCTTCTTTTACTAGCTACAAAGGTTCCACTGATTCTTACATTGAAAAAGTAATGATTTCATCAAATGCAGAGGATGCTTTCTTGATCAAAATGTTGCTGAGGCAAACCAGACATCCAGAAATTGGAGATAAATTTAGCAGTCGTCATGGGCAGAAAGGTAAAGGACACATTTAATAAAAATAAATTCATGTTGTATATGCCTACTTTACATTATACACAATGTATGTTTCCATGGATTGAGTCAGATCTTTTATGAATACAGTGATAGAAGGCCAGATCCCTTTTTTTAAATTAAGTTCACCTAATTTAGCAATGATGTTTCTGAAACAAAGAAGTATAAGCAAAATCAACTCTCAGTTGATCTATGAATCTGGAAAATACAGTAGTTGCCCATTTTAAACAAGAACAGGGGTTCTGAGGTTTGGTTGGGCGATTTTTTTAAGTCACAATTTGGGTTTAGGTGATAGATTTGTCAGTGGGTTATCAATAGAGAGACTGGAGAGGTTCTAAACAGAAAGAAAATATGACAGATGAAATGGGACGTTTGCAGGTCTATGCAGACATTCTGCTCTAAAGACAAGACTACAGGTAGATAGCTCAGAACCATGGTATGAAAGGGAAGGAAATCAGCACAACTAGGAGTGCACCAGCAGAGAGCAGAAAGAAAGGGAAAATGTTTTTAAAAATACACCTGGGACATGATCTGCAGTACCTCTGGATCTTCAAACCAAAACCTGAAAATTAGTATCTATTAGGAAGCTGTTTGGTGGCATGTAGTTCTCAAGTTTTAATGTTACTAGGAAAATGAAAATCAGGAACCTACTTCCATATCTGCTGAAAAAAACCAGTGACCTTCGACCTGAATGTAAAAAAATGAGTCTCAGATCATCCTCTGAATCTCAAAGAGTTTGAAGATGTGGAAAAGGTGTTAAGAAAGAAGTGACTTAAAACAGTCTGAGTATAACCAACTTAAAAGCGTTTTGTTCCCATTGGTGTCAGTGTGGGACAGGTTTTGCATGTTCTCATCATTCTGTACACTTGGAAAATCAAGATTTGTAGTATTTGCAGCATGGCCTTTTGCCTTAGTATATGTGCTGGGTGATTACCTGAGTGTTGTAATCATGTTACATTTTTAGGTCTTATTTTGGCTTGAGAACATTGCTTGGTCTCTTGTCAGATGTGATGGGGGGGGCAAAGAGATTGATATTACCAAATCCTTTCTATTGCAGTCCAGACACCCCTTGTGATCCTGTTTTAAATAATAACTACTGGCCAGGTGTAACTGAAGTGAAAGGCTGCATCCCTGTCATGAGATGCAGAGCTAACCACAGTAATTCACATTTCTGTAGCATCCAGGTTAGGTGATCAGGACATCTACCTACAGCAGACCAATCAGAAGAGGTAAAATGGGTGCAGAAGGCAGTAGTTGATCACAGTGACAGCTGTTACCAGATGTCACCTCAAGTTTGTGTGTTATCTATAAGAATAGTCAACACGGCCTTTCTCAGTACATCCAGCTCTCTCCAAGATCACCTGTAATTCCATGGTCTTTCCACGCACCTACAGGACTGGTTTTTGGAACTCTGTATTCTCAGGAAATACTTCCATTGTTTCTGTTGTTATTAAGGAAGAGAAACTCTTCCAATAAGTATTGAGACATTTTTCCTGATTGTATTTTCAAGATGGTTTTTGATCTAAAAATACAAAGCTATTCCCACTGAGCACTGTTAGAGCAACACCTATTTTTTTTATAGTTTCAGCTTTGTCTAATTAGACCCTTCTCCTTATAAGTGGTATGCAGCATTTTAGCAGCAAGTTATTATATAACAATACAATCAGTACTGTGCAGGACAAAATTTTTTATTAGAATTTTTTTAAAAAGCCTACAAATTATATTAAAGAAGCTGCTTGGTTAATCATAATAAATATTTTTAGAGATTTGCATGAAAAATTTAAGCAGATTAGGTTTTTCTCCTAGTTTAGGCTATTAATGTGCACCTATTGAAATAGTTGAACAGAATGTAAATGAAAGTGATTTTCATATCCCTCCAAAAATTAATAAAAAGAGTGCTCCACAAATGCAGAACCATGAGTGGAAGTAGAAGAATGAAAGAAGGAAACAGAATTGTGTCAGGCACACTGCAGTACGGCTTTAGGGTGCTAAGGACCTTCCATATCACTAAATGCACATACGACATCTAACAATCTAGAGCAAACAAGTACCTGTGGAAATCCCGTGGTAATGAAAAACAATATGTTAAATGCTATAGGAAACTCTGAGGGCACCCATAATTATGCCTGGCATTCCATTAGGTTAACAATGTCTGATCATCCTGTGTCTGTGCTTGAAACCTATAATAATAATAAGCCAAACCCATCAATTATTTAGAATGCCCCTTTCAGCTTGGTTTTGGAGATGTGAGTGGGAACATTGCAACAGTTGTGTTACAGAGTTTGCAGGCATGTGCCTGTAGCTGTCCCATACATCAATCTGTAGTAATCCCTTGTCATCAGGGGAGTGATCATATTCCAAATTATTACATTTTACTAGGACTCATAGCCTACCTGGCAGTAAACCTCTCAGTTCACTGCCTTATAGTGCATTGTAGAAAAAGATGTAATGGTAAATGGGAGAAAGGAGTAATACGGAGAAGATACATTTGATAGATATTAAGAAAAAAATACTGACAAGAACAGTGGAGTTCACTGTTTTGCAGCTTAACTATACAATGAAGAAGCCAATACTGACAACAGCAGAACTGGAGAAAAGGCATGAAAAGGAAAGGGAAAATCTCCTTTGATAGCGTTTTAACATTACATCTAGTATCATCCTCTGGCATCAAATTGGGGAAGGGTCAATCATATCAGAAGAATATAGACAATCATGAAACAGAAATCATAATGCTAACAGTTTAACTTTCTATTGAGAGCATTTTTAATTCTCTCTGAATTTATTCTCTCATCTTGGTCTGAATGTAGGCAATTACCAAGTTTAATTTGTGACTGTTAGCTTTAAGCTTGTCATAGGGTCATTTAAACATATAATGAGCTTAAACTAGAAAGTACCTCAGTTCAGTGAGAAAGAGAAAAAGCATATGTCTGTCTGCATTGTCAGTCTTTTTTGTGAAATATTTTTATTTTCTAGAAGGAATGCATGAAGATGAGATTCGATTTCATGGAATCGTAGTAGTAGTGGTTTTTAAATAATTAAATATGTGCAAAATAAGAGATTGCACAAACCAAGTCTCAGACTTTTTGAAGGTCTTTTTCCTGTATTCCAAATTGATTTGTATTTCAAAGCTGTGCTTTGTCACTGGAGCAGAAGGAAGCAGAGTAAGGGAATTCAAAAGTGTCTGGGATACAACAGATTAAATCTCGCAAACCAGCTTTAGCCTTTTGTTACAGAAAAGCCTTTCGTTAAATATGTAGGTAGATTTTGTAGGCCTCTGTAATAATACAGATCTATGTCACTGCCTCTGTATTTGCTGCCTTTTTTGTGTCCTCTCTCATGTCAACATGGTATTGGCAAGGGTCACCATTTCCGGCCTGTCCACCACACTCTTTTCACGTGAGTCCATGTTTTAAGTACACTCCTTCCAAGCTGCCTGTAATACATTGCCTGTCCTCCAAGGCCTCTCAAAAAAAGAGGTATATGGGGAGAAGGAAAAAAAAAAAAAAACCCAAACAAATGAGGCCACCATGTTGTGTTCAAATATTTTGCTTTATTTTAATATTCATCTTCAAACTGGATGTTGCAGTAAGATCTTTGGGACTGGGACTGTCTCTATAGTCTGTAAAGTCATTAAACTTCTAGTGTCTCACAAATAAATCCTCTCTGGTAGTTATATGTTTATCCTGAACTGCAGGACTTTATTTTTACTATGTTGCATCACATATTTTCCAGAAGGATAAAGAAACTTTTTTTGGTTAATTATTTTGTTGTTTTAATCTTGTATTCTTCAAGCAAAGTCACTTTTCAAAGTACAGAAGGCAAAAGGATTGTTAAGCTAAAGAAGTTTCATCTGAGTTCCATACAAAGTAAATTATTATATTTCCAGATTTCCTCTTGCTTTGCTACAAGTCACAATGAGGAAAAAGTTGGGCTCCTTTGATGTGAAAAAAGCAATATAACACTTCTCTGAAAGAACATTTCTCAGTCTCTCATGTGAAAAAGGATTAACACCTCCAACAAAGGTCCTGTAGATCACAGAACTAAGCAGCAATACTGAACAGTATTCCTGAGGAGTGGAAAAACTGTATTTAAGCAAGAGATTGTTTGAACTGGCAAACAGAAGCTTTTTAATAGCTGAAGATCTAAGATAAAGGATTAAACCTTTCTGAAGTATCTGCACTTAACTCTAAAGACAAGGAAGCAAGTTTAAATTAATGAAAGATGGTCTTTGTTTTCCTAAATGAACCATGTTCTTTAGTGTCAAAACCAAATCCATTCACTGCATTATCAACTACATAAACTTCATGACAATACCACTCATCTACCAAAGCCTGACCTTGCTTACTTTTTGAAATTTTTATTAGTTTGAGCATCTGCTTTCCTAACTTCATAGTGGAGATCAACTTAGCTTTTTCCTTTTAATGGGCACTTGTACAGTACAGATAAGCAGAACATTTAAAATAAAATGTTAGTTTCAAATGGCTATTTGTGTCATCTTCCCCCATGTTACAAGTCAGAATTAGTACTTTATCTCTAATGGAACATCAGTGGATTTATAGTAATTAAATGGTTGAAGTGGCATTAAAAGGAATTTGCTCTTAATCGACTGCAGGAATGTGGGATGATTAGTAGTTATTAGGCATCAGGGAGGGTAGGGATTTCTTACCATATTTTTATCTTCAGAAGTTGAATATGAGAAAATATCAGAATGCCATTAAAACTTCCCATACTGTTTTTCCTATTTATTTTTAACAAAACCTCTGCTTAGTTCACTGTGTTAAGGAGAAAATTACAGCATTTTTTATCTCAAGCAGCAAACAGGTAACCTTCTGACCTTTTCAGTAAATCCTCAACTGAACCTCTGAAATTAGGGTGATTTATCATTTTATGGCACAGAATAAAAATCTCTAATTCTGTTTCCAAATAGCCTATCCTGAACACATATTTTATTAAGCTCTTGACTCATTCAGCCATGTGTATTTTGTAAAGTTCCTATGGTTATTGTTTTACAATAGCTGCTTCCAGAAGCATTGTAAGGGTTTCAATTAATCAGCTCTTTGTGTGCTTCAGACTATGCAAATTTATCACATCAGACCATTCAGCAGCTCATGGGAAAGCAGTGTACAAACTGTATTGTCTTCTAGCACCTCCTCTCATTTAGAGTGATGTTTTCAATAAGAAAACTAATCAAGTTTACTTATGCATTATTTATCTGTTAATTTTAATTCTGTTCTTTACCTCATGTCAAATGGGATGTAGCAAGTGATATGATAGATCAGTGAATGATTCAATATTGAACAAAGCTTATGTGATGCAGCACTTTTTTCTTCTAGACTTCTTTTATGCTTAGCCAACACAGTATGTAATTACAGAGTTTTGAAGCAGCTGTACATTTTTTGTTCAGCAAATCTGTCACTTGTCTGTAACATACAGCGCTGTGTTACAGGTACAACTTTGCTTAATTTTGTGATATTGTCTTATTTCTCAAGAGTATTTCCAAATTCTGGCAAATCTGGCAAAGCTAAAATAGATGTCTTTCAAGTCAGTTTTAGCTTTTTTACCACCATATCATTAGAATAAGTAAACAAGCACGTTTAGTAATGCGCTTCTTTTTATCTTGCTGATAGAAACTGGTATTGCTGCTGCTTCTATTCACATCATCTCCTTTGCTCTCTAATGTCCCTCCTGCTGGTAGTAATTAGTTTTCTATATTAGATTGTTTTGAATTATTTGATGATTTTTTTTTTCATTTGACGTGTGTGTGTATAGAAGGCACCTTATCATGGACTGGTGAAAAACTTTCCCATAGTGTTGTGTTCTGTCCCTGCCCCCTCCCGGCCACCCCCCTTCCCTCTGCACCGAACCAAGGTTTTACAAGTCTGGTTGTGCTCATGTTTGTCAGCAAACTGCAAAAGCAACCACACAAAAGGTACCAGCTCTGGAAACCTGAGTTTCTCCTGATTAGGAAAAGAAACTCAAACAAAAGTACAGGGGCGAGGGGTTGTTTCTGCTGTCAGTGCCTTGTGGAGGTACATGGGTTTGAGATGCTGTCAGCATTGATGCCGATAGCATGTGTGGGGCTGGGGGCCATCATGCAGAGTCAGGGGGCTGTCGTTTATTGGCTGCCATACAATAGCATTGAAAAACACTGCCCATGGCTGTTTTATACTTGCATGTTAAACCACTGTGGATGTCTGATTTATGCATTAAGCTGCCATGCTTATTAATTCACTTTTTTTTCTTTTTGATATTGTAAAAGAATTTCTTAGCATTTTCACTGATTTTCCCTCTAAGGTGACATTGCAAAATTGATACACAAAAGTTTTTTTTCAAGAATTTAATTTGTTGTTCAATTGAAAAGAAATTAGATGTAGCTAGTTGCTAGATGCTTTCTTGCTCAAGCACATAACCCTCTTGTTAATCCACATTAAAAATCAAATTTTTTTTTTGTTTTGTCTGCATATTTTTCTGGTTGTTAATACTTGATTCTGGTCCCAGATGAGACACCAGAATGTATAGGTGAGAGCCATTCATGCCCACTGCAGTATAGAATTTAGTCTCAAGTTGTATTACTCGATTCCAGATGCAGCATATAAAAATTGTGAGAGGAAGGGAAGTGAATGAAACCAAATTATTTTATATGTCCTCTATGAATGCTGGGGATCAATTTTCATGTGATGTCTAAATCAGTAACAATTAAGAAATACTAACCTCTAGTAAGAGCCACAGAGCAAAATAGCCTTCTAGTCTAAGTGTGCCTTATTTATGAATATTGTATGGGGAGTAGTTGAGCAGCTCCGTTGTAAAATGCAGTTCGTACTTGAACAGGGTTTGGAACTTGAGGCTGTTTTAAATCCAGCCCCCTGCCCCCCTCCTTTACTGTATTATTAGCCAGCTGCAAGTGATAATTCCACTTACATGGATTAATTCACTTGGTCACTTTTTTACAGCTGTTGGCTTGCCTGGTGCTGCTCTGCTAAAAAAAAAAAAAAAAAAAAAAAAAAAAAAAAAAAAAAAAAAGAGACTAGCAAATTCAGGAACTTAAAGTGTAGACCTGCAAGCATTAGTCTCCTAAAGAACTTCTGAAAACAAGCGATTGCAAAATAAAATCAGGTTTACATTTTGAAATGAATTGCAGTTACTTGCTTTTAGAAGTAGCACTGTATATAGGAAAGGTATCTTTCAGCTTTTTTAACAGTTGAATAAACTTTCTTAAAACATGGAGTAGGAAGAAGCTTCTCTCTGTCCTCTAAATACACATAGACATGCTATACATCTACTACAGGCTCAGCAACTTCCTAAAATACAGAAGCTTAGAACTGAGGCTTTATAGCTTTCCTTTTTTTTCTTTTTTCCCTTTTTTCCCCCTCTGTAAAATAGAAACTTTATAAATGACCTAGTGAGCTTCACATTGCTGGATTCTGTCTAAATATTTTGTTTTTAACTTCTAAGCTCATTATGCTGTCTTTGTGTTAACTTGTATTAAAATCTGTCAGCTATGACTGGTCTCATAACCACAGTCAGCAGACCAGAATAAGTTAATTATTTACTTGTGTCACTAGTGCTCTTCATCTAATGAAATGCACAGCTGTGTTAGATCTGCAGTTGGGTGTGTAGGTCCTATTGTTACACAAGTCAGAGGAGGGTAGAAGCCGCTATGATGGAGAGCCCTCAGTTCTTTCTGCTGTTCTGCCTTTCTGTGTCAATTTCATGGATCTTTTATCATTCACTTTCACACAAAACAAACAACACAGTGGCTGTCTGCTATGGGAACCAGCTTGGCATATAAAAGGTTTTCAGAGCCTAAAGTAATTTTAAGTTAGCTAAGATTTAATTTTTGTCTTACAGGTGCCGTGAAGTCCAGATGCAACCTAATGCTTTCTTAGATGTAAATGCAAATAAGGCAGAATGTATGCACAATAATACACATATAAGGGAGTATTTATGTATAAAATTTTAGGACAAAAAGCTGTGCAAGGAAGAGATAGGTTGGTTTGAGTTGCTTCTTTTTTTTTTTTTTTTTTTCAGCAAATGATTGCTGCTTGGCAGGGAGGGCTAGAAGGATGTTACTGATTTATCACAGTAGAACAATGAAAGTTAGTTTCAATAGGTTTAAAAACTAAATACAACAGCACACACACCCTTGCCCCAGACGTTTTTTTTTCTGCTCCCTTCCCCCACACTTACCATTCTCATTCTATTAACTACTGTCCCATACACCTATCCCTGTCTTGCTTGGACAGTGGAAGAGGAGCTCCCTCCTGAGCAGACGCCAATATCCCCCTGTGAACTGGCTGGTTGGGGGATGCCTTTTTAGGGATGTAACCAGTACCCTCAGTCTTCCAGGAGCCCCCTCCACTCCAGGACTGTTCCCAAAGCGTGCTCTGGCACATTGCAGCAGGCTGATCTCAAATAGCTTGCAGACTTTTTCAGCTCTAAGGGCTTCTGGAAGAAATTGTCCAGCTGAAACAGTAGCTTTAGTTCAAAGGAGTATGGACTTAAGCAGCTGCATTTTAGAACCTGAATTTGAATGTTAGATCTCTTGATCATTTATAGCTGCAGAATGTTGATCTGCAGAATTCACTACAGAAAGTTGTAAGGGTTGGAAAGAAAATTTTGAGATGCATTATGGACCATTTAAAATGAGTTTTCATGTTTCTGTTTATTCTTTCTGCAATATTTTTAGAGTTTGGAGGGTTTTATTTGTTTTATATCCAATACTGATAGAAACTGAAAAAAGCTTCCAGAACTTTAAAAGGACAGATTGTGTTCAAGGACTGTCAAAAGAAAAGTAGTCTGTGGAGTGGATTGGACTTTGTAATTCATCGATAGCAGTCTTTGCTCATCAAACAGATGTTACCTGAAAAAAATCTTTGTTGTTTTTTTTATTCATTTTCCCCTACTTATCTCTTCTCAGTCCCTGTCAAAGTCCCATTTGATATGTTTTTATTGACAGTATTTAGCAAAGATACATATGATAAATAAATTTCAAATCAATAATAATTTTATATGTCCAAAGACATAACCTAAGAGGCTAAATTTCTTAATTTTTTTCTTTCTGGAAATTATAACATCAGCTTTAAAAACTAGGTCCCCCTTGAGATATTCCAGTCTGACTGGACAGAAATTTCTAGTTACTTCTGAAAATAGGATCCAAAGCTTTCTTCCCTAATTTGCTAATGGAAGCATTATGTAAGGGTATGCTAATTTTGCCAGTCCTGTCGCAAGGGCTCTCGTCTAGTCTGCAGGTTGGGAGTACTGGTCATGGTAATGAATCTGGGTAAAAAGTGATCCATGAGAAAGAGAGGAGGAGGAAAACACCAAAGAAAATCTGGTGATGAGCGTCAGCCCTGCTGGTGGTTTGCTGTTTTGTGGATTGAAATGTTTTCTCTTCTGCAGGGGTGTGTGGACTGATTGTTCCTCAGGAGGACATGCCATTCTGTGATACAGGGATCTGCCCAGATATCATAATGAACCCTCATGGCTTCCCATCGCGTATGATGGTGAGCAGTGCTGCTCGCTTCAAGAGACACTGTCCTCAAGAGGGAAAGAGAAGGGGACCAGCCACTAGAGACAAAACAGCTTGAAGCATGATTTCACTGAGAATATTCTTCAGTCATCATGCCGTGCCTAGTTAGCCCTCTGTTTCACTGTTTTGAAGCATCCTACTGTAAAAGGAGTAGGGTTGCAGGCTCTTTGTTCATCATTCTCATTTTGTTCTGAATCAAGCTAAGAGTTAACTGAATACTTAATTTGCACCCTTTCTGTTTGAAAATTTCTTGCTCTTCCTTCCCTATTGCCTGTGCCCACTAATCTGGCTGGGGCAGACTGTGAGGTGAAGGTTGGAGAGGAGCTTCAATTATAGATCCAGACCTCTAAAATTTCTTAAATTATACACGTGTCCCTAGAACTGAGGCAAGTGTTGCACCTGTGCTGCAGGGTCACACTAAATACTTCACTTCCTGGCCTTTATGTGGGACCTCAGTGCTTCCTTCATACAGCCTCTGATCTTTCTTCCTTTGTTAGCATCTTCCCTCCTGTTCCCCCTGCTGCACTGCAGCAAGTCAGCCTCCAAGGCTGTTTCCTACAGCAGAAGGCCACACTGGATCCTGCCCATTTTTCAGATAACTGGAAGAAGTGGAACTGCCAGACTTGGGACCTTAAAGGTGTTCCCAGACCCTGTGATGAGTTCAGTTTTCCCCCTTCACGCAGGAGTACCCTGGTTCTTGAGCTTCTTCCACTCCTCCTGTTGCATGCAATAGCCCAGGCTGCCATCTGCCTGACTACCTTGTGCTGTGAGCAATCCAGCAATGTGCCTGTCCCAATGACCAGGCTGCTAACTCTGCTTTTCTTTCACAGGTAGGAAAGTTGATTGAACTCCTGGCTGGGAAGGCTGGGGTGCTGGATGGCAGATTTCACTACGGAACAGCTTTTGGCGGCAGTAAAGTTAAGGATGTGTGTGACCATCTTATTCGCCATGGTTATAACTACCTAGGGAAGGACTACGTAACATCTGGGATCATTGGGTAAGAATCTGCTATTTAGATTTACGTGTTTCAGGAGAGTGGGGAAATCCTGCTGAGACACATCTGAAAAATCTTCTCATGTCTCAGAGCTCGGGAACTTTCTCTTGTTTGCAAACGGCTCTGTGAGATTTGAGAAAAGGGACTGAAGCATAGTGTGCTTTTTTTTTTTCTTAGAAGCGTTTTGTGGTTCCACATTTTAAACATTTCTAGTGTATGTGCGGCTGTAGTGGGAATGGCCTTTGTGTTACATATGAAAATTTCCCCAAGTTTTACTGCCTGGCAAAAAAGCTAAAATCAAGGCTTTCTTGCTGAGCAATAGTAAAAAGTTTCAGATTTCTGTCAGCAGAAAGTCTTTCATATGCTTGGAATCAGATAAGCATTTTCATGTTGACTTTAATAGTACTGTAAATATGGATTTGGAGGCAAGCGTCTGTTCCTTGGGAATATTCTGTGTGTGCTCTTTTTTCTTTTTTCTTTTTTTTTTTTTCTTTCAATTACACAATGTTTCAGTCTGGCATAATACTCTAATCTGCAAACTTCCTGCTGTGTTGATCAGACTGGCTTCTGAGACAAAGAGTTCAAAGAACATAAGATAGTTTAGGAACAGGAAAAGGCCATATGGCTTCACATGCCTGCCCTTCCAAAATGTATCTTAATCCTACCTTCCTGCTATTTTTATTATCCTTCCAGTCCCCTTCTTCTCAAGGAACAAGTTTAGGTCTCTTTTGTAAGTTTTTAAAATACTTTTTATCTTAATTGCCTTTCCTACCAACTTATTCCATATGTTACTTCTCTTTTTGTTTTGGAGATATGATTTTATTTTCCTTATTCACTCCATATTCCATAAATTGTATCTCAAATATCCTGGTGCTTGAAGCACTTCCTGTTGGTATATCATAGTAGCTTTTAAAAAAATCTGATTAATCATGTTTCCTAGGGAGAATAAAATCATCTAGCTCTAAAAATCCTCTATCCACAAACTTCAACTTTGTACTGCCCTATTTAGAGACTTTGCTTAAGGATACTGATACTTTTTCCCAAGCAAATTACACAGGCTTAATCTGTTTGTTATGAAATTTGAAGGCAGATTTCATAACAATGTGAAAGTTTGCAGATTTCAAATGTCTAATGAAGTTTTATTATTTTCTTCAATAGTCAACTTTTGGAATAACACTGCATAATGCCAGTAATGACGCTGAAAGGGAAGTGCAATACTGTTGTCTCCTGCTTGTTTTTACATTGCACATACCTTTTTTCTTTTCAAACAAATCAGTGGCCATGCTGAGTGTGTCTGTGTTAAATCTGGCCATTCTTAGTGCTGAAGGTGGGTAGCTGGGTGAAGGTGGTAGCTGGGAAATGACGAGTGCTTTTCACTGTCGCTTTCTGATCTTTAGGTGCTTACACTCTTCTTAAAGTTGGGGGTGTTTTAAACACAGAAATCTTTAGCCATTACTGCAGCTCATAGAATGGAGTAACACCCTCTGTATTGCTTACAGATGTTCTCAAGCTGATCAAAGTGCCTAAATGCAGTTCTCAAGAGCCCTTCACCCAGCTCATCGGAGCCTCCAGTGTCAGCCAGGGCAGCAATCTTTGTCCCCTGGCTGCAGCTGCTGAGCAGTGATGCTAGGGCAGCTGTGCTGATATGCAGCCGCTCAAGGAAGGCTTTCACCCATCTGGAACTTGGGTTGTGCCTCAGAGTGCTGTGCAGGGAGAATTAGTGGATGAGAACACTGTCAGGCTCATAGTGTGCCAGTGCTAAGCAATTCTTCCAAATGCAAATTTCTTAAAGGGCTCCTACAAAAAGGATGTTTTGAGCATTTATGGTGGATGTGTTTGCTTACAGATATGCTTCCTTTTGTGAAGGAATGTAAACAGAAATACCCTAAGTCATTCTTCAGTGACACATTTACAGCCCTTCCTGGCTGCTAATGACACTGTTGAAACACTCCTGTACAGATACAGAGGAGAGACTTACCATGGTACAGCTGAAACCGGGACCTGCAGGTGTAGCAGTGTGTCTGCACGACGCAGGACCAGAGTTCAGGAGCTTGTTCCTTTCTGCAGTGGAGACAGCAGCCTGTGGTGCTGGCAGTGTGCTGCTTCTGTGTTCAGATTTCCCTGGAAGGGGTTTCAGACTGATTGCACAGAAACCCCAAACAGATTTTTCTAGGACTCATGATTTCCAAATTGTTTCACATTTGTCCTGTACATGACACCCTTGTCTCTCTTAAGGTAGATGTGTGCTAATTGTGGATGTTGGTTTTGCTTTGGTTTTTATTCTTTCAGGGAACCTCTGGAAGTATATATCTATTTTGGTCCCGTGTATTACCAGAAACTGAAGCACGTGGTGTTGGATAAAATGCATGCAAGAGCTCGAGGGCCCAGAGCAGTGCTCACCAGGTATTGTTACAGGCTAAGCAGAGAATTCTTGTGTACATTCAGAAGTGTGCCCAGATGACTGATGGCTGTAAAACAAAGTTTTTTTACCTTGTGATACTTGGCACAAAATGCTATGAACTGTTATTACACCATTGCAGACTAAAAACTGACAGTAGACTGTGGCAGGAGGTTGTTCTGAAGGGCCAGGTGTGCTCTGAGTGGTCCAAAACTGAGTTTGCTTCTCAAACTTCTTCTAGTAGCTGGTAAAAACACCACCTCTGATTCACAGTACACACTGTGGGCCCTTCCTGTCAAATTGCTCATATCATAGGTATTTTAAGAGGTTTGTTTTTCTTTAACATTTGTACTTGTTTGTTTGTTTGCTTTCCAACCTGACACTGTCTATAGGACAAACTTATGTTTTCCATGGAAGTAAATGCTAGTGGTTGAACTGGGAAAGAAATTGTGAAAAGATTTTGTAATTCTTTTATGAACTTTTTCATCAACCACACTGAGAAAAGCAGGTGTAGCACAAGCACAGCTGCTTGCCTATATGAACATAAATGTTATTCCCAAATAACAGGCTGTCTGCCCCATTTTCTGTCCTTCAGTGTGTTAAGCATTATATTGGCCCTTCACATGAAAATGAAAACTCTGTCTTAGCTAAGAGTACACAGGATTTACTGGAACTCCTGGCTTATCCAAATCCCTTGATCTGCCTTTGTATTGCCTTCCCAACTTCTCAGCTGTTTAGAGATATTGAATTTAAATTAAACCTAAATACCAAGTCAATGTAATGTTTATATGTAAAGATGAAGGTTGTGTGACTTCCCCCACCCCTTACTTTCTGCAAATTCTTTGTTCAGTCAGTAGCATCATACTATGTAATTAGGGCTCCTTATTTGACTTTCAGGAAAGCTACTGGATGTTCGGTTTATGCTGCCTCTTGACTAGTCTTTCAGGAATTTTCTTTTTTCTCCTCAAATAATTAAACGTGTTACTGCCACTGCCTCTGCTGAGAGAGTCGGCATTGCCAGCTTTCATATTCGCTATTGTTTTATCATCCATTACACTTCCTGGAGAGTAGATTGCATCTAACATTCTTTTTTGATTTTAAAAGTAATCCTGTAACAGCTTCCAATGTGGAATTTGGCTGTCATTGTCTTGAAATGCATTTTATTATATATCAAATGTACCCTAAGTGACAGAGCAAAAGCTGTATTTCCATCTGGAATAAGGCAGAATACTTGAGCTTTTTGATCATCACTGATTCTAGCTATTGTTCTGATTAAAACAAGACTTTGCAGAATTGCAAAGCAGCACTCTTTGTCAACACAGTCAAAACCCACCAGGATGTTGCCCTCTGGACTGATACTCGAAATGAAATGCAATTCTTAATTTCAATGCCGTGGGTAGTTGACAATCTATAGCACAGTTCTATATGTTGTGTTGCCCAGAGACCCAGTCCTGCTAAATCTTTTTAATAGGTAAGCTAAGATGCTTTTAATTTTTATTACAAGAGGATAATCTTAGCTTTCTGCATGCGAACTTGTTTTGATGGACATTGTCAGAGCTGCCACATGCGTGTCTTTTGGCCATGTCAGATGTGCCAGGTCCTGTTGTGCTGCAGGGGAGCAGTGGGACAAACACTGCTCAGGGCTCCTCTCTGTGCTCTGGGGCTCTGCGAGCACAGGATGCCCTCCTCCTTCAGGCAGTGGTTTTTAGGTAATGTTCCACTTCTTTGAGATCAGTGTTTCAGCAAACAACTCCATTTCAAACTAGCCACTGGTTTTCCATAGCAGACACAAGGGAGATCTACTGATACCATGGGGTAGATTTATTTCCCCCACTGGCCAGTGAAACAAGGAATAAGACCATTAAGCTGAACCCAGTGTTCTTGCAGAAAATGCAGAATTAGTGCCAATAAATTCTTAATGTGCTTAAAAACACCAAAGTTAATTGTTTTATGATTTTTTTTCCCAAAGGCAACAGTTAAATAGAATGAAGATCACTTATTTTTTATTTAAAGCATCAAGCATTTTATTTAGCATTTAAGTATTTTAAGAACTTACGTTTCTCCTTAATAATAAAAATATCACTTTTTAATGATATTCCCAGTCTTTTTTTCAAGAGTCTGCTTTGTTTTCTGATGTTATATTTAGAAAAAAGAAAGAAGTTAGTTGCCCAGGGCAACAGCTGCAGTGTACATGTGTATAGTGGGAAAGGAGAAGCACAAATGCTTTTAACATTTGAAACAACTTTTGGTATGACGAATTTTAAAACTCATATGAGTTGGAAGAAGAATCTGATAATCTTAGGAATCGGAAGACAAACTCATTTAAAAGGCTCAATCTCAATATTGAAATTTTTGGTACTTTAGAAAACTACTTTTTAGATAGGCAGGATTTTGTTTTGTTTTCTTTCAATGAGATCATACTGACAGTAAGAGTGAAACTTAATAGCTAAAGGTTCAAGTTGGGGTTTTTTTGTTTGGGGAGCTTTTTGTATTTTTTTAATGGAATTTCGTCTGTCTTAAACATCTTCACCCTGTGTCTGTTGGAAGACCCATGCCATATCTATGCATGGAGTTGAGACCCCATAATTTTTGCAGAGATTTTATCCTCCCATAGTTGGGTTGAAACTTTATTTGGGCTCACATTTATAAATCTGTTTTGTCATTTTGTTCTGTAGAACAGCACCTAGTGAAACTTGTGAAAGCAGACTTGTGCATTAAATAATATTATAGCAGTCAGTTCATAAAAAGAACTCGGGCACTTCTAGCACTGTAGCAAATGCCTGATTCATTGGAGGTCCAAACTCCTTTTAAAATCTGCCTCTTGGCACTTCAGAAGAGAAACTGCATTCACCCCAGGGTTAGTCCTTTAAAACAGCATCTGAACAGTGATGGTGCCATCATCCGGGGAGGGGGCCCTGGGGAGTTTAATCAGGATGTAAACAACTTCTATCCATTCTCCCAACAGAGGGAAAAACAGTAGGTTATGTGAATGTAAAGGACAATTTGAATTACAAGCAGATTAGTTTTAAGGTTCCAGTGGGGTCAGAGTAAGAGAAACTACTTCCCCCTAAAAACAAATACAACTTGCATCTTTAGAAGATATTTTGGTCTGGTAATTTGGCTTATTTTTTACATGTTACAAAAGATTATTAGATGTTGAAGTTTTTTGTAAATTCTTTTCTCTGAGTTGCAGTAAGTTGTCAAAATCTTATTTTTAATATATTTCATAAGCTTAACAAATTCAGTTGTTTGAAATAATAGAAACAAAATATACTCCAAAAGTAATGAGCCAGATCTGTCATTGAATATTTTAGGTGGATTACACTGCTACAGGTGTCAGAAACAGCACATAAACATCAGGTTTCAGGGAGCAGTGGAGCTCAGTAACATCTTTTAAATTCCTTCTGTTTGCTGTCATGTTTCAGGGAATATACTAAGATGGAAATATTTATTAAAATGCATGCAGTATATTAGTGCTGCAACAATTCAGGATTATTTTTGCTTCACAGTTTGCTCTAATATTTGCAATCTAAGTACTACATCATTGTGTTGGTACATGAGAGTAGAACTGATACAATGAAATTGCAGAATGACAAACAAGAGGTTAAAAGATTTGACTGTGCCCAACAAAAAAATTGGTTTAAGCAGTCTTAATGTTAGGTAATATACGGTACCTTATCTTTTCACCTCAAAATCTTTAGTGTATACTTGCACTGCTTTATTAAAATTTTCCTCTAGCACTATAAGGACAGGGAGTCTCCCCAGACAATAAATTAGAGTTTGACTTGTGTAGAGGAACCTATAGAACACAAAAATTAGTCTATTAACCATCATACATGAAAAAAATAAACTAGATAAATGTTACTTTAAAAAAAAAGCATTTCAATAATGAGTTAGCAATATGTGTGCTACTTGTTTGCTGACTTATTGTGGTAGTTTGAAAGCAAATCAGTGAGAGACTCAAAGTCAGAACTACATTTTAATAGAAAAATTAAAATAAATGCAGTAGTACAAAAACACTGACAGAGTCAGAATACAACCTGATACCCTGTCGGTCAGGGTGTTGGTAGTAGTCCACTTAGATGGTGGCTGCAGTCCTCTGGGAGTGATAGATGTGGTTCTGTTGAAGCAGTGATCCTGTGAAAGGTGTAGTTCTCCTCTGAAGGTCCAGTGGTGGTGTAGAAGGATCTGGTCTTCCTCTGGGAATCCAGTGGAAAAGCTGATTCGTGGTGTTTCAAATTCCAGTTTTTATCCAGATAGGGATGCATTGGTTCCTCACCCTGGCTGGAGCATCTCAT
Organism: Eopsaltria australis; assembly: GCA_034509425.1. NCBI lineage: Eukaryota > Metazoa > Chordata > Aves > Passeriformes > Petroicidae > Eopsaltria > Eopsaltria australis. The sequence goes on along the minus strand of JAVTVJ010000630.1, from coordinate 262,018 downwards.
AATGGGATGATGTAGTTTTATCAGTGGGACTCAATGGCCCATTAACTGCAGCCATCAGGGATGAGCAAAGCAAAGTGCCCCACCTGGCTCCAACAGCTGGCCCATTAGAAGACATGCCCCGGGGCCATCAGGGATGAGCCAGGAACACTGCCCCACCTGGCCCCAACATCCCATGAAGACGGTGATAGAATACATACCATTGTAACCTAAGGCACTTATTTTGGTATTCTCTCACAGATCAAAACCATCTCTATTTTAGAAATTAGTCTTAGCTGTAGTTCAGCTGTAACATTAGGTTGATGATTGATTCATTAGCTGCTGAATATTTTTTCATTCTGTTAGCTACAAACAATAATGTCTCATCAAGAAAGAGTGCCAAATCTGTGTCCAGATTGTTTTGGACACTCTTCGAAATCTTTTTGTTTTCATTTATTCAGCTACATTCTGTGAGGTAAAGAGCTGTAGTCTCATGCTGCAGTTGCCACTTAGAGAACTGCATCATAGTGCAGGTACAGGAGCAACACAACACATTTGTGAGATCAGCAGCTCTGGTTTGTAAAGTCCATCAACCCTGTGCTGTTCCTACAGTTTCAAGACAGGCTAGAGTCATAGAATGTATGTTTTGGAGTACTTACTACATTTTCTCCTATATTTATTTCAAAGGCAACCCACTGAAGGTCGATCCCGCGATGGTGATTTACATCTTGGAGAGATGGAACGGGATTGTTTGATAGGTTATGGAGCCATGCTGGCTTTTATTGGAGAGACTGATGATTTCAAGTGATGCCTTCGAAGTGGATGTTTGTGGACAGTGTGGCTTGCTGGGCTACTCTGGCTGGTAAGTTGTCAAGTGCATCTGTGTAACAGAACCTTGCCCTGGGTTGCAGTGCTTCTCAGTTTTCAAGTGCTCACAGGCACCAATTAACAGTCCCATGCACTTTAATCAAAAGCAGTGTCAGTGTTCAAAATTGGTATTTGGAAAATTGGTGACAAGGAGTGGTTCTTTATTGTAGTCTGATTGAAGTCAGGACTGAATTGAGTGTGTAGTCAGTGGGCCAGGGTTCTCTCCTGTTGTGGGGGCACAGGTGTTCTCTTCTACAGCCGGGCTGTTCTCTTCAGTTTGTCTGTTGACCTTCCATCCCACTGCTGACCTTCCATCCCACCCTAGCAAGGGATTATCAAACACCCAATCCCATATATCATCTATTTTTTGAAAAGTGGAAAACAGCAGTGTCAATGTACTTGACTTTTCTGCCATCAGAAATGAGGTTACTGAAGAGGCTGAAGAGTGAGAGTGGGCACAGAAGAATAGGAGGAGAAAGCAATATCCCCTGCTTTCTTGTTCTCTAGCTGTAGAGTTCATAATCCCATGCATTTGGCTTTCTTTGGTTGTGCCCCTCTGTCCTGGGTTAGGCCAGAGGGGTGAAAATCTAGGAAGTGATCTGTGCTGCAGGAAGGCATACAACTGCCTTTTGCCTTTTGCTCTGTAGTCTTGTAAAACAAGGAGTTCCTCCTCAAAGCATCAGACCAATGCACTGATCCCATGTTGGACCTTGAAAGACAAGCAGCAGACTGTTTGGAAATTCAGCTGGCTTCTGCCTGAATGCCTTGTCCCTAGGAAACTCCTCTCTAGACTGCCTAATGGTCTTGCTGTCTTACTCTGAGACCTAACCCAGTACTGGGTTGGTCTTCTGCAAACAAACTGGTTTTTCATGTAGGGGAAGCATAAAACTGGATGTCAAAGCTGTGTGGAGCTCACCACGTGTAACACACTGGGTTTTGCTTTAACCATCTTTTCTCTTCAGCAATTTTGAGATGTTAAAGTTGCCCTGTAGTATGCTGTAAATACACCACTATTATTAGAAAATAGAAAAACTTCTGTTTAGTCTTAGTGGCGAGGGAAATGTTTTGCTTTAACCTGGTTTTGTTTTAGCCAAGCAGAAAACAGACTTGTGAGACCAATAGGAATTTGAGATACAATGTTCTTGCAAGCTTTGCAAAAACAGGTGACCTGAAATCCCATCACTAAGGGAAGAAAAAATAAATGGGGCAAGTTCAAGTTAAAAGTTATGTTAGTATTTGTGCTGGGGAAAGATGGAGAATTGGAAGGAGGAGGAGAAAGATTAATTTCTAAACCTCAAAAGAACACAGTTGGAAACTTGCCACATCTTGGATATCAGTATCAATCTATTAGGAGAGGCAGGAAATTGGACTTTATTCACTTCAGTGTCTCAAGAGTGATTTTTCCATGATAAAATTAAGTAGGAAAGTAAGGTGTATTCTCAGTTTGTAGATGAGTAAAGGTGACAGCTACTGTTTCTGCCCTTGGTCAGACCTTTCTTCTGAAGCATATGGCTTCTGGCCAGAAACCAAGCACCATCTTGGTCTGCTCACAGCAGCAGCAGTTCTGCTCCTGGGGGAGCAGAAATTCAGACAGAGGTGGGTAAACACGTGTAATCCAGAGGAGACACAAGCCCTACTCTGAGAATCCTGTTGTGATTGGTGATTTTCAGCTGGGCATGGTCCTGCTGGCTCTTACGCCATAACTCTTTTTGAGACTCCTGTTTTTCTTGAGTGTGTGTTCAGTGAACGTAAGAAGTGAGGCTTTTTTCTGACCCAGGTCTCTTAAAACTACTGCAATGTAAATAACAATTGTAGGAAGTAGTGTGAAAGGAAGGACATGCCATAAGTCAAAGAACCAACCACTTCTAACTGTGTAAAGCATTGCCTTTACAAAGCCTCACATGCAGATGTAGCTCAACTATTTTTTCACTAAGACCTTGACTTTCAGAGCAGTCCTTGAAGATTTTCAGAGGCCACAGGAAGTGAAGGTACCTTGAAGAAAATTAGCAATTTGAACTTTAGAAGTAATACTACATTTTATTTTTAAGGTGTTGCTAATATATTTCATTTTTTGAAGTTCATAGCCAAGTTTAGCAACTCCTTAAATAATTGTGAAAGAAACTACTGTCTCAGACAGAGCCAGACATTCTTGCAATCTGATTCTGTGAAAAGCTGTCTGATGTGTGAGAGTAATCAATAAAAGAGTTTCTGCTAAATTTTATACTGTGTCTACCATTAGCTGAAGTAAGTGGCCCTATAATGAGCATCACAGTAGAGACCAAGTCATTAAGAGAAGCTTCCAAATGGGCCTTTTCGGTGACTCAGGCATTGATAAGACATTGCTGCAAGAAACCTTTTAGAAACATTGTTTGTGGCTAGCATTAAGGGCACTTGTCTTCTGGAAGATGAGCCCTTCCTCTCAGACAAGGACTAGCCCCTGGGCACGTTTTTCTGTAAGACAGTAACAGCAGATCAGTGTAGGAGCCTGAACTTGTATTTTCACAGGGGAAGGGGGCTCTTGTGGCAGTGACAGAATTTGTCCCTGTAAAAAATGCAGTTGGAACTTACTAAGATTTACTGGGTTTATGCAAATTTTCCCAGTAAAAACAAAACAACTTTGCTGTTGTACAGGGGCTCAGGAGCAGAACTCCACTGAAGGCAATGAGCAAAATTTGGTCCTTTTTTGATGATAAGTTGAGGACTTATTCTGATCTCTCTAGTACGTGCATTTTAAAATACACATGAAAAAAAATTTGTTTCTGGTCCAGATTCAGCCTTGAATGGCACATTTGCCTTTTTCGGACCATTTTAGTGTCAATTCTAATACCAAATGGTCTTTCAAGGACTTGTTTCTGTGATCTCTGTTTGACAGTTTTGTGCTTACTGCACCTTTCTGGGTGGTCCCCATCGGATACAAAGCAGGCCCAGAATGGTGTAGCTTTGAGCCTGGGTGCAGTGAGTGGTCTCTGCTCCCCAGTCCCTAGGAGCTGTAATCAGATGCGAGACATGAGCTTGTAGCAGAAAAGTTGTGTCTCATCAGGCTTCCAGGGCCTGCAAGGAATTCTCTCTCCTATTGAGAGCAATTGCTTGCTTTCCATCATTGGAGAACAGCTCCCATTTAGGTCACTTCCAACATAAAATGTACCTATCCCTATAAATATGGACTAGGGGAGTAGTTATAAACCTGCATTGTCAGCCTCATTCTGTACCACAGAAGCCTGAAGGAGTTTTGCTAATTCTTCCTTAATTGGATCTTCAGACTGTTATAACTTTATGCCAGAAATATAAATTTGAAACACAGGAACAAAAAATGAGCTTTGTTAGACCATTAGGAAGTGCTGAGTCACTCTGTGTTCCCAAAGGAGTGTCCTTCTCAACTCTCCAAAAACAGAAAATGGAATATACAGGAGAATTAACAAATAGGGAGGTTGAAAATGGATTTTAATAAGAAATATTTTCTACCACCACTGAATTTGGGTCCCAATACAGTAAAGATGGCTGACTAGCCTATTTATTCCTTATATAGTCACAGTTATATCTACATGACAAAAAATCCCTTTCCCCCTGAATTTTAAGATCATTATAGTAAAGAGCACAAAGAACATGTGTTAAAGCAGTTTTACTGAATTTCTATGCTGACTAAAGTTTAAAGATGTAAGATGAGAAGTGCCTCTTTTCTGGAAAGTAAAATTATTTGAGACATTATAGGGTGAAATTGTGTATTAAACACCTTCTTTCTTCCTGACTCTTCTTTTTGTGACATATATATAACACAGAAATTGGACCATTAACCATTTTTTCAGAAACACTTGGCTTTGTTCACCTCCTTTCTGTCACTATGCAGTGCTGAATTTGTTGACATTTATGTGAGTGATGAAGAAGCAGAAGTCAGTCCTGTTAGCTCCTGAGCATTGTGATTGCCCTCCAAGAAAAGTGCAGGTTTAACATTAAGGTCTTATTGACTTCAGTCAGATTATTTAAGGACTTAAAGCTATGACTTAAGCACTAAAATGTGTCTCAGGCATTTGGTGCTTCTAGGACTGTGGCCAGTGTTTAAATTCAGATGGACAAAACAACAGTGGCTAGTGGTAATTGGGTTTTTTTCAGCAGAAATTATGGACCAACTCTAACTTGCTTTTTGTTTCCCCAGGTGCCACTACTGCAAATCATCATGTCATGTCTTCTCTGTGTATTCCTTATTCCTGTAAACTCTTATTCCAAGAACTGCAGTCCATGAACATCATACCTAGGCTAAAACTAGCTAAGTACAATGAATGAACAAGATGAAAAAGAGCAAAAAAGTACCTTAAGGAATTGAAATCCAGCATATCTAACTGGGAGGTTTTTTGGTGAACAGAAATAAACTCTAAAACCTGAGCAAAGGGAGGTGCAACACAGTAGGAAATCTTTCTTACAAATCCTCCTTGCTTTTAAGCTGACATGGAAGAATCTGTCAGTAAAACACACTAGGAGCAGTTCTGAAGCCTTGATTAGTCATAAACAGGACATGGGGGAATTGTGGAATAAGGCCATGGCCCAGCAAAGCACTTGGATCGCTTCAAACAATCCCATCCTTGCGTTTGAAAAGGTCTTCGCTGCACTAGGGCTTAAGCAGAGCTAAATACACATCTTATTCATAGAGGTTAAAAATGTTTTCCAAACCAATGTAATAAATATTTTAAATAATACTGCCTGAATATGTTGATAGTTGTGTAAGGATGGTAAGGCCTTAAAAAGTCTATACCATTTTCTGTTCCTAAAGCAGTTTGTTAAAGTGTTAAAATTTTCTAAAGTAGTGTCAACCTTAGAGAAATGAAACTACTTTCTCAAGAGCTTGAGATCAGACATTTTGGATGAGATTTCAACATGCAGGTGCATTTGTGTGCAAGCAATGATGTGCTTTGTTGTGGTTTAGAGGTTTGGGGAATCGAAAATAGGTAGAAACATTAATTTTGTAGTCAAAATTATTTGATTTTGTTGTGAGATAAGGATTAATAGTAGGCAAAGCAGGCTTATATTTTAAGGAATATAAAAAAGGAATTTTATTAACAGACTTAAAACAGGAATAATAATCAGGCATCAACACCAAACCCTTTTGAACACTCTTTTCCCCTCCCCACCCCTTTCATTTCTTTCCTACTGACCATACAAAAGATAACACTTCGAGCTGTAGTTAAGCCACAACCTCTGGAACAAAATAGTTCTTTTCTTAATTCATGTAGAGAGAGAAGCTTTCCTTTGTTTTATCATGTCGACTCCCCATAGGAAATATAGTTTCCATGGTTATCAGCTTTCCAGCAAGCAACCCCCCCCCCCACCCCAAAGGGAAAGATTTGCTTCTCCAGACCCCTTCCCATTTCAGTAGCTTTCCCAGGGCTACTACCAATGGACATATGATGGTCATTGAGGTGTTTTTTGAGAATGAATGTTTTTATTACAGTGGCAACGACACCCCCTTTCTTCATCATCGGCAACACAAGTCGTCTTCTACTGTTTCCTGGGGCGAGGAAAAAAAGTCTTATACACAAGAGTCTCAGTCCACTGCTTACAACCTAGAACATTGCATTCCCTTTTTTCTCACCTCTTTTAGACCATTGTTCATATATTACAGGCTATGTTATAGCCAAGTTTATCAACATGTTTTTTACAAAAGAATTTTCAGCATTAAAGCACTCCTCATCTCTTCCTTCTTTGAAAATAAGCTTGGTTACATTTATTAACTTAAAATCTTTATGTTGTACCTTTTGTAGGTGCCTTCATTCCTATGCTCTTTCTGTGAGGGGGGGGGGGGGGGGAAATGCATGCCCCCAAGTCCCATTCTGATATTGGAAAGAAACAGTTAATTTGTCTTTCGGTTGGGCGATGGTCACATGACTTTCGCCCGCGTGGTTTGAGTGTTGTAAGTCCGTGCCAGAACCGAAGGAAATTAGCTTGTTTGTGCTGCCTGCCATCCAAGCTACGTTTGAGTTGTAGGGGCCTGGCGGGACCGCGTCCGTGCTGCAGGGGGGCTGGTTCAAGTCTCCTTCCATGCTGGACTGCACGCAGGGCCACCCAGCGGGGCCACGTCCAAGCTGCAGGAGAGGCCCAGTCTGAGCCTTTTCTCCCTCCTGCGCCGAGCCGTGCTGTGGATCTAACCGGCGGGGGCACTCCCGAGCCCTACAGGGCCCGACCCCAAACCCTCTTCCCGCCGGGCCGTGCCGCGGAGGGGGGGACCGGCCTGGCCCAGGCTAGGCGAAATGGAGCCGGTAAAGTTCCTTGGCCAGGGGCAGCAGAATGAAGTCTTTCTCAGCTTGGACAGAGCCAAGCAGAGTCGATCTGGCTTCCTTTCGCATGGAGCCGCCATGAGAAGCTAAAAGACCGGCCTGGGTTCCCTCTCCCCTCCCCCTCCACGCCATGCTGACCGGCTACCCCAGGCCACGTGGTCTGAGGAGACCTTACCCAGCTCGGCACGGAGAGGGAGAGAGTGTCGTTTCTCCTCAGCGAACCGGAAGCCTGAAAGAGGCTCTCTGCAGGGGTTCTCCTGGTTTTATGAGTTTTTTGTAGGTGGAACTTGTCATGCCAGATACCTCATTTCCGGCTGCACCTCCTCTTTCTACACCGGGAATTTTTAACTGCAATTACTCCACGACAGCTTGTACAGGTAATCTGCTCTCAACTAAATGTACACAATTTCCATGAAGTTCAGGGGAGGAGGTGACTGCATATGTAGCAAGTGCGTGATACAGCACACAGATATCCATTCCATCCCTATTGAGGGTAGTAGGTCTGATAATAAACTGGCTCAAAGCCCTGAAAGGACAGGCTGCAAACACTAGGTAATGATGTATGCTGTCATAGGACTCTAGAACTTTTTTTAAAATATGGACATAGCTGTTGCAGCTTAGAGGTTTGGGGAATCGAAACTGGGTGGAAACACCAATTTGTAGTGGTTTTAATTCGCCTATTTGAGTTTCTGGCTAAATGCCAGCACACTTACCAAAATTACTTGATTTTTGTTGTGAGATAAGGATTAATAGTAGGCAAAGTAAGTTTACACTTTAAAGAATATAAAGGGAATTTATTAACAGACTTAAAACAGGAGTAATAATAATCAGGAATCAGAACAAAACCTTTAGAACACCTTTTTTTTCCCCTCCACCTCTTCATTTCTTTCCCACTGACCATACAAAAGGCAACATTTCGACTTGTAGTTAAATTACCACCTCTGGAACAGTTCTTTTCTAAGTTCATGTAGGGAGAAAGGTTTTCTCTTGCTCTATCATGTTGATTCCCCATAGAAGATATAGTTCCTATGGTTGTCAGCCTCCCAGTAAGCAACCGCCCGGAGGAAAAGATTTGCTTGTTCTGGAAACCCTTCCCACTTCAGTAGCTTTCCCAGGGCTACTACAAATGGACATATGATGGTCAGGAGGTACTCTTTTGAGGATGAACATTTCTATTACAGCGGCAACAAAATCCACTTTTCTCATTATTGGCAACACAAGTCTTCTTCTATTATTCCCAGGGCAAGGAATCTTTACACAAGTCTTAGTCCACTGACTGTAGCTAGAACATTACATCCCCCCTTTTTCGCTCTTTTAGACCATTGTTCATATATTACAGGGTGTATTATAGCCAAGTTTATCAACATGTCTTCACAAGAGAATTTTCAGCCCTAAGGTTTAAGGCACTCCTCATCTCCTCCTTCTTTGGATATAGGCTTTGCTACATTCATTAACTTAGAGTCTTTATGTTGTACCTTTTGTAAGCATCTCCATTCCTTTTCTTTCTGTATGGGGGAAAATGGATGTTTTCAAGTCCCATCCTGATATTGAAAGAAAAACCAGTTAATTTGTCTTTTGGCTGGGCGATGGTCACATGACCTCCGCCTGCGTTGTTCAAGTGTAGTATGCTCAGCGTTTGAGCTGAGGTAGAGGAGTTCGTCTGCGTCCTTCTCCATCCAAGCCACGCCTGGGCTGCAGGAGGTCAGTGGGCCGTGTCCGAACTGCAGGGGGGCTGGCCCAAGCCCTCTTCCCGCCAGGCCACGCCGCAGAGCCGGCCTAGGCCAGCCCAGCGGGGGCCAGAAAAGCTAAGTCACCTCGGCCTGGGGCAACAGAGCGGGGCCCAGAGCTGCAGGGCCTGGCGCTGCCTACCATAGTTGGCGTGTCAGCTTGGCTGAACTGCTTCTGCCGAGAGTCCGGGCCGGGTCCTCCCATTCCCCCCCCCCAACAATCTCGGCCAACAGCTGAGCTGTGTGGCTTGGCCGGACCTCACCAGACGGCGTGGGGGGGAGAGAGCAACGTTTTCTCTCAGTCCGCCAGAAGTCTAAAAGAGGACTTCTCTGGGTTTTCTCCTGGTTTTATGAGTTCTGGAGGCGGAAACTGTAATACTTCCTTTGGGGTACGTCATTTCCGGGTCGCTCTCCTTTCTGTACTGGGAGTTTTGACTAAGGTTACCCCACGACAATAGCCAAAACATTTTAAGAACAAAACCAAACCTATGAAGAACAACAAATCCTTTACTGACATTGAAGCAGGTTTGAATGACCTGAAAGGATTTATAAAGGGAATAGCTGGATTTTTTCATGAGGTCTAAGGCCTAGAACTAAAGCAGTGGATGAACTCAGAGTCATTCAGTACCTTAAACTAACGAGCCCTTACTCAGCAAAGCATGGAGTTAACTTTTTAAGCAAAGGACATCAACATGTGCAGACTTCATCTGTCCTTCAGTGGAAAGCAGCACTATGGGTCAGCAAGAATAGAGAACACTGCCTGTGATGTAGAAGTCCTGAGATGCTCTTTGGCTCCTCATATGGCTGAACTTTGTGTGCTGATCCTGACACTGCTCATGCAGTCATGTTGCTGCTGTTCTCTTAGCTCTTAAGGAACACAGATGAGTATCAGCCTGAGTAGGTTTCTTCTTAGCCTTCCATCAAATGCTTAAACTAGTACTTTTGTGTTTGGGCTTAAAAAACAAGCCTGAATAAATAGATTCTACTTTTCTTCTCTTCCCCCCTCCCCCTTTTTTTTCTTGCAATTGGACTGATGACAACACAGATGTCAACACAGCACAAGCAGATTGGAAAAGCTCTTGAAGCACCTCTTCCAGGATCCAAACAGCTCAGGGTTATTTACAAAAGGGTTTGTGGAGGAAGAGGTTAACCAAAAGCCCCAACCAAATGAACAAGCTCTGCTTTGGTGCCTGAGCTGGCCTAGCTGCGGCTCGGGAGCACCAGCAGAGGGAGTGAGCCTCTAAGGCTACAGCTGCTGGAGAGCACCACGCAAAACCAATGAGGATAAGGGTCCTTGCTCCCTAATCCTCTCCTCAGTGGTCTCCTAGGTTGGGTGGTCAGAGCTGCAAGACATGAAAGACTAAGTAACGTGTACAACTGCACCCGTGGAAATTGAAGCTGCCACAGCAGAGATGGAGGAGGAACAAAGAATGGGCTCATGGGCAACCCCATTGAGGAAAAGGTCTGTGTGCAGCCCTGAGGAGGAACCTTGCAGCTTGTTCACCTCAAGCTGATGAAAGTATGGGGATGAATGGGTTTTTGAGGGTGAATGATATCCTGTAATAGCTGAGGTTTAGGAAGAAAGGAGCAGCCTTAAGAATGCTGGATCCAGTAGAACACAGAAACTCGACATTTCTGGCAGTAAGTGAGGGTCACCCACTATCAGCTACTCTGGTGATACCTATATCAGCTGCACTTACACATCACTGCTGCCTAACCTAAGCCTGTGCCTAGGCTGGAGGCTTATTTGAGTGCAGATCTGGGTTGAAACTCTGATACTTACTTCTTACCTCTCTCTAAGAGGCTGCTTATGTTCCATCATAATTGACACCTGCAAGTAATCTCTTGGCAATGGAATAAGCATTGCAAAACCAGCAGCAGAAACAGAACAAATGGCTATGGATTCCTGTAGTATGGTTGGTCAAAGTGGCAATTCAAGGAAAGAATCTTACTGCAGTCAGGAAAAAATTACAGTGCATGGACTGATGAGGTAAAATACATTCTCAGAACCCCAGAGTTGTCATAGTACTGATGCCATTTGGTTTCTGCCTTTTTGTTCTTTTATATGTTCTCTGTACTCTTTGCACATATATTTGTAGCTCTGTAGCCTATTGTATTAATAGCTAGTTTTTCCAGTACTTTTCCATGGTCTTTCCCTAAGCAGAAAGACAAAACAAATTCCAGAGCTCCAAGCCCCAGGGGGGGTACAAGGCCCTGTCCTATCTTGGTTCTTCCTGGGAACCAAGGCCGAGAACAACTCTGAGGTACATTTTCATCAACAAAGCACAGCCAGTGCTGAGAGGGGGGGTTCCAGAGAAGGGGCTGGACCTGGGGGGGAATTGAATCACCACTTGTTCTCCTTATTGGTGCTTTTAATCAATTATGCTAATTTCCTAAAAGCTATAAATATGTATTCACCCCTGGAGGGGGTGAGCTTTTATGGACACCTTTCCATAACTGCTCCTGAAGACCTTCAAAATAAAGATCCCCTTTTATATTACCTCCTTGCTAAAATGATCTCGAGTTTCTTTTCCAGGTTGGGGGAAAAGGCAACAGTACTTTCCTCTGGTGAGCCTCATCTTTGCAGCCCTCTGAATTATCTTCCCAGCCAACCTCCCCTCCCCCCCTTTTTATACTGTGAATACCTTCAAAAAGAGGCCTTATGTCAGCTCACGGCTGTACTGCTGGAGCTGGCCTTGCCCAGATCAACCCTGCCATCATTGTCTAACTGCTGAATTAGATACCATATTCTGACCAACACCTGACAAAATCTGACAGCTTTAACACAAGGAGCTGTGGCTAGGAAACTACCTTAAGGTTTTCATTCCATTGCAACTTCTTTATTCCTTGTATGTAGTGTCCAGGAGAAGCTTTCTGGAAATGCTGTTTGGCAGGAAGGTCTTGAGCATCAGTCCCAGCTGAAGTGCCAAATGCAATCAATTTTCTGATATGAGCTAGAGGGGTGTGCTGCTGTTTAAAAAGATACCTAACTCCATGTAGTACAAGTTGCCACTTGCTTTGCAGACAAAGGGTTAAATGCTGTGTACCTGTTGAATACTGTACATGTCCAGCCCTTCTGTTGGTTGTGAGAAACAGAGTGAAGCCAGGGCTGAGGTGCAGAATCCTATGGGGTAGAGAGCAAAGCACAGGGCTTCTGGCCAATTCTGGAGCTGTGAGCAACACAGGTCACTAGTTTAGAGTTCAGAAAAAACAGCTTCACTTCAAATAATTTACATAACCATTACAGGTATTTAACTTTTTTTTTAAGGTAAATGTATCCAAACATAGAAATAAGAAAAACAAACTGTAAAGAAAAATGAAACCAGACTAGCCAATTTTGGCATTCAAAGAGGATATATTATGAAATAAAGGTATACTGGGATGTAATAATTTTAAGATGAAAGTAAAGGAAAGGGCTCCCACTAAGTACAATTGGTTTTGTTTGTAATGCCCATATCTCATTAAGAGTTTTCCTTACAAAGAAGCTTCGGTGTGCAGCAAAGAGAGCTTTTAATTCATTGGACTCCTTACTTGTTGCTTAAACAGGGAGGAAAACCAATGAAAAACACAGACTCGTGATGATGAGAAATTACTGTGTCTTCTCATATTTTCTAATGGTAAATAGAAAAATATCTGTGGTTTAGCAAAATGGGAGTATGTCATAATTGAAAACCTGTAAAGGCTAAAGAATATTTCATTGGTTAGTGGTAACAAATGGCAAACTAGTGAAAAGTGCTGTGCACTGGACAATGGATTTGCAAGCCCTGCTCAGACCACACCTGTAAAACCTGACAGTAACTGGTGTCACACAGCTGCAAAACCAAACTAGAGGAGCTGAAAATGTGTCTGTACTTTGCCCCAAGGCTCTTGAGCATGAGGATGGCCCTAGTGAGAGTGAGCATAAGCCTTGAAACAAGGTCCCTAGCTTGCAGCCCTCCCACAGTGACCCACAGGAGCCCTCCTCAGCTGTGTCTCAGCACAAGCACCTCTGGAGCTGTGGCAGGGAGCTGGCTGAGCACTGCTGAGAGCCCCTCCAGCCGGCCTCTCCTCCCGTTGGAGCTGAGGATTGTTTTACAGCCCTTTGCCATTTCAGCAGCACCATGGGGCACTTGATGAATTCCCTCCTCTGAAGAGGACGTGACTTGCCCAGGGCCACAGAAAGACCATGCCAGAACTGGGATCAGGGCTCCAAGGTCCCCAGGTGCCAGACACGTGCTTGCCTTAAAACTGAGCACTTCATCAAACTGTAAAATCCCGCCAGATGGTGACTCTTTGCTATTATCTGGACCAGTGTTGGGAGGCTTAATGTGTGCAAGACACACAGTTTCTGTGTCTAAGGCTCAGACGCCCAGAAAATGGATCCATGTTTTAGACCTAAATGCTGCTAAAAACTTGAACATGTTTGAACACAAGTTCTGACTTCATCCTTCTCATGAAATATTTCCATCTCAGCATGGGCCCACCAGTTTCAGTGGGGGAGTTCTTTCTCTGGGAAGGGGTAGAAAGGTGCAGGAGTAAGGACAACTACTTTTGTCAATCTTACTCTGCCCTGCATATGTGGCCCCAGTCAGACTCTGTGCTTTCAGGTAGCCAAGACTGTGTGAATCAGTTTTGCCTCTCTGCAATCACTTAAGAACTCACCATATGAACCCGGGAGACAAATAGACCCCCTCTGCCTTCCTTACATATGAAGATACATTCCCAAACACCAGAACTCTCAGTTAAACTCTCCAAACCCAGGTCAGAGCTAATAGAGAGAATTTTTGAAGTTGGATTTTTTTAAAAAGCAGTCTATATGGCTTCATTCTCTTTCTGTCTTAAAATCAACAGCAAAGATTTTTGTTGTCTACCCAGCAAATGGACTTAGGCCTTTGTTCCATCTTCCAAAAAATCCTTCCAAGATCATGAGCTTCCCATTGCTCTTTGCATATCGCTGCTGGGGAAAAAAACAGCTATATATTTCTCCTAACTGCGATTACCCCTTTATTTGTGTGTTTCCTGAGGCAGGTAACTCTGAGGTGGTTCCAGTGACCATGTATTTTTTCCAATAACTTTGCTGTGCGTGTCCTTGTCCCCTCCTCCCAGTCAGTATATAAACAGCATTTTAGATCCAAATCAAAAGCAATTCCCTGCTGCTAACTGCAGCAGAGCCTTTGTCTTTCACTAGCCTGAGTTTTGGGGAGCTCCTTGACCTATGCATATGCTTTACCATTCCAGTTGGTGCATGGCAGTTATTGTCTACTTGACAATAGAACATCATAAACAGAGAAATAGCTCGAGAACTAAGAAAGAAACTGGTGTGCTAAAAAATGAAGTTTTAATTTCTTGCTAAAATTATGTCTTAATAATGGAAAGAGTTTTGCCTTGAACTCCTGGTGAATTGGAAACTTAAACTCTGCATTCAGGCCTCCCCCTGCCAATCAGAGGCAGGCACTGAAGGTAATTCTCTGTGCTCCAGGCAGATCAAAAGAAGCTCATTATCAGTTGATCATCTAAAAGGATATGACAGCTTCACATCCACTTGTTCGACAGCTGAGATGCAGTCTGGAATGGATCTCTTCTGTGTCTGTTGTCTATAATAGCTTTTAGGGCTGGCTCTTCTTCCAACACAGTACAAATCCTTTGGTAACTAGTACCAGCCACACACAACAAAAGCCAGCTAAATCTGGTGTAATCTCAGAAATCGATGACTGCTTGTACTTTTTCTCAAACTCAAGTCAGCAAGTGTCTCCCAGGCTGAGCGTTCTGGGCAGCAGCCCTGGGTCAGTGGTTCTTCTCAACTCCTACAGATGCTGATACTGCCCAGGAGAGTGAATTCCCTTCCTCCATGCAGACTGACCAGTGACCAGTGTGAACCAGATATTTCCACTGATCTCTTCTGGCAACACTGTCGCTGCACTGCTTTATAAACAGAAGAGAGCTCAGGCTGAGCAGAATTCCTTTCACAGACATTAATAAGAGAAGATCATCTAAGGCTGACTGTGCTCATCTTCGACAAAACTTGGCTTCAGAAATGTCTACAGTTACACCATGCCAGCTGCAATTCATGTTACTTTTCTTTCCAGCTAAAAGGAAGGTGCCCCCTGCCCCATGCATGTGCAATCCATCGTTTGCATGCCTCTGCTCTTCTGCTGTTTTCTCCTAGATACCTGCATATGTCTCTGCTGATGCCTTTTTCTGGTCTTAGGAAATAAAGGCTCAGACACAGTGAAAGGGTTGGGGGTTGTTTACCTCGGTATTTTAATAGGATCCCGTTCGATGGCTTCTGCCGTCCAGGTAGAACACGCCGCAAAAGCCCCCTCCCTCCAATAGAGTATATAATTAAAGACTCTACACATTAGCATATCTAACCAGAGGGCCCAATAAGGGGCCGGGGTGGGCTAACTTCTAGTTTACAAAATCTATCCTACTAGAAGACCTTGAGGGCTCACGAAAACAGGGTGTTTGGTCTCTAACTCTACGTGGCTTCAGGCGTTTAGTCTACCGGCCTCCTAAACACCATGAAACCAGGCTAAACTATCACCTAAAGCATCACAAGTATGCATGCTAATACTTGTGAATATAGGGAACAGTGTAAGAAATATTCAGGAGAAAAAGCAGAAAAAATCCTTCAGGCATCACTGCCCTAGCCACTTTCTCGTGGTGCTTGTGTCAATTAAAGGCTTTTGAAGGAATTGGTGCACGTGTTTACCTAGGCAGCCTTTTGATGTTCCTCTCCCAGTTCCTGCATCTGTCAGCATCATGTTCCCCAAGCACATACCCAGAGTTGATTCCAGAAGTCATCTGTCGGCTTACTCCATATCCTGTCCTTCACCTATAGGTTCCTCAGGGGTGTTAATATATGTAAAATAAAGTTAACATTTCCTGTTCTGGTAATAAAGATGAGTAAGTGGGAAAGAGAAGCCAGTACAGAAACAAGATCCTCATCTGTTTCTTCCATGGGATTTGCCCAGTAGATGAAGATAGCAGAAACAGGAACAGAGCTGGGAAGGATGGCTGACAGAAGCATGGGTTCATACTGAGAGGAGGAGGCTGCTGGCTCAGGCAAGAAAATATGGAACCACTCACAGACTGCAGGCCACTGCTAAAATAATGAAGTGTCATTGTGTGTTTGGCTGTTGCCAGCAATCTTACAGCCTGCAGAGATACATCAGATCCAGAAGGATCCCCTGAGTCACTGAACTCAGATCCCTGGTATTGCAAAGAGCCATCTTATGTAACTCCTTTCACAAGCAATTCCCAGCCATTCCTAAAACTAATGCAGGCTGGTGTCCCTGATAGTCTGTGGGAAAACTTCCGTGCAACTTCAGCCTAAAGTTGCCTTTAAGTAGAATTCGCTAAATTAATAGACAACAGTTTATATTTTTTGTTCCTGTGCCAGTAGTTTTGTTGAAAATGCTTTTCTTGGGGTTTTCCCCAAAAAATATTTGTTAGAGTTCAGTACAGATGCTCAGAGTCTAGTACTAGCATAGGGAGCTTTTTATGGCAAAAAAAGGTGTGGTCACAGTCTACTGGCACAGACAGCTGCAGAGTGGAAGACAGTCCTAGAAATGTGTTTTTCTGAAAGATCTCAAAATACCTGGATGATAACTTGATACAAACTATGACACTTCCACTCTGCCTCTGTTTTGCTAAACCATCAAAAGAAACTCATCTGTTGGTCACCTAAAATGGTACGTCAGCTTTGCATCCAGTTCTTCAGCAGCCTGGAATGTGTCTTCTCTTTTCTTGATGATCCTTCTCTCCCCTTCTGCACCAACACAAGTTTGTATTCTTTCTTGAATAAAGGTGGTATTCTTTTCACAATAGCAGCAGAATCCCTCTCCGCTAAAAACACATCATCTGATGCAGCATAGGGTTAAACTCTATATATTTTATGGCTTGTAGATGATCTGTATAGGCAAGAACTTGGAGTGAAAATTCCCAGTTGAATACTTTTTGCATCCTTGCTGAGACCTGCCCATTGTATCAAATCAAAAACTGCAGCTAGTGACTTGTAGTGCTGCCATCTGAAAACTGCCAGCCTGCAGCACAGGAGATGCTCTGTGCTTTCAGAAGAATAAAGTACTTTAATAAGTGTCACATGGGATATCCAGAAGCATGAGATTCTGATTAAATAGGTAAGCAAAACCCAAACAAGAAACAATAACGGAGCTATGAAGTGCACTGGGGTGATCTGAAACATTTGAAGGGGGATTAGGTAAGCAGGAAGGCAACAGCATTGGTATATTCCACAAGAATGTGGGGACAGGAACCAACCTGGAGAGGCAGGGAGTAAACACATTGCAGCAGGTACCTCTGGTCTAAGAAAAGTATTGCTGCTGATCCTGCCCACACATCGTCCTCCACAGAGAATGTACAGCTTTGCATCCTGTCGAAGAACATCCCAAGCCTCTAGATATCCAGGCTAAATCCCGTCCTTCTCAGTGTCCCCAGAAAGAACATATCCCTATGTTCACAAATGCTATATTTTCATTTTGCTCATCTCTGGAATATCAACAACGCGAGAGCATCTCTGAAACTTTACACCAGCGAAGGTGGAATTTCCACAGGCGCAGGGTGCCGGTGATGGAGCCCCTGTGGCTGCTACGGCAGATGTTGCACATTTCCAGAAGCCAGGCCCCTGCCTGCGGGCACCTCCCGCTCCAGGAGCGATGGATGGCGAGTGCCCGCGGGCTTGTGCCGGCCCAGGGCTGAGCGCCTCAGCCCCGGGGTTGCCGAGGGCTGTGCCCACCCGCTGGAAGCCGTGCGGGAACCAAGTAGTTCCCCGCGAACAGGCGGCGCCGGCGGCATCTCCTGGGTTTTAAAGTCAACGCGGGTTTGAAGACGAGCCCTGCTCAGAGACAAAAATGTCCCTGAGGTTTTGGGGGATTTCTGCTCCCTCACGGGGCCCGGGGCTCTCCCGAAAAGAGCAGGCTGGCCCCGAGAGCCCCTCACCCACGGCCTTCCCTCGGGTCCCCCTCAAGGCTCGAACCATCCACGGTAAAGCCTTGGGGGGGGAAGAAAGTGGGGGGAAAAAAACCGTAACAAGGAGGGGAAATGTCAGCCTTTGGGCGGTGACAATCAGAACTCACCCGCACGGCCCGCAGGGGCGTTTAGCGGCGAGGCTGAGCGTGTCCCCTCGCTGTGGGGATACGGGCGGTGTGGGGGAGGCGGCCGGGCCAGAGCCCCGCGGAGGCGGCAGCCGGTGGCCGGACAGCCCCGAGCAGGCCGGGGCGGGGGCGGTGGGTCCTGCCGGGCAAGGCCGGGGCGGCAGCAGGAGCCGCAGGCCGCGCCGTCGAGGGGAGGCGGCGGCAGAGCCGGCCTCGTCGGGGCCCCGGTGCGGCGCCGCCTGGAGCAGAGCCAGCCCGGCGGGATGCGAGTGGTGCGGGGAACGGAGAGCTGGAAGCGCCCCGTCGGGATTGCTATGGCCGTCGGGAAAGAGCAGAGCCCTTGCGTTGGGTTGGAGTTGTTTTTTGGTGGGCTAGAGGGCAGAGGGAGGAGAAGCATCAGCCTCCCCAGGCCTTGCTCCCGCCTCGCCGGACACGTCCCCGCGGCGGGCAGAGCCGGCCGGCGTCCCTTGCCGCCACCGCGATTTTTGCGCTGTCTCTCTCCGGTATTATTTTTACTTCGTGCACATTGGGCTCCCCACGCCAAAACTCGGCCTGTGGGGGTGCGCAGCGGCCGTCCCGGTGACCGCCCGGCCCGACCCGCAGGGGCCGAGGTGCCCCACCGGCTCCCCGCCGCCGGTCCACCTCGGGATGCGAAGGCACCGCAGAGTGCCGGGCTTCCTCTTTAGCAACCTCGCCGCTTGTTTTACTGTGTGGGGTTGGTGGTTTTGTTGTTGTTTTTTTCCGACGGGGAGAGGGAAGGGGCGTAGTCTGGGTGTAGGGAGGGGAGAGGGGGAGAAGAGTGGAAAACGTTGGCTCTGTCCATGGTCAAAGTAATTCATCTATAATCCCCCTTTCTCTTCCTCTCCTGGAGCTCTATTCATATTCTAATCACAGCTTTTCCTTCCCTAAACCATCCACTTTTATCAGAGCCCTAGCTTTGCACTTTTACTTCCACTTCCAGCACATACAACCGCATGCAGAATAAGCAACTTTTTCCAGCCTCTGTCCTGCCCCACTCTCCCCCCCGCAATCCTCTAACCCGAAAAGAGATCCTCGCATCCTCGGACTAAAGCTGGGAGGCAACACCAGTTTGAAAACGCACCCGTTTGCTTCTTCATTTCCCTTGGCAATCGGCATCTCCCACCCCCTGCTTTCCGCCCGGTCCCGCGGAAAGCTCTCCGGGTCAGCCGCTCTCCGCTGCCAGACAAGCCGGTGGCGAGCGGCCCCCACCCCGCCTTGCCCTCTCTCCCCGAGGCCCGGTGAGATGTACGGGAGTCCCTGCCGCAGGTCTGCAGTGCCAGCATCGCTTGCCGAGATACTGGCAACTTCTCTCTATCCTCACACCCCCCTTTCCTACCCACACACATCGCCCTTTTTTTTTTTCCTTTTCTCTCCAATAAACTAAGCTTACAAGATATTTGGGAAGCTGTGCAGCTTCCAATGCCATGTACCCGCGAAGTATCCCAACCCAGAGCCCACCGGGAGGAGGAGAAAGAGGAGGAGGAGGGGAGCTCGGCCGCGCTGCACGCACACCCGGCAGCCCCAAAGAACACAACCCCAAACCTACTGCCCGTTTGAAGATCTAAGCCAATTTTGATCTCGGTCTGTAATGAGCCAAGGACCTTGGGTGAGGGCTGGGGGAGGGAAGGGAGGAGTGGAAAGACCGCTGGAACTTTAAATAATGCTCTAATAGAAGAGGGAAGTCGAAGTGTTGGGATTGCGTAGATCTAAGGCCCCCCTTTTTGGAGGAAAGCTTTTCTTATTCAAAACAGCATCACAATGGGCTTCACATTGAGCCTTGCCACATCCCCATCTGAGTAGCAGCCATTCATCAGGCTGGCTGGCCTATCAATGACATTTCTACCATCAGGGCTTCTATAAAATGATGCTTTTCCCCATGAAACATCCGCAAACATTTTGACGGGTCTGGCTTTGCCCTGCTGGATTACGGAGGGTCCCTCTCTTCCGCTCTACACCCCCCCCCCCTCCCCAACTATCTGCTTCTGCCCTCTCTCCCCACCCCCTCGCTGCCACCCTGCTCCCTCTCCCCCGCGCATCTCTGAGACAGGGGCTCTGCACACCCCGGGACCTTGGGGCTCCCGTCCCGTCCATGGGAAGAGCATGCATTGCGGGTTGCTGGAGGAACCCGATATGGACTCCACAGGTAAGTCCCCCCCCTCAGGCAGCGGGCTCCTTTCGCCCGTCAGGGAGGACTTTTCAACTTGACCGTGGCGACGGGGGCAGCGCGGGCGGCAGCGGGGGTAGCCGCCCGCCGCACCGGCCTCGCAGGCAAATGAACCCGGGCGTGAGCGGGGGAGCGGGGTGCGGGGGCCGCGGAGGGGGAGCTCTCGCTCCCGGGCTGCAGGAGCCCTACGCTTCCACTTGCACATACGATGGAGCAGAGGGTGTTTTTTCTTTCTTTTTTTTCCCCCCTTCGTCATAGGCTGCCGGCCAGCAAAGTAATTGCCTCTCAGCGTCTAGTTTTAGGCGCTCGCTTAGGCTAGAGCAGCAACGAGGCGAGAAAACGATTTGGGCGAGAAAACGAGGTTTACTAGGGAAGATGGTTGGTGGGTTAGGGCAAGCCCAGCACCGAGGTCATCCTGTCCCGCGGGCAAAGTCGGGGCTGGGCCGATTCGGAGGGAAGGAAGTTTGGGGAAGGGCAGGGTTGGGTCTCTCTCCCCGCACTTCCTAAAGATGCCCTGGCCGGTCCTGTAACCGGGAGGGAGAACGGCGGCCCAAGTCCCACCAACGGGCGCCGCCAGCGGGGAGAAGCCCCAACGGGAGAGGACAGGGACAGCTGCAGAGGCGAGGCCGCCCGCCCCGAGGGCCGCAGCCCGCGCCCCGCCATCCGACAGCCGCCTCTGCCGCCCGGCCCGGCCCGGGGGCGGCGGCGGGGGACGTGGGGCAGGGGGCCCAGGCCTAGGTCTTCCCGCTGTCAGCCGGCAGCCTCCCGAAACCGCGGCCCCTACTCTCCCGCTCCCTCCCGCCGCCCTGCCTGCGCTCCCGCGGTTTCCACCCGCCGCAGCCCCTGGCGCTCTGAGCGGAGCGCAGTCCCCGAGCTTCCGCGTGCAGAGGAGGGCGGGCGGCCGCCACAGTCACCTCTGAAAATTTCATTTATTTTATTAGCACAGGAGAACACCCCCTCCCTCTCCCGTCCCTCCCTGCCCGCCCGCCCAGGCGTTCCCCAGGCGAACAGCTCGCAGGTTAGGTAGGGCTCAGCCCGGGCCCCCCTGCTCCTGATCTGCCCCGTCCCCTCCGGCAGCCACTGCGCCGGCTGTGACCACCGTGACCGGCGACAAGGTGGCCGCGGAGCTGAGCTGCCCCAGCTCCGCAGCGGGATCGGGTCCCCTCCGCGCCTTCCCGACGGCCTCAGCGGGCCGCATTCCGCCGCTCCCTCGGGGCCGCGCAGCTCCGTCCCGGCTCCTCCGGGGCTGCCGGCGCTGCCCCGGTACAGCCGGTGCGGGTGGAGACGGAGCAAGGGGTGATAGGGAAAGGCAGTCCCGCCTCGGAACCGCTTCGCTCCGCGCCGCCACAAACCCGCGAAGGGCTTTCCCATCCCTCGTTCCCAACGCGGCCGATGGGCGTTTTGTAAAATTTAAATATCGATTAAAAACAAGGGAAAAAAGAGAGAAGGGGAGGGGTGTTGCCTGACCCAGCTCGGCTGTTCCTGCAGCGGTCCCGGCGCGGGGCGCTTGATACACCGGGTAGGCTCGGCCACCGACGACACCAGCCGGGTTTGGGCCACATTTACTGCCGGGTCCCTGGGGCAACACCCAGGCGGGCTGTTCCGTGGACAAAGTGTTCGGTGGGGAAGGAATCGTTGAGTTCGGGTCAGAGCGTGTGCGGGAGCTAGGAAGATGTTAGAGAAGGTTGTCTTCCTATCCGGCGGCACTGCCGAGGCGGGGTTAAGGGGACTGCCGGCAACATCTCGTTGTCGAGAGGAACGGGTCTTTAGGGAAAGAAAAAAAAGTCAAACCTAACAAAAAAAAGCCCCGCGTTTTCTGTCCCTCCTTTAAGAATTGTCCGTTCTCGGGCTGAGCCTCCGTACTATTCGTTTCTTAATTTCAGTAAGGTTGTAATAAGTGGCAGCATGATTGATCAAGATAATATTAATCAGAAAACACTTTAGTCTTGCTAAGCAGATGGCAAGAAAAGTGGAGCTTTGCAGTTGTCTCATTCAGACACCTTAACCTCCCTTTCACAGGACTTAATCCAATTAGCTTTTCTCCTGAGTTTCAGTTGTTATGTAAAGATCCTTTTGCATTGTGGAGAAATATGGCTTCATTGAAAAAAATCAGTCATGTTTTAATTTATCTTCAACAGATTTTCCCTAAACCAGCGGGATAAAAAAAAAATCACCCGCGATTCTAATTTTAAGGTAGGGGAACGGTTTGGATCCTTCACCTTCCCCCAACAGTGCCGTGTTCTTCCATCGAGTTTAGCTCCCGTTCCTCTAACCTGTAGAGTGACCCGTGGGGGCTGTCACCAAGGCCAAAGGGCTTTCTGGCCGCCTGGGCTCCCGGTGAGCCCCAACCCCGGGTGTCCGGCGGGACAGCGGCAGCGCGCTCGCAGCAGCGCCCGGCCCCGACGACCCAGCCCGGGAACGGTGCGGCGGCGCTGGGCGAGGAGCTGTCCTCAGGGCTCTCCCGCTGCCCTCGGGGTTCTCCCGCGGCCGCGGCGTGGGGCACCCACGCAGGAGGGCCACACGCCCTTCTCGCTGGGTTTGCGGTGACTTTCATCACATCGTTTTGCCGCCGCCTTTAACCCCGTCAGGAGCCCGCCCGCCCCCGGGGTAGTTTCTCAAGCTCGTAACTCCCCCGAGCCGGGCCGGGAGCCGTCGAGCCGCCGGGGAAGTGTGCAGCCTCCGCCGGGCTCCCCCGCCCCTTTCTATGGGGCACTAAGGGGTCATCCCGGGTGGCTGTATCTGGCTTTTGGGGCTTGCCCTGCCCTCACCCCGCAGCCCCGCCGGGATCCGACAGCTCCGTGCCCGCAAGCTGCTAGGGGACCGGGGACAGCGGCACCGCGCCCCATCTCACCCCGGAGGCGTCGGGGCTGGCAGGAGGGCGGTGACGGGCTGGGTGTTCGGGGGCAGCGCCCGGAGAGCCCCGAGGGGAGGCTGGGGAAGGCGGGGGAAGTTTGAGGGCGACCCCGAGCGCTCACAGCGGCTTTCCTCAGCTGCAGCCCCCCCTAGTGACATGGGCACGGCGAGTGCGGGGCGCTGCCGGTGGGCACAGGCCTCGCCCTACTGCCCGGCCCCGCGCCGCCCGCAGGAGCTGTCCCACGCAGGAGGATGCCTCCCGCTCTGGAGCGGCGTGCGGGGACGCGGGATGCCGTGGATTTCCCGGGGGGCTGCCAACATCCCTGCCCCGCGGCACCCCTGGGGAAGCCCCCGCCGCGCCGCTCAGGGAGCAGGAACCCAATGAAACAGAGGCGCGTTCTTGGAGCGCAGCTTTCCTGCGCAACTCAGTAAATATCCCTCGTTATTTCAGTGTCGGAGCCAGGCAAAACCTCCTCTGGTTTTCAGGCGCTGGATGGATGAGATCCTTGGGACCTGAAGCTGAGACTTAGGAGCTGATCCAAAGCCCATTAAGATGAGCAGAAAGCCTTTCAGTGCTGTCAAGGACGTTGGGATTAGGTCCTTAAAGCAGTTTGTTTGAACCACGAAAAGCTGCTTCCACCGCCTGGGTTGAAAACTTTGTGGCAGTGGCCAGATTTCAGTCTATCTTCTTATCAACATAGACAGGTGTTGTGGCAGTGGTGGATGACCTTTGCTACGAGCTTGCCTTTTAAAAATGATCTAGATATTAAGCATTGGTTGAAGAGAATTAATGGCTTTCATATCCTGATTCAATTAGTGAAATTACCAGTATTGATAACAAATACCTGAATGCTAGTTGGGAAGGGCGCTGTGACATTTCAGAATGTATGTATGGTGCTAAAGTGTGCCATCCTAGGTCCTGATTTGTTTAATCCTAATGAATGGTTGATTTTGCTTCTGAAAACTGTTTGCTTTTCTTACTGCAACACAGTAAAGAGGAAACTTGCTATTGGCTTTTTTCTCTTACTTTTGTTGAGTATTTTTCATACTTTTTTATTCCAATAAGAAAAAAAAAAGTTCTTTATTGTTTTAGAATTTGTGTTTATAAAGGCTCTAAGCTGCTGAGCAGTTAAGCTGATCCAGCGATTCTTCTGAATCCTGAATTTGATACGATATGGAGATGCAGAAGAAATACCAGTGGTCCTTTATATAAGTTGAATCTGAGTATTTGTCCTGTGTGATTTTGTATCTTATAAGATTTTGCAAATGAAAGAAATGTAGCAGGTAAAAAACCCCAAACCAATTAAAAATGTTTTTTTTCCTGCGAGCTGTAGAGTTTGTGTAGGTGATGTTTGTGTGGCAGGGCCCGATCCCTGGCAGCTCCCTCTGCCTTCAGCAGCAGCAGAACAGGAATCTAAACCCAGGTCCCATCACTGAATCAGGTCTTCATTCCTGAGGGGGTTTTAATAACTTTGTAAAATTTGTAGGGATTTTTTAGAGGTTTGAAAGGCGGTCAAAATTGCCATGACCTAAGAAGTTCATCTTCTGAGTCTGACTCAGAGAAAAGAATGATTTTATGATTTGTCTGCTAATGAATTAATTCTAAAATTCTTAGGGTGGGGCAATTATGGTATTTTTCATTGCTCTGCAATATTATTTTCCTGAAGTAAAGATCTTTAAAAGTATGGAGAGAAAAAAGAACTAAAACAAGATTTTGCATAAGAATAGCCATAGAACTGTAGGAAATTATTTCATTTATCTAAGTTGCAGTTTAGGATTTACAGTCCCCAAGATTTTATTTGAGTGTAACCCTCATTACGAAAGGGACTCTGGATTCTGGCAGATAAAACTTTTGGGTCTGGACTGTAAAGAAACCTGTAGCCTCAACTGGCCTATTTCAGGTGCACCTTTACCATAGCAAACGTATATTGAGCAAAAGACCTTCTCAAAATTAGAAGGGACCATTTTGTGCTAAGATGCTTGTGATGCTGCTACAGCTGTCCCACAGAAAGTTATCGGAAGAGTATCCTTCTTCCATCAGGGTTGTTGGCTTGCTTGCCTTTACAAAATCAGGCTTGTTTTCAGCTGGAAACGCAGTGAGTGTGCAGGCAAGGAAGAAGGTTAGCGTAGCTGTAAAATCTGCAGTGTCCCTGAATGCAAACATCTTTGCATTTCACTTGCTTAATTTGCAGCTGGTTTGCAAGTTAGGACAGTCATAAAGAGGTGCATCCTCTGGAATACTATTTCCATACATAGGATTTCAGTATAGCAAACTAAAAATCAAACTGTGGGATCACTGAAATCTGCATGGTGATGAAATGTTAGTACCTCTTCAGATCAACACTTTTGAAGAGGTGGCCTTAAATACAGCTGGGGCTTGATGGTTCATAACAATGCCTTAAGAGCAGTGGTGGGCTGTCATGTAACTAATACAAATATAAGGTCAGTCCTTTGGGGATACTTGATGTGACATTGGAGTCCAAATAATTAGCTCACAATTCTGTAAGCCCTGAGGTTTGTGAATTTCCTGAGTTCACCCACTTGTCGGTTTCCCTGCGTCTGTGCTGGATTTTCTATTTGTTCCACTGAGTGTGAAAATGAATACCCGGTACCATCCGACCCTGCTGAAGCCCAGCATCCTGGCAGCCGAGGGGATTTGATTGCTGACATACTGGTTAGGAAGATGGATAGTATAAAGGATATTTGATGGCTGAGCGATCCTATAGATAACAAGTGTAGGAAGGAAGAGTATGAGGAGATGATTGAACCAGTGGAGGCCTGTGTGGATTTTTTAAGATGTCTGGACCACTGGCATGTTTACAGACATCTTTTAGATCCTGTAGAATTGTACATATGTGTCAGAGAGTTTCTGTGAACTTTTAAAACTAACATGATTTGCTGTTAGAGATGGGTCCTGATCCTGCAGTGGCTCCACAAGGGAAACACCTGTTGAAGCCCACGTGTGTGCCTGAGAGAGGGCAGATGCCCAGGGTTAGCATGTAATGATCCTTCCCCACAGCTGGGAATGTGTAATAACTTTATTGTAGCTATTTTACATGCATAACTAGCAGTAGTAGCCTGTCTTAATTTACATTTATTTTCTCTCAGGAGATTTTCAGCAAGAGTAGTTTATTAGCTGTAAAATACTAGCTAGTGTTAGAAATGGTGCGTAAAGCCAGCGTCAGAGTCTTTCTTGCTTGCTACAAGAGCTGTGGTTTCATTCTCTACATATAAACACATGTTGGATTAAATGCTTTTGACCATTCTTCCCTTTCTGATAAATCTGAAATCAGGAAAAAGTGGAGAGGGTTAAATAGAGCCTTGGCTCTCACTGCACCCAGTAAGAGAAAGCTCATTTGCAACTTAATTTGCCTCAAGACTGAAATGTGAAATGCGGGGCTCAATGCTGTCTTGTTTCCTTCACTTCAGCTACAGTTAAGCACTTTTTCTTTTATTGGTAATTGAACTTAATTTCTCTGAGAGAGAAGTTGTAACAGGAACCAAGGAGTTGATTCACAGCTATGAATGATGTGTTCACAATTAATTAGCAGCTTATGCTGAGCATTTTTGTGCAGGATACCAAATATTATCATAATAGCAAACAATATATTTCAGATAGCCAGAACATTGTCTGAATGAGTGATTCCCTGAAACTTACAGCCCTGAGAATTAGAGACATTAATTTCAGAGTAGTAGGCTGGGGGCAAATGCTGGGATTTCATCTGTTTTCTAGCCTGGCTGTAGTCACAGTCTGATGCTGTGATCATCACTCTGACAGACTTCACGCTGGAGCTTTGGGGTCTCATGAACCCCATGGCAGGGACTGAAATAATTAAAACCACAAAACCCTCTTCTCTAGGGGCTTTCATTTCCTTGCTGGGATTGTATCTAGAAAAAAACTGATATTTGCCTGGAAGAAAGGACTACAAGTTTCAAGTGTTAGAAATCACTGCCTTTTTTTTTTTTTTTTTTTTTTTTTTAAGAATACTGTTGCTAGAAGTAGAAATACTTGTCATTCACCTTCTCTTTCCTCTCTTTTTAAACTTTCACTCCTTAGAATTATACTATCAGACTCCCGTTTCTTTAGCTGGTTTGTCTATTTGGGGCAAGACTTACAGATGCTCATATTAAGTCAGGCAAAATTCATTATATGAAAAATGTCTTCTACACAAATATAAGTTTGCAAATGAGATCTACAGGTCAACAAAGGAAAAAAAAAAAGACATGAGCTTTCTGTTCTTGTATAGATCTGTATGTTCAGATCTCGCTTGTGCTATACTTGTACAGCAATAAAATACCATAAATGCAGTGACAAGGGAAATTTAAAACTAGTGAAAAAGCGAAAAGTAAAGGTCACACTAAATGCAATGTTAGAAGAGTTAACACATGGTTTTTTTCTCCCTTCTAGAACCCTTTTAATTGCCAAACAGTTTCAGAAGTGTTTGAACTACCTCAGCTACACCTGAGGAAGGGAAATATGGAGGGAGAGCCCAGTTTGTTAGTGGGGTTTCACGAGTGGTCATCCATTGCTGGGTGGAATCACCTGTGTTTCAGAGCAGACTCCCCAATGGTGACAGTAATGCACACCTGATTCAAAAGACCACACAGAACATCCTTTTTCCAACTAAGGACACTTCAGCACTCTATGACAAAGGTGCAACCTACTGGAAAAGATCAACAGCTGTGTCAGAGGCTAAGCAGGTGTTGCGGTTTATGAGGTTATGGGGATAAAAATTAGGTATAGACATTAATTTTGTAATTAAGATTATTTGATTTTGTTGTGAGATAAGGATTAATAGTAGACAAAGCAGGCTTATATTTTAAGGAATACAAAAAGGAATTTTATTAACAGACTTAAAATAGGAATAATAATCAGGCATCAACACCAAACCTTTTAGGACACACTTTTCCCCTCCCCACCTTTTCCATTTTCTTTCCTACTGACTATACAAAAGGTAACACTTCAACTTGTAGTTAATCCACCACCTCTGGAACAAAACAGATTTCTTAATTTATGTAGAGAGAGAAGCTTTCTTTTGTTTTATCATGTTGACCCCCATAGGAAACATAGTTTCCATGGTTATTAGCTTTCCAGCAAGCAACCCTCCGCTTTAAAGGGAGACATTTGCTTCTCCAGAGCCCTTCCCATTTCAGTAGCTTTCCCAGGGCTACTACCAATGGACATATGATGGTCATTGAGGTGTTCTTTTTGAGAACGAATGTTTCTATTACAGTGACAATGACATCCCCTTACTTCATCATCAGCAACACAAGTCTTCTTCTACTGTTTCCTGGGGCAAGGAAAAAAAGTCTTATACACAAGAGTCTCAGTCCACTGCTTACAACCTAGAACATTACATTCCCTTTTTCTCACCTCTTTTAGACCATTATTCATATATTACAGGGTATATTACAGCCAACTTTATCAACATGTTTTTTACAAAAGAATTTTCAGCATTAAAGCACTCCTCATATCTTCTTTCTTTGAAAATAAGCTTAGTTATATTCATTAACTTAAAGTCTCTATGTTGTACCTTTCATAGGTACCTTCATTCTTGTGCTCTTTCTGTGTGGGAAGAAAAAATTAATGCCCCCAAAGTCTCATTTTGATATTAAAACAGAACAGTTAATTTGTCTTTTCGGCTGGGCGATGGTCACGTGGCTTTCGCCCGCGTGGTTTGAATGTTATAAGTTCGTGCCTGAACCAGAAGAAAAGATCTCGTCTGCGCTGCCCCCCCATCCAAGCTGTGTTTTAGTTGTGGGGGCCCGGCGGGACTGCGCCGTGTTGCAAAGAGTTAGTCCAGGCTTCTTTTCTGTGCCGGGCCACCCGGCCGGAGCCTGGTCCGAGCTCCTCCCTCTCTCTCTCGCACCAAGTTCACTGAGGAGCTACCCGAGCGGGGCGCCCCCGAGGTCCATGGGGCCCGACCCCAAAACCTCTTCCTGCTGGGCCGTGCCGCGGAGAGGGGACCAGCCTGGCCCAGGCTAGGTGAATGGAGCTGGAGAAGTTCCATGGCCAGGGGCAGCAGGAGGAAATGGCTTAGGTTCTCTCTCTCCCCTCCCCCTCCCCGTGCCATGCGGGTTGGCAGCCCCAGACCATGTGGCTTGGGGAGACCTTACCCAGCTCCAGCATGGAGAGGGAGAGCGACTTCTTTCTTCAGCAAACTGGAAGCCTCAAAGAGAACTTCTTCAGGTGTTCTCCTGGTTTTATGAGTTTTTATGTAGGCGGAGTTTTATGCTGGCTACCTCATTTCTGACTCCGCCTCCTCTTTCTACACCAGGAATTTTTAACAGCAATTACTCCATGACAGCAGGAAAGGTTGTATGTTTTCCTAATATTCTAGAAGCTTGCCAAAACAGACCACTTGTTGATTAAAATTAATGGATGGTTGTAGGAAGTAGACAAAACCGTACCCTTCAAAAGGGAAAAAAATCCTCAACAACCCGACTTGTGTGGTTCCCACCCTCATCTGACATTCAGTTTAACCATGAGCATGTGGCAGGATGTCCTAATTAAGCAAATGAGTACTTAATGCCATTAGCTTCTAGGTATCTTACTTCTGGGTGTTGTCATCTCTGATGCTCAGAGGAAAGTAAAATCTTTCCTGCTCCTTTACTCCTTAAAAAAACTTAAGCAACGTGGGGAAACAAAAATTTCTGGCTGGTCCTTAAGGTGACAGTGGCCTGATAGACACTGAAAAAAATATGGTGCAAGGCAATATAAAAGTGGAGTCCTGGTCCCTGAGTGCTGTGTGTCAGGGCATGTAAGATCTGTGCTGTTGTGTGATGAGAGGTGCAATGGGTGTTCCTGGGTGCATGGGCTCGTGTGGTGGTGGAGGGACTCACCCACCCTTCAGCTCCAGGGCTCTGTCTGTCAGACCAGGCTAAGCAGCAGGATAGATTTGCTGGCTAACAAGCTTGGCACCTCAGGGCCAGCAGGAAAGGAGCTGTGCCCAGTGCTGCATGTGAGACAGAGGTCTCACTGGGGACAATGTGGTGCAAGAGCCAGACCAGGAATTCTCAGCACGGCAGGTCTGAAATGTGTGCCTTGTGTAAGTAAAAGGCTGCTTCTTTTGGGCCTCTTGGGGTTAAGGGTAGAATGAACCGTGCTTCAGTTATCAAGGGAAGTTTGGCCTTATGAGAGGTAGAGTGCAAATGACACATTTGCTAAATGGTGTGTTGTGCTGGCACACCAGCCTCTGTCCCAGCTTGGCCTCCGGAGTGTTCACTGTGTGACACCAAAATATCCTAACTCAGAGGAGCACTGAAGAGACTTCCAAGGTCCACGGCAGAACAAGGCAGCTGCCAGGTGAGATTCACTCTGTGCCCCGTGCAGGCTGAAAGCAGGGACTGTTCCCTGCAGAGTGCTCTGCTCCTCTGTAAACTGTGCCTATGTTTCCTTTTTGCCAAGCAGTGGCAGTAACACAGCCCACTGGTTGGACTGCCTGGCTAGCACAGGTTTTCCAGAGCTGGAACTCACATTCCTATCCTAAATGTAGAGTCACGGGGATAATACAGGTGCAGGGGCCCCTCTAATGCAAACATTTTTTGAAAATGAGTTGTGGTAGGGGCAGCAAATGGCCTCCATTGTAATGAGGTGGGGAGAAGTGGGGAGGACTGCATTTACAGGGCAGTTTAATCACATGGGTGGAGCAGCATGTTCACCTCTCCTCCTTGCTGGGTCATTTCTGCTTTGAGCTCTGCAAACAGACCGTCTATTGAGCAGTTAGTATTCAGTGCTGAATGTTCAATACTAGACTCTTGTTCTGGTGAGTCTTGGGCAAAAAAAGGAGGAGGAAAGAAGACTTCTCTCTTTTCTCTTTTTCCCTCCCTGAGTTTGCTTTGCATATTGCTCAGAGGAGACTGGAGTCTTCTCAGAAGAGCCAGGCTCCTAGTTTTAAAAGCACTGGTCTACTTTCACAGTACTTTCTAAAGGAAGGGAAGACAGTTTGGAAGGGACTAAATTCATACAAGGTTTACAAATCTGTAAGTCTAGGCACATTGGGACTTAGCAAAGTCCTTTTGTCAACCATATTTAGACTGTAAAGTTAATAGCATGAAATGCTAGTTCTGTATACACAAATTAGTTCTGAGGAGTACCAATCTTTGTGGGTGGATGTTATGATGATTTATTAATGTCCACTCTTCTAGTTTTGGTAGGTAGATATTCTCTGTGTTCATTCTGAGAGCAACAGCATTCATTTGTTTCTGTCTGGTGTGCCATATTTGCCCACAAAATGGTTGTGAATGATGTGATGGCTGCATCCTCTGATAGCAGTGAGCAACAGCTAGATTTGGAGTAGATATCCATAAGGGGAGGGAAAGGGGCCACCGTTTGAGTAGGTGTAGTATCTCTGTCTTCTGGTTCACACTCTTTTTCAGTCAAGTGATGGTCTCTTTCCTACTGCTATGATTATGTCCTAACACCTGAGTCACATATTCTGTGCACATTTGTGTCTGTCTTCTCATGTTCATTCAGTCTGCTTGACTGGATGCTGTTTCTAATGAGAAATATTTACTGTAGCCTCATTCCTTTGGGAGCTGACTTTTCTCCTGATTAAAAAAAATGTTTTTATAGTTACTTTCTTTTCTCCTATCCTTTATTTCTGACTATGCCCTTTTCTTTCTCATTAATTCATTTCCTTTCCCTTTCTTTCTCACCTCCTTTCCAACAACCAGCCTTGTCCCTCCTCTCTCTCCCCCCTGAGCCCCACAACCAGTGTTTTGTGTATCCCTCACCCATATCTCACATCTTTTCATTTTGTCATCTTTGTGGGCCTGTCTTATTGATATACTGCCATCTCTGTGCCAAATTGGCCTGTCTGCTGGATTCATCTGCTCCTGAGGCGGAGGGAAGCATTTCATGGGTACTTGATGCAAATTCTGTTTCTTGAGCCACAACTCTCCTGCTCAGCTAAATGATTCCAGCCCTGTGCAATAATGGAGCAGAGCTGAATTAAGGATTTGAAGACTCCATGTCTTCTCATGCACACTGGTGAACTGAGGGACCATGGCAGCAGCTGGAATTGTGTAACCCAGAAGTGAGTGAGTTGCAGGGTCTAAGAGATGGGAGAGGTACTCAGAATTTAAGGCCCTATGAGCTCACTTGTGTGTCTCACGTTAATTCTATAGCATAAGAAGTTAATGGAATGTGGGGCAAAAAGGGCATCAATAGACTGAGCTTTATTCTGGAAAATAATAGATCTGGCAATGATCAAGAGGCACGTTTGCATTTCCTTGGAAGGAACTACTGTAGCTAACTTGGAGATGATAGCATTTCCACTGATTCATGCAGCAGATCCTGGAGGACCGAGGAGCCATAACACATCCCCCTGTGGAAGCATGAGGGCATAATTTGCTGCATGCAGGCTTAGTGCTTAGAAGGCACATGATGTATCTGATGATCTTACTGATGAAAAGATTGGCTGCATAGCCCTGTAAGTTAAAGTTCAGCCCTGGCAGAGCTGAATTGGTCAGATACTGGTGTCACTAAGGGAATGTGAGGAAATGTCACTGCACTGAAATCGAACTGAGTGAGGTTTGTTTTGCCACTAAATGAGGAATGGCTTTGATGAAGCAAAAACCAAGTGGCCGTTTACTGGTCTGGTGAAACTTACTTTTCAAAATGAAACAATGGAGAGCATCTGTGTGTGGCTGGGAGAGGGAAAGGGCTACTCCTAATTAACATGCATATTGAGCTGGAAATGCAATAGCAATGTTATGTGGTTCCAGAGAAGGGGACAGATAGGGGTTCACAAACCTTGTTTGATCCATGGTAGAGGCTGCCCTAAACACCAGAATCAATATGCAGAAGCTTCTTGTATTATACGGCTTCTGAGGGTGCTTTATCTACATTTTGGATGCACCTTCTTAACAAGGACTATTGTTGACAGAATACTTAAATGAAAGCATCACATTCAGATGAACTTCTGCACAGTGCACAGCATAAGAATAGAGCATCTCATAAATTCCAGCTTTCCTGCCCAAGTATTCTGGAGGAGTTAAAAAATTATTAACTATGGCGCTTTTTGTTATCACTTTAAACATGGTGTTGTGGGTTGACCCTGGCCAGGGGCCAGGTGCCCACTCAGTCACTCTATCACTCCCCCTCCCGCTGGGAGAGGGGAGAGGATAATATTGAAAAAGACTATCAGGGTGAGTAAAGGCAGTTTTATTACAGTGGGGAAAAAAAAAAAATAGAACAAGCAAGTTGAAAGTTGCACGCGCAAGAGCAAGAAGGGAAAACAATCAATCTCTACTTCCCATCAGTAGCGATGTCCGGACACTTTCTGGGAAGCAGGGCTTCAGTACACGTGGTGGTTGTTCAAGGAGGCAAACATGGGCCAGCCCTGAGTGCCTCCTCCTCCTCCTCCCTTCCCTTATATATCTGAGCTGATGTCATATGGTATGGAATACCCCTTTGGCTGACTGGGGTCAGCTGGCCTGCTGGTGTCCCCTCCCAGGATCTTGCCCACCCCCATCCCCTTCAGTGGGGGAAGGAATGTCACAGGGACAGCACAGCTTGGCAGTAGCCAAAACACTGCTCTGTTATCAATGCCAGCTACCAAAGCAAAGTACAGCAGTGTAAGGCCTGTGAGCTTTACCCCAGTCAGACCCAATACAATTTCCACCCCTTTATTCCATACCATTTGCATCATGCTCAGAAATCCTTTCCTACTCACACATGCAATTTAAGCTACATCCTTAAACCATCCCCATCACATTAACTACTATCTCCTGTCCTCTCGCATCCTTCCACGTGGTCTCCATTTCCAGCAGAATGTGGGGTCAGGGCAGGAGGAATAGTAAACTTGATTGTCGAGGAGTGGCACCATCCCTGTTCATTGTGGCCTTTTTCTTGCCCCTTGCTGAAATTCGTTCTTTGTCAGCTCATGTCCCTTCTGCTACTTACATCCTGCAACATACAACTTCCAACATGCATTATTCTTACCCCGAGGTTAAATCACCTTGGGGCACACACTGGGTCTCCCCATCCTCCCGCATTACCCACCAAGTGCACCCAGGTCCTTGGGCAAAGACAATCCCACGAATGGGTTTGCCCTTCCCCATGCGGGACGCAACCCACACTGACTTCCCCAGCCACTTCCCTATGTGTAGTGCAGGAACCTTGTCTCCCTCCACAGTGTCTAAGGGTTTAGTTTGGGTGGGACCAGGGCGGTTGACAGATCCCCCTAGTATTGACTAGCCAAGTGGCTTCTGCCAAGTTCACATCCCAATGCTTCCATGTCCCATTACCTAGTGCCCGTAGCATAGTTTTTAACAGTCCATTATATCTTTCAATCTTCCCAGAGGCCTGTGGGTGATAAGAATATGATATATCCACTTAATGCCATGCCTCTTTGCCCAGGAGTTAATAAGATTATTTCGAAAATGAGTCCCATTGTCTGACTCAATTCTATCTGGGGTTCCATGTCGCCACAAAATGTGTCTTTCAAGACCTGAAATTGTGTTCCGAGCCGTGGTGTGGTTTACTGGGTACGTTTCCAGCCAGCCAGTTGTGGCCTCCACCATGGTGAGGATGTAACTCTTGCCTTGGCGTGTTCGTGGCAATGGCACAATGTAATCAATTTGCCAGGCTTCACCATACTGGAACCCCAGCCACCGCCCTCCACTCCAAAGAGGCTTCACTCGTGTGGCTCGCTTGATGGCAGCGCACGTTTCACACTGATGAATAACCTGTGCGATGGCCTCCATGGTCAGATCCACCCCTCGATCACGAGCCCATCTGTATGTTGCATCCCTTCCAAGATGCCCTGATGATTCGTGGGCCCATCGGGCTATAAATAGCTCACCCTTTCTCTCCCAATCTAGGTCCACCTGAGCTATTCCAATTTTGGTGGCCTTATCTACCCGTTCATTGTTTTGATGCTCCTCAGTGGCACAACTTCTGGGCACATGGGCATCTACATGGCGTACTTTCGCAGTCGTGTTTTCTATCCGTGCAGCAATGTCCTGCCATAATGCAGCAGCCCAGATGGGTTTTCCCCTGCGCTGCCAGTTGGTTTTCTTCCACTGCTGCAGCCATCCCCATAGGGCATTAGCCACCATCCAGGAGTCAGTATAGAGATAGAGTATGGGCCACTTTTCTCTCTCAGCAATCTCTAGGGCTAGTTGGATGGCTTTCACCTCTGCAAACTGACTTGATTCACCTTCCCCTTCAGCAGTCTTAATGACTTGTCGTGTGGGATTCCACACAGCAGCTTTCCACCTCCGATGGTTTCCTGTCACTCGACAGGATCCATCAGTAAATAAAGCATATTTTCTTTCGTTTTCTGGTAACTCGTTATATGGTGGTGCTTCTTGGGTGCGAGTCACCTTCTCAGACAGTGCTCCAAAATCTCTGGCTTCTGGCCAACTCAAAATCTCTTCTAGGATTCCTGGGAAGTTGGGTTTTCCCATTCGGGCTCCTTGTGTAATTAAGGCCACCCACTTACTCCATGTAGCACTGGTTGCATGATGCACAGAGGGAATGTTTCCTTTGAACATCCAGTGTACGACAGGCAATCGTGGTGCCAAGAGGAGACATGCTTCTGTCCCAACAACTTCCGAGGCTGCTCGAACCCCCTCATAAGCAGCTAGTATTTCTTTTTCAGTTGGAGTATAGTGGGCTTCTGATCCTCGGTAACTCCTGCTCCAGAATCCTACTGGCTGACCTCGGGTTTCTCCTGCGGTCCTCTGCCAGAGGCTCCAGGTGAGGCCCTGCTCCCCAGCTGCAGTGTAGAGTATATTTTGCACATCTGGTCCTGTCCGAACAGGCCCAAGAGCCACCCCACGAGCTATTTCCTGTTTGATTTGCTCAAAGGCCTGTTTCTGCTCAGGGCCCCACTTGAAGTCATTCTTCTTCCGGGTCACTCGATAGAGGGGGCCCACAAGTTGACTATAGCCTGGAATGTGCATTCTCCAGAATCCTACAAGGCCCAAGAAAGCTTGTGTTTCTTTCTTATGGGCTGGTGGAGACATACTGGCAATTTTGTCAACCACCTCTGTAGGCACATGACGGCACCCATCCTGCCATTTTATTCCTAGAAACTGGATTTCCTGTGCAGGTCCCTTCACCTTACTTTGTTTTATGGCAAGACCAGCTTTCAGAAGAATTTGGATTATTTTCTTTCCTTTTTCAAAAACTTCTCCTGCTGTATCACCCCACACAATGATATCATCAATATATTGCAGGTGTTCCGGAGCTCCACCCTGTTCCAGAGCAGCCTGGATCAGGCCATGGCAGATGGTGGGGCTGTGTCTCCACCCCTGGGGCAGTCGGCTCCAGGTGTACTGGACACCCCTCCAAGTGAAAGCAAATTGTGGCCTGCACTCTGCCGCCAGAGGGATTGAGAAAAATGCATTAGCTACGTCAATCGTGGCATACCATTTGGCTGCTTTTGACTCTAGCTCATATTGGAGGTCCAACATGTCTGGTACGGCAGCACTTAGAGGTGGTGTGACTTCATTCAGGCCCCGATAGTCCACTGTCAGCCGCCATTCCCCATTTGACTTCCGCACTGGCCATATGGGGCTGTTGAAGGGGGAGCGGGTCCTGCTGATTACTCCTTGGCTCTCCAGTCGACGAATTAGTTCATGGATAGGAGTCACGGAGTCCCGGTTGGTACGATACTGCCTCCGGTGCACTGTCCTGGTAGCAATCGGTACTTGTTGATCTTCCACCTGCAGCAATCCTACAATGAAGGGATCTTCTGAGAGGCCAGGCAGGGTGGATAACTGTTTGATCTTCTCTGTATTCACCGCAGCTATGCCAAAGGCCCATTGATATCCTTTTGGATCCTTAAAATACCCTCTCCTGAGGTAGTCGATGCCAAGGATACAAGGGGCCTCTGGGCCAGTCACGATGGGGTGCCTTTGCCATCTGTCCCCTGTTAAGCTCACCTCAGCTTTTACTACCGACAACTCTTGGCATCCCCCTGTCACTCCAGAGATCCAGATGGCTTCTGCACTTTTGTGCCTTGATGGCATCAGTGTACACTGTGCACCGGTGTCCACTAAAGCTTTGTACTTCTGTGGATCTGATGTGGCAGGCCATCGAATCCACACCGTCCAGTATACCCGGTCATCCCTTTCCTCCTCCTGGCCGGAGGCAGGGACCCTCTATTCCTGTTCTTGGTCAGAGTATTCACTGTCTGACCTTTGTGATGCCAAATCAGAAGTTCCCTCCTCAGGACTGTAGGAAACAGTTTTAGTTTTCTTATATCTGGGAAATCGCTGATTGTCTTCTGGTCTTTCTGTGGTAACTACACTGACAGTCTTCTTGGGTGACCCCTTCTTAACAGGTCTCTTCCCCCTCAGTTCTCAGACCCGGGCGCTCAGCTTAGAGGTGGGTTCACCATCCCATTTCCTCATGTCCTCTCCATGCTCACCCAGAAAAAACCAGAGCTCGTTACGTGGCCTGTTCTTGGGGATTCCTTTCCCTCTGACTGGGGTTGGAGAGGAGCGATCTCTTGGGCTGCTTCTAAAAGTTGGGGTGGTGGCTCGCAGGGCTGAGGGAGCACCCAGAGTTTCTTCTACATTTCGGAGCCAGGCGGACGCCAACTCTACAGTTGGTGTATCCATTTTTGGGTAATAAAGTGCCGCCAAGCTGCTGGAATATGATGCTGGGGCAACCTTGAACCACCTTCCTCCACATGGCAAGTGTACAAGGGATATCCTCTGGATCTATGGTGACGCTATCATCCTTTAGATCACTATAGACAATTTCCAGCACTGCTAATTCTCTCAAGTACTGGATACCTTCATCCACATTGGTCACTTCCCTGGGGACTTTACAAGATCTTCCTTAAAAGGATATCTTGCCTTCACACTTGAAAGAAGCCGTCTCCAGAGGCTACAAGTTGCTCCTTTCTTTGCAAGTCCTCTTTCAATTTCCCGATCCCTAGCAAGGGATCCCAGCTGTTGGGCTTCATGACCTTCTAACTGCTGACTATCGGCCCCATTATCCCAGCATCGCAGCAGCCATGCAGGAATCCTCTCACCTGACTGGCGGCTGTCATCCTTTCGCAAGTCTCGAAGTTCGGATGGGGTCAGGGACCGAGTAACTTCGGTCTCCTGTTTAATCTGCCTCACTCCCTTCGATTCCTTTGCTGAGGGACCTGCCTCTTGATCTAGCCCCATCTCTTCTTCCTGCCTTGTCCATTTTTTTTTTTTCACTACTGGGGCAATTACTGTAGTTGTTGTGGTTTGGGTTCCTATCTCAGACATAGTTGTTATGGTTTGTATCCCTGCCTCACCCACAGTTGTAGTTTGTGTCCCTGTCTCAGCTATAGTGTCCTCAGGCACAGTTTGAGTTCCTGCCTCAACCACAGTCCTCTGAGAATATTGAACAGAGGCCCGGTAGGCCCAGGCCAGCCCCCAGTACAGGGCGAGAAGCTGCTCGCATTCCTGGGAGTAAACGAGGCACCCTTCTGTCAGCCGATGGGCCAGTTTGTTAGGGTTATTTACCTCTTCAGGAGTAAACTCCCAGGAAACGGGAGGTGATAACCGCCCTAGGAACCTGCCCAAATCCCTCCATATACCTTTCCACCCAGGAACTGGGTACCTCAGGGCAGATTTTAACAGCTTCTCACCCGAGGGTCATTTCCTTCTGTACCAGGGAGATGACAATTTCCATGAATTCCATAAGGTAATAGTGTTGGCTAATATTATTAATAATATCAGGAAGCTTATGTAAGGGTTGGCAATAATCACAGGAGCCTGCAGTAAAAGATCATCCATACTCAAATTCACCCTGGGCAGAGAGAAGGAGTTATATTCATTCACAGTCATTGTTTGTTTCAACATGTTCCCAAACATAGCAAAACAAAGATAAGCAGTGTGGCAGCTGAAGGCCGTATGCCACAGAGGAGCTTACTACTTGAGAGCTGCTATTGGTAATTACTAGAGCATGCAATATGTGTGTATATATATATATAAAAATGCCTTTATCTCGCCCCACGTTCGGGCGCCAAAAGAGACTGTCGTGGGTTGACCCCGGCCAGGGGCCAGGTGCCCACTCAGTCACTCTATCACTCCCCCTCCCGCTGGGAGAGGGGAGAGGATAATATTGAAAAAGACTATCAGGGTGAGTAAAGGCAGTTTTATTACAGTGGGAAAAAAAAAAAAATAGAACAAGCAAGTTGAAAGTTGCGCATGCAA
This sequence comes from Eopsaltria australis, assembly GCA_034509425.1. Taxonomy (NCBI): domain Eukaryota; kingdom Metazoa; phylum Chordata; class Aves; order Passeriformes; family Petroicidae; genus Eopsaltria; species Eopsaltria australis. Next base: position 222,897 of record JAVTVJ010000630.1, on the reverse strand, counting down.
GAGCAGAAGGGAAAACAATCAATCTCTACTTCCCATCAGTAGCGATGTCCGGACACTCTCTGGGAAGCAGGGCTTCAGTACGCGTGGTGGTTGTTCAAGGAGGCAAACATGGGCCAGCCCTGAGTGCCTCCTCCTCCTCCTCTCTTCCTTCCCTTATATATCTGAGCTGATGTCATATGGTATGGAATATCCCTTTGGCTGACTGGGGTCAGCTGGCCTGCTGGTGTCCCCTCCCAGGATCTTGCCCACCCCATCCCCTTCAGTGGGGGAAGGAATGTCACAGGGACAGCACAGCTTGGCAGTAGCCAAAACACTGCTCTGTTATCAATGCCAGCTACCAAAGCAAAGTACAGCAGTGTAAGGCCTGTGAGCTTTACCCCAGTCAGACCCAATACACATGGCTTGTCAATTTTTAATATACTTTATCAAATAGTTTAGTAGAAAATCAATACTAGGAGTGAAGATCTGGCTAAACAGAACAAAAGAGCTCTCTCACACTCAAGAGAGTTATTCTTTGCATTCTTATGATATCATAGTGAATCTTCACAATGCTTTACCAGAATCATGAGTCAAAGAAAAAGAACAAAAACATTCCTGCCAACATCTACAAAGTGCTGTGGACCAATGTCCATTAACACTGAAATAGTTTCAATAGAATTGTATGCCAAGAAATGAGAACAAAAGAAAGGACTGCAAGAAGAGCACCCAACATTTTCTCCTGTTGGAAATGAAATAAAAAGTTAGATTAGCAAACAAAACACCGAGGTATCTGGCAGCTTGTCAGTGTAGCGGCTCTGCCATCTGCACCAAGGCCATGTGTCACTGTCATCCCTGAGGAGCAGGTCTCCTGAAAGAACAGAAGATGGCTATGCAGGACCAAGGAGGACACTGGCATGATTTCCTGTGGAGCTGGAAGATGTTCCTGACAGCTCGCATGCGCTGACTGAAGGGTGTGTGTCTTTCCAGCCGATGGCACTGAGTGAGGCAGCAAGGAGCAAACCCAGGCTCTGCATGGCATGTCCTCCTCGATGGTCAGAGGGAGCTGGTTTGTGAACTAGGAGTCTCTGTGTGCTGCAACAGCTGGACAGTGATCCTTGTGTGGTCTCACAAACCTTTCATTTGGCAGTGGAGAGGAGGAACATTTTAATTACACCACCTATGAAAACCTAAATCTTAGAAAATTGCTGTGTGATTGGCTGTCCCAAGTAGCTTGTTCTGCTTGATTTTAGTTGATTTTTGGTAAGTTCAATGCCCTCAATGGGAGCCAGTGGCTGCCAAGCCCTGTCATGTCACAGACACAGTTGTTCGTTACAATGTGCAGAGGCTAAGCAAGATCTTGTTTAGGTCTTGCTTTTGCAGTAGGCTGACGCTTTGTAGATAAAGTGATTTTTGTTTGCTTTCTTTCAAGCAGTGTGGTTCTTTAAAAGCTTTAAAAGTGCTGCTGTAACCAACCTGCACAGCACTCCAGCAGCATTACACTTTTCAGGTGCCATATATGCCTGTAACCAGCAGTGCTGTGCTGCAGGGTGTGAGAACATGAATCCTGCTTCTACTCAGACCAGATATCGTATACAGCAGGTAATAGGTGTTCAGTAGTTTGAGTGTCAGACTTCAGGTTTATCTCCTAATCATTACTCCTGAGAGAAGGGGATCATCTCTTTTGCCTTTAAGGGACTATTTTGAACTAGTGATTTGTCTTATAAGCTGATATGACCAATTGCTCCAAGACACTGAAGTGTTACATGATGTAGTCTTCACTTGCATTTGTCAAAATATTACATGTACTGACTCATTTTTCCTTACTTTCATTCAGATAACATTTAGAAATGAGATTTGTGGCACACTAAGGGATGGCCAAAGCAGGCAGACTGCTCAGATGTTATGAATTTAACAGCTGTGGAGGTTAGAAATTCTCTGTCCACAGCAATGGTGCAACATGGAGAGCATGAACAGAGAGTTTTTGGGGTGCTGGCATGTCTCAGGCCATGTTCAGCAAGATCAGCTCTGCAGAGAAAAGCTCAATGGATCTTGCAAACCTCAGCACTTACTCTGAGACAGGCAACATAAGAAGCTGTCAGGGCAGTGATGGTTTCCTTAGTAAGAAAAGATACAGAATATCATCCCATCAACTCTCCAGTTGATACTATGGGCTATCCAAATGGAAATGGTTCCATGATCTTCAGTCAGCCTCTTGAGCTTTTGAGTTACTGCTTTTACCTGCTAAATCTGCTGTTTGCTACCACTTTCTTTTAGCCTAACAGATCAGATGAGCAACCAGACAGTGATGCCGGCCAGCTTGGTACCAAGACACTTGGCAAAGAGATGCTGCAGGAAGAGATGAGTAACTCTTCCCTCTGAGAACAACAAACAAATAATTCAGAGGGGTGCTAACACTCTGTATGCAAGAGAGGAGTTCCTCTTCTGCCACTGGAACTGTAAAATTAAGTCTGTCATCACTGTTAAATATTCATTTTTCTAGCAGGTCCTCTTATAAATCCACTAAAATTTGGTAGTCCTTTTATATTTGCATTGTCTACTTTTAGATACTTTTGCTGACAGTTACAACTTTTTTTTTAAATTTGCCTTGAGAAACTGGGGCAAAAAATTACAAGAGCAATCATGAATAAAGATAAGGAGCTGGACTGTTGCAGCTGTGCCATCCAAGTTAGTATGTAGCTCCGACAGTGGTTTGGGTCCTAGCAAACCTTATATTCTTATTCCAGTGATAACGCTATTTCAGTGACATGCAAATTTATGTGGGAGAAGTGCTGGTCTGTGTGTAGCTCCCTAAGTAAATTGTCATGCTCGTTGGTGACTTTAAAATTTGGAGTAAGAGAGCCAATCTAGAGCTGAAGGCACATGAGAGGGTTTTTCATGCAATTGATATGGCTTTGGTGAAAGAAATGATTGTGCAAATTTTGTCATTACCAAAGCCTTGGCTATCCCTCTAGGACATGGGGATTCTCATCTCACACACTTTCAAAAAAATAGTGATTCCCAATTCTGCCAGTGCTGTGACCACATCCAGATCAGATGGGTCAGAGGATATGGCATAACTGTGGAAAACCAGTACTGTTTGTACCGCTGTAGGGAATGAGGTGAGCAAAATGCAGCTCAGATTAGGTGACCACAGAGCTTCATTCTGCCCATAAAACCTCTTAATCTCCCATCAGGACATGCACACGTGCACACAGGGCTGTAGCCAGTGGCTCTGGGCACACTCAGTTGCAAGCTGTGTGGCACAGTGGCTCACAAAAGGCCAGAAGAGGCTGTGATTACAGGTGGGTGCTGTTACTGCAGTAACTCTTGACCCTCCTGGCAGGACAGCAGGAGCAGAAGCCACTGTGGCTGTGATCAGACCCATCTCCTATGCAGAGAGGAGCCCAAGTGGCTCTTGCCCTGCTCTTGCTATGGCTGTGCCCACGTGGGAGTAATGAGTCCTTTGGGCTGCAAATATACTAAACTAATAACCATTACACAAACAAGAGGGAGTGATTATCTCATTAAATGTACTGGTAGTACACAGGCGCCTCTGCTGTATAACCTCAGCTCAGGCTCTGGAGGGAGAAGCCTTTCAAAGGTGTCATCCAGCAGAAAGCCTTTCCTTCTGAAGGAGATAACATGTCAAAATAATTTGTCAAAGATATATTTAAAGAACATTTCTGCTTCTCATTTCTGATAGTTCATGAAAGTTCCTGCCCCTGAGCAGCTCTCATGTGTTTCTGTCTGGGGAGTCCCAGGCCTGCTTCCCCAGCTCAATCTTTGAAATACCATACAAATAAAAATATGCTGTTTGTTGAAAAGAAGTGCCTTGGTGGGGGTGAAACTATACAGGTTTCTTCTCTGCCCACATTTGAAAACAAGTTAAGTTTAAACTTCTGTTGTTAAAAGTGTGGTGGGTACATGGAATGAAAGTGAAATACTCTGGTGCTTGAGTCTCAGTGGATGTGTCAGTCTTGGAAAGATTGGGATCAAGAAGAGAAGAGACAAAATTAGGGCCAGAAAAGTTCCATAGTTATTTTAAATTAAACTTTCAGCATTTAATTTGGAACAATTTCTGTATTTTTTTGTTGTTTGTGTAATAGTAAGTTGTTCTGTCAGGAAATTTATACTGGAAAACTTACTGTAATTTGAATAATGATTTCCTTTCCCTCCTGTAGGAATCCCTCAGCAGATACAGTGTATTTGTATTTAGTTGTATGCAAAATTATATTGCAAAAATTTTAAGGCTGAGGAACACAGTTGTGTGTTTCACTACAGTTCCCTTTTGACCTGTGCAAAATTGAATAGTTGCTATGACATTTAAAGATGGATCTTCAAAATGCCATTAAAAACACTATTTTCTTTCTTTGCTAGTAAGATTATGATAGTTTCCATACTGTGTCACAGTTATGAGTATGTGACTATACTACATTTTACTTCTAGCTATTCCTAATCTATTTTTTTGCTTTTTCTTGTGCTGCTCCTTGTTCAAACCAGTGTTTCAGTAAAACTGAGGGTACAGTGTGCTGGGACTTCTTGTGGCAAGGAGTCCTAGAGAGGGAGAGGAAATGCCTTAAGGCTTTATAATCTAAAAACACAGCGAGTAAAAATACAGCCTGTATTAGGATGTAGTTTCTTTTTGTTCTCACAAGCACTTCCCATTAGAAATTTGGGGTTTCTCATGTTGTGATAATGATTCATCATTGTTATCAGGTCTGATGTGCACTTCTGCTTAGTCACTGTTTGAACTCTCCATAATTTTGTGAGTTTTCCTGATGTGAAATCCTGCCTGTGAGAACTTCGTAAGGTCCAAGGACAATAATTAAGCTTTAATCACAAAAAAACCTTCCATCCCACCTGACTCAATGCATGTTTAGAACAGTGGTGTGACATGATTGGTGCCAGCCTTGGGATGGAACCTCAGCCTGAAGACACCAGGCCTTTTCCTGCAGCTCTGCAGCCTGGGACAGGCACACCCATGTGTCATGAGGACAACAGCATTCAACATGCAGAGGGCTCTTCCCAGTGGGTTCCTTAGGCTGGAGCAAGACCTAATGCTATTAACTCTAAAAGAGCTTCTAAAAGTCAAACCTAATTTTGGCTTTTGTTTTTTTTTGCTCTGCCTCTTTCTCCTTTTGTTTTTTTTTCTGGGCAGGTGTTATTGTGTCTGGGTTCTGCGGGCTCCTGATGGGAATATTTAAAATTTTAGCAAAACTGTAGTTGTATTTTCTTTTAATACCTGAAGATGCTGTTATTAATATTGGGAGTTTAAAGCCTTGTAAAAAAGTTTTTCTTTATAAAAACAGTAAAAAATATCTACTTATTAATTAATAAGTTATATATTGGAATAATTATTTATTTATTTATACTTGCATAACTTGGTTTATGAGATAATACAACCTTTAAATAGTTGGTTGGTTTTGTCACATTTTGTCATCTGCCAAATAATTTGACAAATTTGCCATAAACTCCCTGACATTTTTGCTCAAAAGAGTTAGTTTTCTTCATTCTTTGTTACCAGACAGGTCATGTATTTTTTCAGGCCTGAAGAATTTCTATCAGCTATTTAAATGCAAGGCCACAAAGAGAAAGCCAGACTCAGGCTGCAGCAGGCTGAACTGGGGTGATTCAGGACCAAAGGAGCTGCAGCACATAATTAAACAGTAACTCACCCTGCTCCAGGCTTTATATGTGGCAGTGTAAACTGGCTGCTTTTTCCATCAAAAAGGGGAATGTGTGCAGTTATCAGAGACACTGCATGAACAAGGATGATGTAAATGATTATGGAGTGACACTTTAAAAGTTTTTTTTTTTCCTACTACTTAGGCAGAGAATTTGACTAAAGATGGCTGCTGCCAGTTCCCTGCTGCCGAGGGAAGAGGATGCATCCCAGCTTCCCAGCTCTCGGTGCAGGCAGGGAAAGAAAGGGCAGAGCTGGGCATTGCTCTCCCCTTGGCGCTAATGGCAGCCGCCTTTGCTTTTATTCCCTGCAGCTGGGCTCAGAGCCAAGGGAATTATATACAGCCATGGTTGTGTGCTGAAAGGAGGAGGAAGGGTAATCTTTCCCAAGGCTTCTTGCACCTCTCTCTGATGTTGCCCTCGGCAGCAAGTTTCTCTTCACCTGTAAGGCAGCTCAGAGTGCTAAAACGGGACTGGAGAGATACTGTCAGCTCAGTTTTAGGGCAGCAAAAGCAATCTGGCACAAAGCAGCCATATCGTTGTGTTGGCCCTTGGACAAGGAGGTGATAGATCCCCACCCCATGCAGGCTGAGCAGCACAAGCAGGGAAAGCCTCTGAGTTGGAGTCGCTGCCGGGTTGCGGACTTGTAACTGAGCGGGGACTGATTACACAGCACAGGCCCTGCTGGCAGGTTTTACATCGTGGTGTCAGCAGCCTCACAGTGATTTGTATACAAGACTGTGTGGAATTTGATGGGAGAAGAAATATCCTTTAAAAATCTATTGCCAAGAAGTGGGTTTTAGGATGGTTTTCAGATAAGTACCTCAAAGGAGCAGGCTGTGTGGCTGTGAGGCTTCTTAGGCACAAGTGTGATGGTGAGTGAAGAGGATGCACACAGGGATGTGCTTGTACTGATGAAGGCAGCACTGCAGCATGTTCCTACTGCGAATACAGAGGGAGGGGAATAGCCTGGAGCTGCCACAACACTGCATGAAAACCACAAGCACACAAAGCAACAGTACCTAGAGTCTTGTGGCAGGGCCTGGAAATCAGCTCTGAAGGGTTCTCAGCAGACCCTTTCTGAGGTTCTGCACAGGTGCCATTGCCCTTTTGTTTACGTGGCAGTGGAAGGGGTGTGTACACAGGAATATGCACAAGTTTATGCAACTGCCTGGGTTTAAAAACCATTTTTTCCCCTGCAGGATATATTTGGTCATGACTATTCATTTATTTGTTTATTGGCATCTAGTGCTGAAATGAAGTCATACCAACTTTTATCTTCTATATCTTCTATAAACCAGATGGGCAGCATTCCCAAGATGCTGGATTCCTGCTTTCCCTTCAAGCCTGCTGCTGTGATGGGCTTTTGCTGGCTGGCAGACTTCTGCCTGTGCTGTGCAGATAGCCTGGTGTCTGCTGGGGAGGGGGGCTTATGGAAAGGAATCTGGAGCCATTTCCATGTCTTTGAAGGTGTTTCTGGCTCTGGCAGTTGGCTGACATCGAGGCCTGTTCCCCTTATTTCTTGTGCATCTCTTCACTCAGTGGGGTTCTTTCCTGTCGTAATTTGCAGGCTTGCCTTGCAGCCTTCCCACCTATCCCTTCTTTTTCTTGCTTTGACCATGGGGAGCTCTCTGAGCATAGACTCATTTCTGCCCACGTTCACGCCCTTGAAAAATAATCTCACGAGGGAGGTCAGTTTATTGTAGCAGTACCCAGGGATTTAGGCAAACTCAAGAACTCATATTTCATACTTTGTCCAAAGAATTGCATAAGAAGGTGTAACTTTTGCCCTGTAGACCTGTAACAGTATATTCTGCTGAGCCTGGTGCATCCTCTAAAGTCATCAGGGGATGTAAGTTATAGCTTCCAGGAAGAACAGTGGATTGGATTCAAATCCATGTAATGCTGTAGGTAACTCATCTGACTGGTGGGAATGAACTGAAAAACAGGGAGGAAAAGGAGTGGTAGCATTTGCACTGTGGGGTGACAAAGGTTTGAGCAGCTCAGTGGCTGCTGACTTGCTACATTGGACTGGTACCAGTGAGGAAAAGATCTCAGTAGTGCCTGGGACTCCACCAATGTGAATGAGGTTGTAGGACTGGGCTCCACAGAACACCGTTTGATCCTCAGTTTAACCAAAATTCACATGAATGATTGATTTTACACCCATTAAGATTTCTTCCAAAACCAGTGGGAATACTCAGGGATATAAGCCTTTGCAGACTAAGACTTGGAAAGTAATGCAATTTCTGTTTCACTTGTTTTTATTTTTTAATGTATCATGTGATGGGGGAAAGAATATCCCGAGGACCTTTGTTTTGTATACAGAAGTATTTCAGCCCCTGTAGTTTAAAAGCAAAAAAAACCCCAAAAAATGAAACTAGAAAGCAACAGCTAAGTTTGAAAGCAAGAAAGGATTTTCTTACTAAATATCCTCAGACCAAGCATGTTTTAACAGAAATGTTAAAGATCACCATCTGTTGAATGCTGGCTCTTTATTTAGATTTATCTGTTGCAAGTTTATATTTTATGCAAAGACAAAGACACAAAAGAGCATCCTTGTTTTGTTTTGCAGAGAGTTGGATTGAACGATGTCTCAATGAAAGTGAAAACAAACATCATTCCAGTCACACCTCTCTGGGGAATGTTTCTAACGATGAAAGTAAGTTACTTGTCATTCATTTAAAGTGAGTGTGAACATGTCCAAGTGCTCATTTCCTGCTATATAAGTTGTTACTTCTCAATGATGTTTTTAGTACTGTGCAGTTTAAAGAGTCAACTCACTTGACATATTCAATAGTTTTATTATTTTTTTTCTGGAATATTTGCATTTTAAAAAGGAAATAATACTATTTACTGGTAAAAACAGCCAGAAGAATTTGTGTGTCACTGAATAAAGGTTGGATAACCTCTAAAATGTGCTGTTAGTATCAGCTTAGACGGAAAACCACCTGTTTTTTTTTTTTCCACTGGTGAACACCATGTGGTCAAAATACGGGAAAAAATGTGCTGCTATCCAATACTACTATATCAAAACATAAAGAAAAAATCTTTCCTTTAAGGAGTAAACAATCATGAGATTAAAAAAATCACATATTAAAACACGATATTGCTTTCTTTTTTGTCAGAGAGAGAAAACAATAATCAATCTAGCTGATTTTAAAATAGCTATTTTTTTCTTTTCTAGTGATAGCAATTTTAGATCTTGATTTTTAACAACAGGTAATCCAAATTACTTCAAAGTAGTTTAAAATAACCAAATTGTTTATTTTTTAAATTGCAAGACAATTTCTAGCTTACCATTTAGTTTTCCCTGTTTATGCAAATTCTATTCTGTTTAATTTGCCTAAAGCAAAATGCTCTTCATGCTAGTTTTCTTCTCAGGACTTCATATATTCACATTACAAGATATTAATGCAGATTGAATTCTTTAATTCAGTAACTAGTAACTTGCATTTCATAAATATGTGTTTAGAAAGTATATTTTAAATAACTTCATTGCTGCAATTCCCTTTTACACTTTTTGCATTTTAAGAGAATTATTTATTTTGATGTCATGGTAAAATTACATGCCTTGTAGCACAGTGTTGTAATGGATCATGAAATTTGCTGTGTTGGGGCCTTACTCTTATTTGTCTAAGGATATCTTTTGAGGCAATATTTCTGAAGGAGAAGGAAGATGTTAGTAGAAACATGGTATTTATTCATGACTCCCAAGCTAAGAACAGTGGGCAAGAATCTTTAAAGACAGACAATCTGGGAGAGGTTTGGGGTTTTTTGTTTTTAAAAATTAAGGAATATAAATGAATTTATCTTAAAAAAATTATAGTGGATTGTAGTGAAAATACAAACATCAGCTTGTTATTTTGAATTTTATGAGAACCTGTGAAGTACACAAAGTTCATTTCACTCTGATGCTACCGAGAAAGTGATGGAAGAAATCTGTAATGAATGAGATGTGTCTTCAGACTCTTAATAGGGTCAGAATTCAGGACTGTTAAATGTGCTTTAAATGTGAGCATGAGAAACTTCCACAGAGCTGGGGCCAGTAAAAAGAGGACCTGCGTGGTTAACAAGAGCAGGTGTTTCAGACTGTGGAATTGAGAAGATGGGATGGTGGCTCATTCTGTTCTCTGGTTCTGGAATTAAGGGGCAAGCAATGATAATGAAAGGTAGTGAATTTAGAACTGATAAAACAAATACATAAATGAATTTGATCCGCTATTCGTGTGCAGAAGACATTGTCACAGCATATAATGGAAACCCAAATGAGAGGCAGAGTTGATTTTACCAAGCTTCCTTCTTAATAGCCAGTTCTTCCAGATGTTTCCTTTGCACCGATTACCAGCATTTCTGCATTGCAGATATGAGAATTAATCCACCTGAAAAGTCATCCTTGTTTTGAGGGGGAGGTGAGGAAGGGGAGAAGGTGAATAGGAAGAAGTAGGAAAGCAAAATAAGCTACAGCAATAATCTGGGAAATCCAGAACAAATTAGAAGTTTCACCGTATAAATCATTGTCCTACATGCTCCTTTCTAGCCCTCGAGTTCTTTCTAACATTTTTCTAATGCTACCCACACACCAACCAAAAAATTTCCAAACCATTGTGTCACTCATTGTCCAGACTCTGTCATACATTTACAAACAAAGCAGGAGGCAAAATATTTTGAAAAACCCACATAACTCTATTTGAATTCTTTAGAATGGTCAGATTGCTGTTGTCAGTGTAGCTCCAGTTTTCATCTGCAACCAAAAGAAAGCATCATCCACCTTTCTCTTGACTAGTTTTTTGTCTCTACATACATGAGGTAGCTGTTGGCTGGATTACCAGAGAAAACGTGGGTTTGGTTTTCAGTTGGGGTTGGGTTTTTTTTTGGCCTTGGCTCCACTGAAGATTATGAGAACTTGTGCTGTGAACTGATCAAGTTCTTACTGAGCATGATGCTTGCTTTTGTGACTTTTTTTCCAGGATGATTTTGGAGTTCATAGTGTTCTAGGACAGGAATAATAGTTTTGCTGGTCTTCTTTTCTACAGTTGAAGTAAGCTACAGAACTTCAGGCCACATACTTCAGGCCACAGGGGTCATTTGCAATCTTCCATTCTTATCCAGACACCTCCAGGCCTCTTGAATCTGCATTACACCGGGAAAGGAAGTGATGACTCACAGCTGTGGATTCACACAATCTCTGCTTCCTGGGATGCTTCTTACCCTTTTGGAACATTTTGTGACCTCTTCCAAACCACAGCTTTTACATTCTAATATAAAAATTATCACTAAATTTTATTTCACTTTCCAGTTTTTAAAACATTTTTCCTGCTACCATCTCCACATTCCATGTTAGTCAAAAGATTCACAGAAAAAGGGAATGGTACAACCTTGTAGGCAAGAATTAAAAAAAACCCAACCCCATAACACTTTCTGTGTACTGTGTATTTAACTATATTATCCAAATTTAAATAGGGGTCTGGAAGAACAAAAATAAAGGCTTATGAAAGTTTCAACTTCATTTCCATGGGAAAGGAATCGTGATGTTACTTGATGAAGTGGAAGGGTTGCTCGTCCAAATTTTCTTGCTTACTTGGTGTCCTGGGTTACTCAGGAGGGGTCAAAATCTAGGAAGTGACCTATGCTGCAGGAAGGGATATAACTTCCTTCCTGGGAGAGAGAGCCAGTAGCTAGGTAGTTTTAAGGATTGATGTGTAGGTGAACCAAGTAAAAAATTGATCCGCCTTTGAGGAAAGAACCATATATAAGCAAAGACCCTCCAAGAATCTTCTTCTTTTGGCCTGCTGCTGTGTAGAGAGGAGCATCTCCTTGCCTCTCTCCCTGGTAAGTCTGTGGTAAGGCCCCCTCCCCCCACCTCCTTCCAAAGGAGGGAGGGGGGGAAGGGAGGTTTAGGGCAGCAGTGCCGCTGCAGCTGGGAATGGGAGAGGAACCAGATGGAATTTTCAGCAGATACAGCTCAGTCGGTATGTCAGCTACACTAGACAGGGCCAGGCCCCTGCTCCAGGCCAGACAAGGACCGGGCCAGACTCCATCCAGCTCGGGCCAGGCCCTGCCCTGTCACCCCGGGCCCAGATGGCCCCACCAGGCTGAGCCAGCTTCACAGAGCCAGGCCACAGAGACTCTGAGAGCTTCTGCCAGCCAGCTCGGACCTGTTCAAACAGCCTGGCAGAGAGCATGTGATCATCACACTGCCAGAGAGAAAGAGAGAGATTAACTCTATCCATGCCTGCACTAAACTTGCAGACACCCATCCTTCCTTGCACAGAGAGAGGAACGAATGAGGACATCTACATAAATGCAGCATAGAGACTTTACAGTCAGTGAGGAAAGCAGAACTGATACCTAGAAGGAGGAGCATGAGAAGTGCTTCCAGAGTGAAGCTGAAAATTCTTTTGGAGAACCATGGTTGGGGACTGAGCTAATAAATTCCCTGTAATATATGAAGACATAGTCCAAAGGGGGGATGTGCGGTTCTAATTGCAGCCAATGAACTGAAATACCTGGGTAAAGACAAGTAAGTGTTGAAATAAGTACAGCCTGATGAGAAGCTCAAACCAAGAGAGAGGAGAGGCTGTGACCCAGAGCCCTGGTCCCGGGGGAATGCCAGAGAACTTGTGTTGTCAGGAGAACCTGTGTTGCTCAGCACAGAAGAAGGGATTTTCTTTGTTGCTGCAATTGAACTGGGCATCCTTAAAACAGGTACCCTGTGGACTGTTCATAACCCACCCAAGTGGCTGTGGGAAGGCTACTGGTGTGGGAGAGATCCACCATTAAGCTGGACTTTCTTCCAGGCGGTGGCTGATGGTGAGGCTGAAGACCCATAAAAAACTGTATTTTTCTTACAGAAAATCCATGGTGTAAACAAAAGAGACTTCTCTCCCTAAATGAACTGAAATGAGAGCTATTTCAGAGGTGGTAAACTGACTGGAGGTTGAAGTGTTGTCTTTTGTGTGTTGTCAGGGAGAAAGAAATGGAGAGGTGGGGGAAGAAGGGGTGGTCTGAAGAGTTTGTCCTGGTTTTCCTTGGTTTTTTTTTATTCTCCCTCTGTCTTAGGTATATTAATAAAGTTTCTTTATACTTTATAAAGTTTGAGCCTGCTTTGCCTACTCCTAATCCTCATCTCACAGCAAACATCAGGTAAATTTGGGTAAGTGTGCTGGCATTTGGCCAGAGCCTTGAATAGGCGAACTCATACCACTACATTTGGAAATAAGAATTAAAAGAAAATATTCAGACTACCTTTTGTGCTTCAAAAGCGGTGTACAAAATCCATGTTCATACTGGCTGTAATGGACTTATCCAGCAGCTTCTTTTTTTCTTTGAACTAAACCTCTTATTCTTCCATTTAAAAAATTGTTTAAAAAGGAGCTACTTGTTTTCATTGAAATTTTCCTTGGAGAAAATTCTTTCTTTTTCAGTCATACCTATGCAGTGAGAACTATGCTGCCATGTTTCTCAGAGGGTTTTAAAAGATCCCACTGTTCGGAAAGCATGGAGTACATGCTTATTAACCTGGATCTCATTCATGACTACATGTAAGAGACAAGATAGCTTCGTACTATAATTTAATTTTAGCTAAGGCCAAATCACTTCTGAGAACAGTCAGAATCTGGGCTGCAGGGACTACAGAGGAAGAGTCAATTCCTCTGAAAAAATGTGGAGCTACCTGAACTAAGGGAAGAATTTTATTCATATAAATATACTTAATAGCATGTTAGCTCCTTAGTGGTTTTGAGACACATGAAGGCAGCACTGGAAAGCACAGGGCTCTCCAATTACCTCCACCATGGAAAGAAGAATTTGGCTCCACTTTAGTTATGACAAAAAGACTAACATCAACACTTTACAAAAAGATGTGTCTTTGTTTTGGCTTGTTCCACTCACTGTCTTTAAGGCAGCAGGCTCAAAGCTGCTGAGCACAGCTCCTGTTGTCTCCATGTCTTGCACAAGCAAGAAATCCCTGGAGCTGTACCTAGAATCAGACAGCAAAAGTTAGAGGATACCACTGAGAGCTCTGGGGAAGCCACAAAGATACAAACATGCACAAGATACAGACAGGACTCTACTTGAGTGGCTTTGAAACAGAATTTTCAAAGTAAGTTTGAGCAGTTAGCAAAGAAACTTCCATGGAGTTTGGGAAGAAAAAGATTCTCTGATATCTCTGGGAGCCAACAAATACTGTTTTTCTAGAACATCAATGATCCCTGGTTTCATCATGTTTGAAGGCCCCTTCTGTGCTGAGAGTTTTACTTGCAGTTGTCTAAGCTATTACCTGCATTCAGTTTGGGATGAGTACCAGGCTTTCCACCTAATTAGGTACCTTGAAGACACCTTTCCTTGGGGTGCCTGTAGTGCTCCTACTGGCAGTGGAGTGAGCACACTAGATGGGTTTCTCCCTGAGGTGTTGTGTGTGAACACCTGCGACTGTGAATTAGGAACAAGATTTTTCCTTGTGACTTCAAGCCCTTTTGGATTTGTCACAGGAGAATTGTCATGTCTCTTCTTTGACAGTGCCTCAAAGCAAGACTTCTTTTCAGTGACTTTATTTCCTTTTCCTACAAAATAGATCAGATTTTAAACTATTGAATTTTAAAAGGTACGAGTTCATTTTAATCTACAGTGTTGTTTTGATGAGAATTGATAAAATGACAGGCCAAAAAGTAAGAAATGCTGTTTTCCCTTCCTTCTTTCATGCTAGACAAAGTGATTTGGGATCAGATCTGAGTCAAGAGTTAGATATAATATTCTCTGCTTGATATGGACATCATTAGGTGCCCTGCTGCCAGCTAAAATATAAAAAATAGGGATATTTATTATTTTCTGCCAGTCAATTATCTGATGAGGTTATATTGTTAAACTAGACAAGGTACAATTAAGTGCTTGTATATGTAACACTGAAAGTTTTTATTTCTAGGTCCATCTATTCCTGTACCATCTGCAATTCTTTCCATTGTTTTAATAGAAAAGTGAAAGTTTGGCTGACAGCTGGTCCACTGGCAGAAAACAAAGTTGCACTGTTTTCTTGTGCAGAGAATTGATTTTGGGGTGACAAGCACTAACTCTGTGAAAAATTTAGCTTTGTTGAAAATCCAGTTGTTCAATAGAAATCAGTGCTTAAAGAATTTTTCTGAGTTATGGTTGAAGTCCATCATTCTCCTTCTTGGTTTTAAGGGACAGTTAGTGGAGGATGCTGAAGAGTCTTGAAGAAAGATCCCCAGGAAGCAAACACACCTGAGGAAGGAGACATAAATTGCAGTTTATGACCTAATTGTTAGTTTGTGTTGTTAAAACAAATCCTTATGTGGGAGGAGCTGAGCATGGCTGGCGTGAAGTGTGTCTGAGGGCAGGTTGGGCAAAGCACCTGCTCACATGAGCTCACTCTTAATGCAAGTGAAAAACAACTGGGGGAGGAATGGAAGGGGTGTAGAGACTAATGTTGTGTAACTTAGATACTGACTTGATGTCTGCCATGTATCCAGAGGGAAATCCAACCACGTTGGCACAGGTGGAAGCCATCCCATGACAGGTCCTTGTGCGTGCGGGGCGGCAGCCACGGCCACTCGGCATCCAGACCCTTGAGCCCGGGTTTGCTGCACGCCGATCGCCTGCTTAGGAAAAACAAACGAAACCCACCATTTAGAAGTGATTTGGGGATGTGTATGTTGGTCCTGGGCGCTGAATGAAAGCGGGCCCTGAAAGGCAGGGAGGGAGTGTGCGGCCCAATAATTAGGGGCCCATTGTGATGCCGATGCAGAGGGGGCTGCGCTGGGGGTCCGCGGGGAGCTGCGGATTGGGATTTCCTGGCGCCCAGGGGAGCGGTCACGGGATAAAGGATGCTCGGTTAGCACAGCTCCCCGTGTGTAAGGCGAGAAATCCTGCGGGACGAGGGCTGCAGACAGAGCCTTCCAAGATAGGGTGTGTTATTTGTTGTATATTTGTGTGCGTGGGCTCCCGGCACAGCACAAAAGGCCTCCCAAGAGCGTCTGATGTTGAGAGGAGATAGCGCGGCTCCTGTAAGATCCAGCATCCTAAATAACTTCTAAAAGTTAATTCCATGAAGAAATGTGATTTGCAGCATGATGTACAGGTTTACCTTATTGTTTAGGTATCAAAGCCATCTCTGCTGGTGTTTTCATCGAGGACAAAATTGTTAAAATCTCAAAGTGTGTTTGATACAAAGAATACCCTTCTGGGGCTGCTGATTGTGCTCCGCTCAGCTTCCACCCAGGAATGTTTTATACGTTTAACAAAACACAATTTAATCGGAATTATTCTATACATATTTCCAAAGAATAAATGCGAACAAGGAAGAATCTAATATTTGCAGTTTTATTTTAATTATATTTTTCTTTATTCATCTTTTATGCAAGTTTTTGGAAACTCGGCAAATCAGTTGCCTTGGAAACAGTTAATGGGGAAAATTATTAGAGAAATCACCTGAAAAGGAATAAAGTATATTACAGAATATACACTTCTTCTCATTCAGAATTAATCTCTGTAAATTTATAGACATCTACCTACCTTATGTTAGGAACAATAGGTGCATCCCATTATTTTAAATGCCTTATCTAATATAAAACTTGGGTAAGGCAACTGTTCCCTTATAGTGAGTGAAGCTACTTACATGTTCTGACATGCTGGTAGAGATCTAACAGTTGGTTTTTTTTCCACATAAATTTATCCTTTTCAATGTCAATATTCCTAGGCACCACTCTGCTCCAGCTATCAGTGCCATTTGCAGGGCTTATTGCCTTAAGCAGTATTTGCAGATGGTAATTTAGGGAACATCATTATTTATATTTCCAAAATTTAGCCAATATTTTGAGAAAGCTTTGGCACTTGAGAACATTTTAAATTTTTAAAAATTTTTTTAATTAGCTTTAAAAAAATTTCTTACCATTCAAAAATTATTTATTTAAAAAAAAAGTTAATGAATTCCTGAGAAATTCCTGATGAAATTACATAGCTTTTTTTTTGTTTGTTTGTTTCTTAACAGATGAGGAAAAAGAAAATAATAGAGCATCAAAACCACATTCAACTCCAGCTACGCTGCAATGGTAAGATGCCTTTTAAAAAAATAAAGAAAATCTATTAGTGTGTTTTCTTATGCGTTTTCCAGATGAAGAGAATAGAGCTCTCGGCCATCTTGGAGTTCTAAAGATACTTTTACTGTAAGTGTTTAATGTGCCTATTTGTAACGCGTATAGCGTTTCTCAACAAATGTCTTACAGGATTTGTGTGAACAGAGGAAACTTCTGATACAGCTTAGAAAATCTACTTAGCATACCTATTTGCCACCTTGCCAGCTGATTATTTGTGGTTTGTCACCATTGTGACATTTATTACGAAAAGAAAATTAGTACTGATAATTTTTTTCAAGACTCACGTTTGTTTCAATGTCTGATGAAGCCCACCCTTACCAACTGTTCTACTGACATGAGAGCTCTGTAATTTAGTGTAGAAGAAAAAAAAAGGAAAGAGTTTGAGGTTTGATTAATTTGTCAAAATTCCCTTGCAAATTTAGTGAGGAGAAAAAAAAGGAAGGGTAATTAGGAAGAGAGAGAGGATAGTTTGTGACAGTCTACAGTGCTATAAAAAACAAACAAGTGCTGTTTCCTGTGATTTACAGCTGTATTTTAGTCTGCATGTTCTGTAATGTGTACCTGAAATTCTGACATCCCTTGCTATAGGTAATGTCTTAGACTTTTTGTTGACTTTTGCCTTAATTTAGATTTTTAATTCTTGTTTAGATTTCTTAATATTGTAAGTGATCAAGTATCTTCTGGGAGGTTCCATGTATCTGGCAGAAGAGAGCTCTATTACAGAGAAGCCTCTGAGCATGCTTATCTGAAATCCCATAGTCCTCAGCTTGCTTTAAGCCCTTTTAAAGAAAGGCCTCTACTTTACCTAGAACTACCTGAAATACTACTTGTAGTTTTCTGGATGAAAAGATAAGATTATTGGTAAAAAAAGTGGGTTTTTAAAAGCAAAATACTAGCAATCTTCTTTCTCTGCTTCTGTCAGTCTCTTGGGAGATTTCACTGAAAAAAACAGCAAAGAATATTTCATTCAGTGTATTTTACTTTATTTTTCTGCCTGTGAAATTACATGATTCTGTGAAATGGGCATAAAGATGATTTGGATTATTTCTTCTGTATTTGCTTTTCAAAGTTCATCGGTGAGGCTTTTAGACTAAAAATCCTCAAGATCTGTGGGTTGATTTTGAATAGGTTGCTGCCAGTATTCAGAAACTTACAGACACTTTCAATGCAAATAATGAGATGGGCAAATATAAATAAAGGCATTTAGTTCGGAGCTATTGTTTCTTTGTACCTATTTGTATCACAAAAGTCCTGTTTTTCAGAAGTTCAAGAAAAGTGAATGACTTTTCTTTAACAGGCGCTCAAGAAAGTGAGTGACTACAGATAGAGGGAAAATTATTAAAATAATAATGAAATGTCATAGTGATATTTTATTATTTTTCATTATTCACTCCCACAACTTCAACACAGTTCAAACAGGACAATATAGAACTACCTAGCTAAAATAAAATAGCAAGCAGGTCTTACCAGTCCCAGATTCAGAGCAGTGTTTATTTTGCAGTGAAGTCAGGTAAGAGTCTTTTTCACAGGAGCAAATAATGTTATAGCCAAGAAGCCAGCATTAATTAGAACATCCAGCAATACTGTTCCCAACAGAAAACATGCAAATACTGCAAACAGTCTTTTGCCAAATACTTCCAAGTTTTGTCAATCATAAAGGTTAGTAAATCCCTAAACTCCTGGGATACTGAGCCCTGCTGGAATGTAGTGTGCACGATAATGCTCATTCAGCAGTGTTTGCAGTAGAATCCTAGATTTTTGGTTCTGAAAAGGCTGCTTACAGCTTCTTCCCTTCTATCTTGCTAGTGTACTTGCTGTCGTGGGTTGACCCTGGCCAGGTGCCAGGTGCCCACTCAGTCACTCTATCACTCCCCCTCCCGCTGGGAGAGGGGAGAGGATAATATTGAAAAAGACTATCAGGGTAGGAAAAGGCAATTTTATTACAGTAGGAAAGAAAACAGAACAAGCAAGTTGAAAGTGGCACGCGCAAGAGCAGAAGGGAAAACAATCAATCTCTACTTCCCATCAGTAGCGATGTCCGGACACTCTCTGGGAAGCAGGGCTTCAGTACACGTGGTGGTTGTTCAAGGAGGCAAACATGGGCCAGCCCTGAGTGCCTCCTCCTCCTCCTCTCTTCCTTCCCTTATATATCTGAGCTGATGTCATATGGTATGGAATATCCCTTTGGCTGACTGGGGTCAGCTGGCCTGCTGGTGTCCCCTCCCAGGATCTTGCCCCCCCCATCCCCTTCAGTGGGGGAAGGAATGTCAGAGGGACAGCACAGCTTGGCAGTAGCCAAAACACTGCTCTGTTATCAATGCCAGCTACCAAAGCAAAACACAGTGTAAGGCCTGTGAGCTTTACCCCAGTCAGACCCAATACAATTTCCACCCCTTATTCCATACCATTTGCATCATGCTCAGAAATCCTTTCCTACTCACACATGCAATTTAAGCTACATCCTTAAACCATCCCCATCACATTAACTACTATCTCCTGTCCTTTCGCATCCTTCCACGTGGTCTCCATTTCCAGCAGAATGTGGGGTCAGGGCAGGAGGAATAGTAAACTTGATTGTCGAGGACTGGCACCATCCCTGTTCATTGTGGCCTTTTTCTTGCTCCTTGCTGAAATTCGTTCTTCGTCAGCTCATGTCCCTTCTGCTACTTACATCCTGCAACATACAACTTCCAACATACATTATTCTTACCCCAAGGTTAAATCACCTTGGGGCACACACTGGGTCTCCCCATCCTCCCGCATTACCCACCAAGTGCACCCAGGTCCTTGGGCAAAGACAATCCCATGAATGGGTTTGCCCTTCCCCATGGGGGACGCAACCCACACTGACTTCCCCAGCCACTTCCCTATGTGTAGTGCAGGAACCTTGTCTCCCTCCACAGTGTCTAAGGGTTTAGTTTGGGTGGGACCAGGGCGGTTAACAGATCCTCTAGTATTGACTAGCCAAGTGGCTTCTGCCAAGTTCACATCCCAATGCTTCCATGTCCCATTACCTAGTGCCCGTAGCATAGTTTTTAACAGTCCATTATATCTTTCAATCTTCCCAGAGGCCTGTGGGTGATAAGGAATATGATATATCCACTTAATGCCATGCCTCTTTGCCCAGGAGTTAATAAGATTATTTCGAAAATGAGTCCCATTGTCTGACTCAATTCTATCTGGGGTTCCATGTCGCCACAAAATGTGTCTTTCAAGACCTGAAATTGTGTTCCGAGCCGTGGTTTACTGGGTACGTTTCCAGCCAGCCAGTTGTGGCCTCCACCATGGTGAGGATGTAACTCTTGCCTTGGCGTGTTCGTGGCAATGGCCCAATGTAATCAATTTGCCAGGCTTCACCATACTGGAACCCCAGCCACCGCCCTCCACTCCAAAGAGGCTTCACTCGTGTGGCTCGCTTGATGGCAGCGCACGTTTCACACTGATGAATAACCTGTGCGATGGCCTCCATGGTCAGATCCACCCCTCGATCACGAGCCCATCTGTATGTTGCATCCCTTCCAAGATGCCCTGATGATTCGTGGGCCCATCGGGCTATAAATAGCTCACCCTTTCTCTCCCAATCTAGGTCCACCTGAGCTATTCCAATTTTGGTGGCCTTATCTACCCGTTCATTGTTTTGATGCTCCTCAGTGGCACAACTTCTGGGCACATGGGCATCTACATGGCGTACTTTCGCAGTCGTGTTTTCTATCCGTGCAGCAATGTCCTGCCATAATGCAGCAGCCCAGATGGGTTTTCCCCTGCGCTGCCAGTTGGTTTTCTTCCACTGCTGCAGCCATCCCCATAGGGCATTAGCCACCATCCAGGAGTCAGTATAGAGATAGAGTATGGGCCACTTTTCTCTCTCAGCAATCTCTAGGGCTAGTTGGATGGCTTTCACCTCTGAGAATATTGAACTGAGGCCCGGTAAGCCCAGGCCAGCCCCCAGTACAGGGCGAGAAGCTGCTCGCATTCCTGGGAGTAAATGAGGCACCCTTCTGTCAGCCGATGGGCCAGTTTGTTAGGGTTATTTACCTCTTCAGGAGTAAACTCCCAGGAAACGGGAGGTGATAACCTCCCTAGGAACCTGCCCAAATCCCTCCATATGCCTTTCCACCCAGGAACTGGGTACCTCAGGGCAGATTTTAACAGCTCCTCACCCAAGGGTCATTTCCTTCTGTACCAGGGAGATGACAATTTCCATGAATTCCATAAGGTAATAGTGTTGGCTAATATTATTAATAATATCAGGAAGCTTATGTAAGGGTTGGCAATAATCACAGGAGCCTGCAGTAAAAGATCATCCATACTCAAATTCACCCCGGGCAGAGAGAAGGAGTTATATTCATTCACAGTCATTGTTTGTTTCAACATGTTCCCAAACATAGCAAAACAAAGATAAGCAGTGTGGCAGCTGAAGGCCGTATGCCACAGAGGAGCTTACTACTTGAGAGCTGCTATTGGTAATTACTAGAGCATGCAGTATATGTATATATATATGAAACTGCCTTTATCTCACCCCACGTTCGGGCGCCAAAAGAGACTGTCGTGGGTTGACCCCGGCCAGGGGCCAGGTGCCCACTCAGTCACTCTATCACTCCCCCTCCCGCTGGGAGAGGGGAGAGGATAATATTGAAAAAGACTATCAGGGTAAGAAAAGGCAGTTTTATTACAGCGGGGAAAAAAATAGAACAAGCAAGTTGAAAGTTGCGCGCGCAAGAGCAGAGGGGAAAACAATCAATCTCTACTTCCCATCAGTAGCGATGTCCGGACACTCTCTGGGAAGCAGGGCTTCAGCACGCGTGACGGTTGTTCAAGGAGGCAAACATGGACCAGCCCTGAGTGCCTCCTCCTCCTCCTCTCTTCCTTCCCTTATATATCTGAGCTGATGTCATATGGTATGGAATATCCCTTTGGCTGACTGGGGTCAGCTGGCCTGCTGGTGTCCCCTCCCAGGATCTTGCCCCCCCCATCCTCTTCAGTGGGGGAAGGAATGTCACAGGGACAGCACAGCTTGGCAGTAGCCAAAACACTGTTCTGTTATCAACGCCAGCTACCAAAGCAAAGTACAGCAGTGTAAGGCCTGTGAGCTTTACCCCAGTCAGACCCAATACACTTGCTTACAACCTGTCTGTTTAATTACGTTTCTTAGATGTTGAGGTAGGTCTAATGTTTTCCCCCTTTCTGGAGCATCTGCAATTTCCTCCATTCATCTTCCACCCAAAATTCCATGAGGTAACAGAAAGCAAAGAAGTTTTCATGTCTAAATTTTTTAGCTGCTCTCAAACTGAATTATACAATTGGCTAATTTATTAACAAGCATGTAGGTAAAAAGTTTCCCAGCTTTCTGGCCATGCCCACAGAACAGTTTTCTGGTAGTTTCCATATGCTTTTCAACATATGTACTGCAGCATTGAATTGGTATTTCCTGGAGAAATTGATGTTCTAAATAAAATGAGAAGCTCAAAAGTTAGGGTGAAACTGATAAAGTAGTAACCTTATTTTGTGTGAGGATGTGCAGTTTCCACTGTTTGGAAAGTCAGACACATTAGCATCAGGTTATTAGTACTGCAGTAGCACCCAGCAACCCCTGGGTTGATAAATTGTTGTGATCAGCACTGTAGAAGTGCTGCACAGAGAACTTCCTGGAGGTGTAGCTTGACATGTTGGACAGTTTTGGATGCTCAGGGGTTGTGGTTTAACCTCAGCCAACAAGTAAGTACCACACAGCTGCTTGCTCACTCCTTCCCTTTCCCTGCTCCCTGTGGGATGGGGAGTAGAGTTGGAAAGAGGTAAAACCCATGGGCTGAGATAAGGAGAGATTAATAATTAAAGTAAAATAAGATTATAATAATATTAGTAGTAGTGTAAATGAAAAGGAAAAAGAGTAATAAAACCCAAGGAAAAACAAGTGATGCACAATGCAGTTGCTCACTGTCCACTGACCAAGGCCCAGCCCGTCCCTGAGAAGTGATTGGCACCTCACAGCCAGTTCCTCCCAGATTATATCCTGAGTATGATGTTCTATGGTATGGAATATTCCTTTGGCCTGTTCAGGTCAGCTCTACTTGTTGTGGGCACTCCCAGATTCCTGTGCAGCTCCTCTCTGGCACAGCATGGGAGACTGGAGAGTCCTTGACTTGGGGTAAGCACAACTTAGCAACACCTAAAACATCAGTGTGTTATCAGCATTATCCTCATACTAAACCCAAAACACAGCACAGTGCCAGCTACTAGGAAAATGAATAACCCTTTACCAGCCAGAAGCAGAAAATCAGGCCTCACACCAAGTATTTCTACCTTCAGGAAACACTAAAAAATGTATCTGAATGTTCCTAGGGCAAGCATGTGTCCTGTCTTCTAACAACAATTACTGGGCTGGATTTGAGAGGTGGAATTGGTGGGGTAAATTATTGACCAGATTTCAGGATACAGTACCAAACTGCCCTTGCTCTGGCAAATGGAAACCTCACAATTGTCTGCAGCATCTGGTGTCTACCAAGTTAAAACTGGTTATGTTTTTACTGTTAGATGCTACTACCATTCAGAGCTAGTGAAGGCAATGGAGTGTTGAACAACAGAAATGGAGGAAATGTCAGTTGCAATGAAAAAGAAGAGGAAGAGAGCAGTAGGGAAAGCATAGCAAAGACATAAGGGAAATATGTACATTTTGTCACATGGTTCATATTGCCACCAACTTTATTAGATATTCCTTGTCTGGAATCTTGCTGAAAAGGGCAAATTATATCAATCCCATGGGGAGCTATCTTAATGTTTTTGCCTCTCCAAAGAAAAAATCTGTTGAACATTTTAAATGTGGAGGATGAGGAATAGCTGAAGAAGCCAAGAACTGTGTCTGGAAGAATGTCAGCCTGGCTAAATAGCCTTTTCCTGGAAACAGGAATGATGCTTTTGTTTTGTTTCACTGATGACACAAAATGAAGTGAAAGGCCTGGTAAATGTAGCATTACTGCCAAATACATCATAATTTGGGAAACTACACAAGCTTGAATTTAACTGTTAAAGCATGAATACAGCAATACCTGGTATTCTGTGCTTATCCCATGTTCCTGTGCTCATTATCATCTGTAGATCTATAGCTTGGCTCTAAAATGTTCATGTTTATTTCAGTGGTGAAGTGGTTGACCAAGGTGTAAGTGTGAAACTTTATTTCATTTTGGTGTGTGTTTACTTCTCCTAACAGAATTATTCAAAGTACAGACAAACTAATCCCATGCAGTTTTCTGATTTACAGTGTAGGTACTCTGTCACTGTCAATAATAACAGTATTGTGAAGCTAAAGTCAACAAAACTATTCTATTTTATGCAACATTTACAAAAAGAATTTAAAAAGAGCAAGGTAAAGCGTAGCTAGGGAATGAATTCTCCCCAGATTCATACTTTCTTATACATTGTTATACTCTATCAAAATTAATCTGTTCTAGAATCTTCTATGTGATTAACAGTGATTAACATCACAGTTGTTCTGTGGTCTTGAGATATAAAAATAAATCTGTAACAACACTACAGACCTGACTCTGATATAGAATCATCTCATTTAATCTAGAACTATGTAAGTGTATATGGAGGGAAGCGGTAAGAGGAACAGATAAAATGATCATTCCTGTGGAAGGATTAGAGGCTTTATTCCTATACTTTAGTGGTACAAAAGGTGTCATTGTGAACTACTGGATTTCACATGGCTTTATTACAACATTTAAAATGTTTATATATGTATATTTTATAACTAGTAATGTTTTGTTAAGTAGAAGATTGCATTCATTATTTTTCTACAATACTGTGGAATGAAACTGGATTCAAAATATGATAAAGTTGTTAAAGAAAAGACAGGAAAATAAAAGAAGTGGAGCAAGATGGGTTTTTGATCATTAAAAAAAAGTTCAGGTATAATGGGGCATTGTTCAGTGTCAGACTAATGACTCTCTGTGAAAGAGAGGAGAAAAAGAGAAAAAATCATCAGATATTAAGAGAAATAATTAACTGCTTTTCTTTCTGTCCTGTCTTGGTCACGGAAGCTGACATTCCAATTAGCAGCTATAGTATACAAACGAACTCTCCAGGTTTTGAAAGGAGGTTTTGTTAGAGCACTATGAAATTGAGGAAGGATGCAATGATGATATCTCTGTAGAAACCAGGGAAGAATAGATGTTGCCCATACAAACTGACTCCATTCATCTAGCTGGATATCTTATTAAAATAGTTCACAGTCACAAATGATCACAGTAACTGAAACAGGACAGGAGTGAAAAGAGTGTCATGAACCAAAGGTGATGTGTTCTGTAAAGGAGAGAATGCTTCCCCTCAGTGAGTATTTATTGTTTCATAGTTGTACATATATTTGTTTACTGAAGGATGCTTTTAGAGTATAATAGATTGCTGAGAACTCACTGCCTATGGTTTTGATAGTAAGTATGAACCAAATGAAGCTAGTAAGTATTATGGGAATTAATTGGAAGGACCACTTAGGAACAAAGCAGAGAAAATTTAGTAGACAAGAGGAAGTCAGAATGTATGGTCTTAAAAGGTGAAGCTTTGTATACTGTTTACCATATAGGACATCCAACATACTTGCAGTTTTCTCTGTTTGATATTTGCTTTTTAAGGCTGGAGGAGAACTATGAGATTGCAGAAGGTGTTTGCATTCCTCGAAGTGCTCTCTACATGCATTACTTGGACTTCTGTGAGAAAAATGACACTCAGCCTGTTAATGCTGCCAGCTTTGGGAAGGTAAGTCTAAACTGCAGTATAGCACCTTAAAATCTCACCTGGTTCAGGTGAATTTGTATTATTGAAAAGAATTAAATCTTTTACCTTTAGAGACAGAGGTATATGAATGAAATCTCTCGTGTATTCAAGTTATTGGACAAAGGCTGACTGGAAGTATTTTGATGTTTGGAATAATTTCTAACCATGGCTAGGCTCCAGAGTACGTCAGTCCCCAGCCTAGCTGATGGTGATATGGCACAAAAAATTGGCAGTTAAAATTCAATTGGAAGTTGAATACAAGCCAGTGTATACACATCTGCATTATGACCTGCACTGCTTAAACAAATGTATACTTTTTTAAAACAGTAGGATAAAATTGAACTCTGGAGCATGTCTGTGCTGTTCTTGTAAGCATGATATGGAGATCTCTGAGTTAACAATATCAAATGATGTAGCAAATTCATGTGGTGGAGTACAATGCCTCCAGATGTGAAAATCCAGAAAGCATCTAGCTGCTTTTGTGTGTACTGCAGGTACAGGCTGCCAAGTTATCCAAGTTATCTTTTCACTGTGATTCCTCATGCTTCCCTTTCCAATCCTGCTCTAGTAAGAGCCACTGTGGTTAACTCCAGATCCACAGTGAGGATGCACTCCTAGCACAGACACAGCTGTGCATCATCCAGCTGTGAGCAGTAAAGCTCTACGCCAGTAGCAGATGTTAATAGCTGGATAGAAGGTTACATAAAGTTCGTATTTTGGATTTGCTGGTCAGGTGATATTTTCCTCTCAGTGAAAAACAGGATGATAATTAAAACTGAAATTCTACCATGGAATGTGTCACAGGCCTTTAAAACTTGTAGGCTGTAAAAAAAACCAAAGTGTAGAGTTTGCCACTGCTTTTGAAATGATTGCAAGCATGAATCTGAAGCCAATTGACCTGCAAGCTGTTCTCTGTTTGCAACATTTGTTCTATAGAAGTGCTGAGTATTCAAAGAAGGAAAAATGTTTCTAGGGTAAGTGCCTGTGTAAAGAGTAGGTGAAGAATATATTTAATGAGGTGACATTTTCTATAGTGTATCTTTACGCAGGCAGTTTGGCAAGGAAAATAAAGTGTACCATGTTGTAACATTACAATGTTTATTGTGTCTTGAAGACCTGCACAGCTCAGTAGATTCTGTGTCAGGTTTCTGTTTAAATACACTGCAGAAGTGTGAATGAAGTTGTTCGTTGTACATATTATTGCTACCAAGTGATAAGTATAGTGGCAACATGTAATTTAGGAACTGTGAAAATAAGAAACAGATTTCATGCAGACTCACATATTTGGAACGTGGCTCAAATTTACACAAACCTATTTCTGCTGCTGCTGAAAACTTCTGTAAATTGTAAGGTGTAAATTATTCCAGAATTATTCCATCAGAACATACATTTACCAGGGATTTCACAATTTTTCAGTACACGGCAGTTTTGTTACACTGTTTAATACTTCATCCCCCATCTCTCCTGCCTCTCATACATTCACCTGTTCATTGGTAGGAGTCTCTTGACCTAGCAGGACAGGTACTATGACTTCCATCCAAAAATCATGGCATTCCAATGTGTTTTTCATGTGCTATGGTCCAAGTGTTTTACTCTCTGTAGCAAAAGAGTTCTGAAGCAGTGTTGCATGAAACTTTTTACCTTTTTGTGGAGAGGAAGGAAGCCCTACACAGTAATCATGGTACTGTTTCACACTAGTACTTTGGGACGCCATTACTTCTGCATCTGGGAACTGGCGCTTCTGCAGTGGTGTGTCTGGGAACTTCAGACAACAGGGGGGCAAATACTGAAGTGAAACCAGCTCTTCCATCTGCAGAACCTGAGCAGACCCCACTGATTCTTTCCAGCCTGTTACTGCTAACAACATGAACTACACAGGCAGGAAGATCTGCAAGGCACATTTCCATTCTCTCAATAGTTTGCAGTCAGCTTCTCCTTTGGAGCATGTACATGCATGAAGTTTTAGCCAACATTTGTTATCATGTGACTTGAATACCACATTGGCAAGGTGAGCTGTATAAATGCCTTGGAGGCAGCTGAAGCAGTGCAGTGAAATAGGTGCTATTTTAGAAATTCTGTACTTAGCTGCTGCAACAGAGACCCTGGATATGCTTATCCTCATTGGGAAGCATCAGGAGCCCTGCAGCTGTCATCTCCTCCAGAGAAAGGAGCTAGTTGTTCTGTGAAATTGTAGACAGTTTGCCTTTCAGTAGACCACACTGAATTTATAATTCATCTCTGAACTTTAGCTCTGTGGGTAATGTTAAATATTAAGGCTTTTTCTTTAACAAACTGGTAGTTTTTAGAAAGAAACATGGAGTTCAGCACATTAAAACAAACTGTAATAAGTAACTGTTTTCTGTTAAACTTCTAGGATATGAACTGGACCTCAGACACTTGGTAATATTTCATTAATGAAACCAAAATTGGTCTGGGGAGTAGAGAGATTAACAGGGAGACAGTAATACAGACTGTTTTCTGAGGAAACCAAGCTAATAGCAATTAAAGGAACAAGAGCAAAGAACAGAAATACTGTATAAATAAACATTTTTTAAAAAGCAACTTGTATTCCTAAGATGCATAGACTATATATAAAACTAGGAATAGTCTAATATGGTTATTAATGTGATATATTCTCATATGACAAAGGGAGCTGTAACTTTGTAAGTCAAGATTTGTGTTTTACTCACTTATGTAACATACAAAAATTACAGGCAGTTTTATCTATACCAGCATGTGCCAATCTGCTATGCTACGTAGTCTGTCATTACAGTACTTTTTGTTGCCTGCTAAAAACAGGACCCTTTTATATATCTTAACTAAATAGTAATTAGGGAGGACCCTGTAATTTGCTGGTTACAGATCAACATCAAGTGCAGAGTCCAGTGTTAAACTCCTGCTCTTAGTATAGGCAGCTGAGCATATTATATTTCAATTTTGTGCAAAAGTGAGGCAGAATAAGTAAAAATATTCTGTGGAACCAGTGAGAAGACAGGGAGGTAGAGTGAGGCAGGGCAGGTGTGTCGCTGAGTTACTAACAATGAAATGTTGCATATGAGAACAAGTTCTCTCACAATGAATGTGTTCAAACTGTGAATTAGTGTGCAGGCAGGAGTGAAAGCCCTGGTGCTGAGGTCACTTCAAAAGGATGGCAGCCTTGTGCCCCTCAGCCCTGTGCTGCAAATGCCCTGGACTCTGCTCTGGGACCTTGGGGATCTGGAGAGCAGTTTAAGGTGTTTCCAGCTGCAAGTTCTGCCACTGCCTGCTGCAGGGAAGGTTGTGCAGATGTATGTTTGTTTTGGTTTTTTCTGAGCAACATGTTAACATAAAATGCTGGTGATAATTAACGCACTGTGCAAAGAATTACGGTGGATGATGACTCTGACTTCTCATTCTTACTGGGTTTAGTTGCAAAAACTAAATCATTCTGAATAAGGGCCTTCACCAAATCAAACAAGAAGCAAGAATGTTTTGAGCATTTCCAAAGCCCTCAGCAGCTATTGTGTCGGAGTGGGTGCCATAAGGCTCTCCTGGCTCTACCATTCTGCCCAGCTGTTAGCTGGGTTGGCAGGTCTTTGAGCTTCTCTGTCACTTTTATTTCCAACACTGATTTTTGTTCTTGTTTCTTTTGTGACCCTGTCTGTACACTGTTTTCTTAGTCAGGACCCTCGAAGATGTAATCTTCCTCATCTGCAGCAATCTCTCCCATTCTCTGTGCCCTCAGTTCACTGCTTTAAATTTACTGGGCAGTGCTAATTCCCCTGCCGGGCCCTGCCATAGCTCTCCCCCAGAACACTGAGTGACTCGTGGTGAAACCGCTTTGCATCCTCATGAAGCTGAGTTCTTCCCAACTCCCACGTGCCCCCTGGAGGATAAATACTTTCCTCCTCTGGTTTTTGGTTTTTTCTTTTGGGGTTTTCCTGCCATGTCTTTTGACCAGCGAAAATAAATTAGTATTTGAAAAGGAAAAGGAAGGTTGCTGACACTTTTCAGTGTGGTTCTCCCCCAGTCTGAGGTCCCTTTACATCATTTTGGCATCTGAAAGTGGTTTAAGATGGATGCACGCTCACACAAATTTTGTTGCTCCCTGACTGGCTTTGCTCTAAGTGAAAATTACATTCCAATGAATGCATTTCACTAGATAAAGGGCAAAGTCCACAATAGACGTGTAATATTGGTTAGGAAAGAACCTTTTTTTCCAATAGTTTACTTTGCTGCGGGGAGGTACAAGCTGTACCAGCCAGATTCCTTTTTCATCACGATGTTCTGTCTCTATGCCCAGAAGTTCTGCTGGCAGGACTGCTCCTCCAAGCATGACTAGGATAAATAGGATTTACAGTTTCTTGCTGTCATACTATATGATTTTAATGTTTGAAAATGACAGACAAGACCTTTATTGAAACCTCTTTGATGATGACATTGTGATGTGATTGCATTCTGATTTGTCTTTGTATTGAAATGCACATATCAGGAAATTGCCTGCTGTTGTTCACAAGGAGATACTTCTGAAGATGTGTATTTTATTTCTTTACTCTCAATTTTCTCTTAAGTAGCCTCAATAATAACTGGTATAGCAAAGCCAAATTTACTTAGTGCTCTCTTCTGATAGATTAAAACAGCACTTGCTTTACTATGAGCAATTTCTACAACACTGAATACAAAAATAGAACTGGAGAAAAATCAATGTAAATGTGAGGATGTGGTTTCTCTTATTGCATAGAATAAGTCTGTCAGTGCTATCTGAGGAGTCCCCGCTTTTCCTTCATCCCTTTTTAGCAGCTAGGATTCCTCACTGAAGGACAGTTAACACCAGTACGAATTTTCTTCCCAATACAGAATCTTCTAGGCCAAACTCTTCTGATGAGACCATAATAACACAAGTCCTGCAGAAGCAAGCAGTCATGCTGGTGTGGGGAACGGTGATCCTACAGAGTAGCTGGAAAGGTCTTTTCTCCCTTGGCTCTACTTCAGTGATCCCTTGTATTATTGCAGGTTGCTGACTATTGCCTTTTTCTCCTTGAGCTTGGGAAGTAAGAAAAACAAGCAAGGACACCTCAGTGTCTCTGGAGTGACTTTTCCTTTCTCAATGTCCTACAGCAATGGGATTTTTAGTGTCTTTGCCACTTCAAGCATCTGGCTTCCAGTTAGGCCTTAAGCATGGAGTGGCCCCTGGGCTGCTTTACCTCATGCCTTGTCAACACGCCCTAGAGGCTGTGCTTACAGCACAGGGTCTGCCAGAGTGCAGGGATCCTGGCGCTCAGCCTTTTCCCACAGATAGCCTGGGTGGTGGCAGGAACTGTGTTGGCACCAGTACAGAGCAGGGCGACTTGTGCAGGGTTTTAGATATGCTTGGCTTCGGCAAATCAGCACTAAAAGTGGCTGCAGCTCAGCTAAAGATCTGAGGCAGAGCGCTCAGTGGTTGCAGCTTTGATGGGATGCAGTAATCTGTTTGATCATGCCTTAGGCTGAATTCCATCTGGCCAGAGGAACTGCTGAAGGAGGATATTGTTTTACATAGATGAATTTGAGGAGAGGTCTGGCAAGCTTCACTGCTGAGTCCAGTTCAGTTGGAGTTCCTCACAGAACCTTATCTCCATAGCAGGCAGAGTTGGGCACAGACATTAGAGAAAAGGCCAGCAGGCCTTGCTTTGCTTTTTTCTGCCTTGCTTTGCTTTTTTCTGCCTTGCTTTGCAGTATCAGTTGAGATGTATCAGTGCTAGAAACAAGTTCTTATCCTACAGCTAGACCATGCCCTATTCTAAAAGTTAGGAAAGTAGGCGGAGAGAAATGGAAAGGTTATTGAATCTAAACAGACAACATATCTATGATCAAGAGTACTGAGCCTGTACATCGCAGTCTGCCCTCCTGGCCATGCAAGTAAACAAGGAGTGGAGAAGGTATAGACACAGTCACACCTCTTCTCCTTTTGTTTACACTGTTTGGTGGATTTGAGAGACAGAAATGGTGATTTGGACTACTTTGATTATGCTCTTTCCTATCAGTGGATGTTTCTCAGTGCAAGTTTTCTTGACCATTTCCTCAAGATGATATGGTGTTGAGTCAGCCCCAAGCCATTTTGAGCTGAAAGGAACCTCTTAACACGGGTGTTAATAATAACAGGCTGTCTCAGAGCAGGATTCTGGAATGCACTGGAGCAGATGGGGAAACTCTGGAATGATCCAGCTGGAACAGTACTGGGTTAAAGATGAATGAGTCAAAGAACCTTACACTCGGTCTTAGGTTACAATGGTATGTATTCTATCACCATCTTCATGGGATGTTGGGGCCAGGTGGGGCAGTGTTCCTGGCTCATCCCTGATGGCCCCAGGGCATGTCTTCTAATGGGCCAGCTGTTGGAGCCAGGTGGGGCACTTTGCTTTGCTCATCCCTGATGGCTGCAGTTAATGGGCCATTGAGTCCCACTGATAAAACTACATCATCCCATTGTAAGATGCCCCACCCAGGGCGAGGAACCAATGCATCCCTATCTGGATATAATCTGAAATTTGAAACACCACGAATCAGCTTTTCCACTGGATTCCCGGAGGAAGACCAGACCCTTCTACACCACTGCTGGACCTTCAGAGGAGAACTACACCTTTCCACAGGATCACTGCTTCAACAGAACCACATCTATCACTCCCAGAGGACTGCAGCCACCATCTAAGTGGACTACTACTAACACCCTGACTGACAGGGTGTCAGGTTGTATTCTGACTCTGTCAGTGTTTTTGTACTACTGCATTTATTTTAATTTTTCTATTAAATTGTAGTTCTGACTTTGAGTCTCTCACTGATTTGCTTTCAAACTACCACACACTCATAAAATTGAGGACATCAGCATTGCTTGTGTTTCACAGCAATGAGAATAAGGAAAGCTTAGCTCTGTGAGAATAAAGCTATGTTTGGTATCACTGACTTCTTTGCTGCTGACATGGTGAAGAATATTCGGACTGAAACATCACAATAGAAGTTGGTAAATGAACACATATCTTCTGTACCTGACTTCAAAAAAGAAAAGCATGCTGTCTAGATATGGGATCTGAAACCTGAATTGAGAGAAACAGAACCAGGCCCTCTTATGAAGAATTGTTATGGGAGGAAAGAGAATTTATTCCATGGTGTGTAGAATCTCTCTAGAATCTCATAGAGCTAGGGAGTGCAGAGCCTGGAATCCATTTCTCATTCTGGCAGTGTGCAATTGCTGGGTTGCTACTTAATTTGATCTTATTTCACTACTTGGGGAAGTTCTAGAAGCAAGGCTAGAATTATGTCAAATAGAAAGGAACATGAGTAATGAACAATAACATCCCTCTAGATCAGGTGCACTGACAAAATGATAATGTCTTTTGAAAAGCAGAAATTTAAATTATTCTAGAGAAAAGACTTCTAAAAGCTATCCTCTGCCTGTTGCCCCAGAGTAAAATTTAATATTTTGACAAATGAGGGAGGATAAAAGTTACTTCAGAAGTGTTGCAGTTTTGAGGTTTGGGGATCGAAACTAGGTAGAAACATTAATTTTGTAGTCAAAATTATTTGATTTTGTTGTGAGATAAGGATTAATAGTAGGCAAAGCAGGCTTATACTTTAAGGAATATAAAAAGGAATTTTCATTAACAGACTTAAAATAGGAATAATAATCAGGCATCAACACCAAACCCTTTTGAACACTCTTTTCCCCTCCCCACCCCTTTCATTTCTTTCCTACTGCCCATACAAAAGGTAACACTTCGACTTGTAGTTAATCCACCACCTCTGGAACAAAATAGTTTTCTTAATTCATGTAGAGAGAGAAGCTTTCTTTTGTTTTATCATGTTGACCCCCATAGAAAATATAGTTTCCATGGTTAATAGCTTTCCAGCAAGCAACCCCCTCCCCCCGCCCTCGAAGGGAAAGATTTGCTTCTCTGGATCCCTTCCCATTTTCAGTAGCTTTCCCAGGGCTACTACCAATGGACATATGATGGTCATTGAGGTGTTATTTTGGGAGAAAATGTTTCTATTACAGTGGCAACGACATCCCCTTTCTTCATCATCGGCAGCACAAGTCTTCTTCTACTGTTTCCTGGGGCAAGGAAAAATCTTATACACAGAAGTCTCAGTCCACTGCTTACAACCTGGAACATTACATTCCTTTTTCTCACCTCTTTTAGACCATTATTCATATATTACAGGGTATATTACAGCCAACTTTATCAACGTGTTTTTTACAAAAGAATTTTCAGCATTAAAGCACTCCTCATCTCTTCCTTCTTTGAAAATAAGCTTGGTTACATTCATTAACTTAAAGTCTCTATGCTGTACCTTTTGTAGGTGCTTTCATTCCTGTGCTCTTTCTGTGTGGGATGAAAAATGAATGCCCCCAAAGTCCCATTTTGATATTAGAAAGAACAGTTAATTTGTCTTTTCGGCTGGGCGATGGTCACGTGACTTTCACCCACGTGGTTTGAGTGTTATAAGTTCGTGCCTGAACCGGAGGAAAGGATCCTGTTTGTGCTGCCTTCCATCCGAGCTGCGTTTTGCCCGGCAGGGGCCGTGCCCGAGCTGCGTGGGAGGGGCCCAGTCTGAGTCCCCTCTCTCTCTCGTGCCAAGCTCGCTGTGGAGCTAACCGGGTGGGGTGCTCCCGAGGTCCACGGGGCCTGACCCCAAACCCTCTTCCCGCCGGGCCACACCGCGGAGAGGGGACCGGCCTGGCCCAGGCTAGGCGAATGGAGCCGGTGAAGTTCCTTGGCCAGGGGCAGCAGAATGAAGTCTCTCTTGGCTTGGATGGAGCCGAGCGGGGTCGATCTGGTTCCCCTCTGTATGGAGCCGCCGTGAGAAACCAAGAGACCGGCTTGAGTTCCCTCTCCCCTCCTCCTCCGCACCATGCGGGTTGGCAGCCCCAGGCCATGTGGCCTGTGGTGACCTTACCCAGCTGGCGCAGAGGGGAAGAGAGCGAGGTCTTTCCTCAGCGAACCGGAAGCCTCAAAGAGGGCTTCTTCAGGTGTTCTCCTGGTTTTATGAGTTTTTTGTATGCGGGATCTGTCGTACCGGCTACCTCATTTCCGACTCCACCTCCTCTTTCTACACCGGGAATTTTTAACTGTAATTACTCCATGACAAGAAGTTTCCAGACATCTCTGGTTTCTTCCATCCTTATTTGTTTGCATGAAGACAGACACATAAGATGCCTTATAAGATTTCTTTTTCCTGATTTGTTTTGACATATCATAGGCAATTTTAGATGGATTAATGGGGAAACAGAGTTCACAGTTTGATAGTGAATGTGATGAGGAGTGATGGGTCACAGCATGGTGGTGAAAGCAGAATGTCCATGCCCACGGCAGTGTTTGGTGTAAGATGATCTTTAAGGTCCCTTCCAACTCAAGCCATTCTGTGAGTCTATAATTCCTCATTTTATAGCTGACCCTGGATCTGCTTGTGTTGTAATGTTACTGTATTGGAGGTGGGGGAGAGAGGCGGTGGCAGAAATGACAGCTGGCAGCAATCAGGTTGAAGGAATGCACCCTTGCAGCCATTTGTGGGTAACAGAACAGCTCCTGCAGTTAGCAGTGCCTAAGTTTAATAGATTGTGCAGACTCTAAGTGCATTTTTCTGGTTATTGCTCATAAAGCTTTCTGTGTTTTACATGGATGCTCAAGTAACCAATTTCATTTTTATTGCCTTAAAAATGACCAAAAATACAAGTAACTAGATATTTCATTCAAGTTTATTCAGACACCTCTGCTATGTTTAAAAAGCTGAAGTGAGATAAAAATCCTGTTATCTCCCCACATGACCTACCTGCGCAGACATTCTGAAAACCATTTGTCAGGACTGTCTGCAGAAATGTTAAACAAATGCTGACCTGGATATACTAGTCCCCTGTAAAAGCATAAACTATATATATATTGTTTTATAATGTAGTGATTTCTGTCTTCATCTTATGTATGCAGTAGGCACTCACCAGAAGAACTGTGGAGTAGCAAAAAGATAAAGCAGTTCTTAATATTATTGTTTTTAATCAAGAAAGGCACAGAAGATCTTCTGTAGGGAGAAAGCAAGATAATATCTTAAGAAGAGTACAGAGAAAAGAGAGGGAGAACACATTGAAGTTCAGTAACTGAGAAAGAAAAGGCAGGAACATTTTTTTCTTGAGGCTAACATAGTAGAGACAGAAGCTATTTTCATGTGAAATTCCTGGTCTACATCTGTCTCAAAACCAAAAAGCCAGGTAGCCTAAAATAATGCCTAACAGTCAAAACTGCCATGTAACTTAGGTGAAATTTTACTTGGAAAAGGTAAAACCTGTACCTTTTTACTCAGCAGATCTTACAGGGCAACTGGAATTATGGTCACTTTGGAGAAGTGTGAGATGAAATTTTAGCTCCACTGAAGGACAATGGTAAAAGATCCATTCACTCCAAAATTCCCTTGGATACCACCCATGAGATCTTTTTACCACTGTTTCTGTTGGAAAGCCAGAACTGCTATGAGAACAGGGACTTTCCATTCAGAAAGCAGCTCAGACTGCGTGGTCTGGTCTTGATTCATTTGCTTGTGCAAACCTCACTGCAGTGATGAGAAGAAAATGATCCAACTTGGCTTGCAGATCCAAACCTGGATTTTCATGTCTGAAAATTAGAACCCACTTCCCTCCCCACACAATTTTAAAATTAACATATTTTTTCTATAGGTCTTTAAAATTTAATAAACATTAAACCAACAATGACTTATTTGTGCAGTGATTTTTCAGGCCGACAGTGATTTAAATTTAAAAAAAATTGACCATATTGGGGTCTGTGCTTTTTGCACTGATTTCAGCACACAGTGAACTCCACTTTGTCCTGCCTGATCCGACTTCCTCTCCCCTTTCAGGGAAATCTTCCTGCCTTTATCAGTATCATTGCACAGAGATTTGCATAAGCATAGCTGAATATAAACATTTATATGAACAGAGAGTTCTTTTAGTACTTGACATGTTTTATTTCAAACACAGACATCAATAACCATGCATATGTGTCCAAGCACCTAGGTCTAAGTATACCGTGTTATATTTTGTGTATGCAGTATTAGTTTAAAAAGTCCTGACTTTTTTCCAAAGGTTTCCTTGATTATACTCTTTTTATTTTTTGTTTTGTAAATTACTGGGAAATAGTGCCTTAAGTGATGCATACTTTTAAGATAAATTCTGAGAGGTTTATCTCATTTCAAATGTTCTGGATTTGAAAAAGAAACAAAGAAAAGAAAAGGGGATCATCTGATCAACTGCTTCATTATTATTCTCTTTTCCTGATCACCTCTGCCCTGGTATGTGGAAATGGGCTGATTTATTTAAATCCCAGCAACTCCCACAGCATATGGTTCATAAAGTAGCATTTACAGTGTGCATTGTAACACTTCACTGCTACTAGTGATGCCTTTTTCTGGTCTTAGGAAATAAAGGCTCAGACACGGTTAGAGGGTTGGGGGTCGTTTACCTCGGTATTTTAATAGGATCCCATTCGATGTCTTCTGCCGTCCAGGTAGAACACGCCGCAAAAGCCCCGTCCCCCCAATCGAGTATACAATTAAAGACTCTACACATGAGCATATCTACCAGGAGGGCCCAATAAGAGGCCTGGGTGGGCTAACTTCTAGTTTACAAAATCTGTCCTACTAGGAGACCTTGAGGGCTCACGAAAACAGGGTGTTTGGTCTCTAACTCTACGTGGTTTCAGGGGTGTTTAGTCTACTGGCCTGCTAAACACCATGAAACCAGGCTAAACTATCACCTAAAGCATCACAAGTATGCATGCTAATACTTGTGAATATAGGGAACAGTGTAAGAAGTATTCAGAAGAAAAGCAGAAAAATCCCTCAGGCATCATTAGAAAGACTTGAAAGTAATATGGTTTGATGCTGTTCCAAAAGGAAAAATAGAGTAAAGCTATCTCTAATATTGAGTCAACTGCTGTAAAAACAGCTTTTGGAGAGGGATGGTATTATCTGAATGGCAACCGACACAGAAAAAAAAAATCCAAAACCAAAAAACCAATCAAAAAACTAACAGAACCAACCTTAAAAAAATCCCCTAGCCCAAAAAAACCATCCTCAGAAAGTAGTTCTTCAACACTGCCTTTTTTCCCACAGCCTTGTGGAGCCCCCAACCCTGACTGCAGAAAATGAAAGAGAGAGGGGTGGGATTAATGTGTAATTAAAGGGAATTTTGGAAGGCTGAGATGTTGCGGAATGTTAGATCAGTAGCTGGAACAGCATGTGGTGTTCTTTAGGCAGGCTTCGTTGAATCCATGCAAAAAAAGAAAGAAGGGCTGCTTGCCTGTCTGCTCATTTATCAAACAGCTGGGCTGAACTTTCACAGCTCCACTAAAGTGTTTTACTGTTTGCTGAAGTTTTGCTTCAGAAATTAAAGTTGAACAACCTAGCGACTCAGAGTCTTCGCTGCATTTTTGACATCAGCCACTTTGTGCAAAGCTCTTGGAAACCAACACAGGTCAATTTTTACATGGTACTAAGGGAAGATGGTTGTACCTTTGCTAAATCCCTGCAAAAAGTACTGAAGAAATGGTCAAATATGTGACATTGTAATGTCTTTATTTATATAGCACCTTTTGATCTAAATACATGTTCCAAAGCTTTCAGTCATCAATCAGGATTAAATATTTATCATGGTGGCAAAATGGCTAATGGAGAAAAAAAATCCATATTATTTAATCAATTTAAATTGACTTTTTTCCTAGTTGAACAGTTATATTCCATCTTGCAGGCTTGTTTTCCTTTAATATTAGTTGGTGTTATCCCCCAAAGAGGAAGCATTTAGCAATTTATATAACAAAAACACAATTAAAATGGATTACAAATTTTAAAATGAAGTAACTCCTTCGCAAGTAAATCTTCAAGGTTTGCTGCAGTTTTTGTTGCATGACTGTTCTTGCAGAAAAGTTTTCCTCCTACTGCAGACCCCAGTGAGAATTTGGTTCAATCCTGTGAGGTGCTGAGCATCTTCTTTCCAGCAACAACAGCAAAGCTTTTTCATCAGGATTAGCCTGGTTGTTAGAGGCTCTGATGACTGAAGGCACAATCTGCATTCATTGATTAATTTCCTTAAATGCAACTGGCACTGAAGAAGTTTTGGGTTGCAGTATCAATGTTCTTTTAATGTCTGCTGACACACTAGAGTTTGGATTCTTGATGACATCCTGCTGTTCCTGAGATCCACTTGTTTTCTGTAGAGGACAAATTGATTATGAGGTATCTTTACAAATGCCATGATGAGTTCTCCTTGGTAGAAATTATGCCCCTGTCAAATACCAAAATCTTTTCAGAGAACCATCTTTTAGAAAAAATAAGTGTTTAGTGGCTGGTTTGTGAAGTGTCTGGTTTTTAGAAGGCTGGTTTGTGTAGAGAACTTTGTTGATTCTGCAAAGTGACATAAATAAGTAGTAGGCCAATTCTAATTACAATCCTCCTTAGTTTAGAGACAGAACTGATCTTAGCTTTTTAAGGAAATATATTCTACTCCAGTAATTTCTGTAAGTATTTAAATTAATGGTAGTTAATGGAATTATAGTGAAGTTTAAAGTCTCTTTCCCCTCTTTCAGTAATGGAAAAAATCAAGAGCTTTATTTCTGTATTCTCCTACCACATATTTTATTGACATCACAGTGCAGTTTTTCTGCTTTTCTGCCTTAAAAGTCCATATTAAATTGTTGGTAAATGTGCTTTTCCATTTGTCTTAATATCAGTTCTATTTATTTGCAGATAATAAGACAACAGTTTCCACAACTAACAACAAGAAGACTTGGAACCAGAGGCCAATCAAAGTAAGCAGTGTATGGTATTATCACCTCTCACAGGGCCCCATCTGGCTCTGGCTTTACTGAATGGGGAATGAGAATAGGGAATAATTTGTCCAGTTGGGGACAACTTTGATGGAGGTTCTGTTGTAGTCTTTACATTATCTTATAGATTCAAGCAGTGATCCTGCAAAGGTGGTCTAATGGAGGCCTTTTACTGATTTGATCAGCAATATTTTCCAAATTGTTTTTCATCTCAACTCACTTTACACAATGTAAAGGACATTCACACTGAGGAGTAATGGAGCTGCTGTTGGAGGCTGGGAAATAACAACTGGTTAGCATCATGTTTCAGGCTAGAGAAAAGTGTCAGAATGCTCTTTAGAATTTAGGTAGGAACAGACATTGACCTAAACTGAAATTGTCCACAAACTTGTATTTAACCACCATTTTCCCCATGTAATGAAATCCAACATACCTTTAAGTGATGAAAGAATTAGCTTATTGCCTTAACCAAAAGATGGTATTTTCTGAAAACAGTTCATCCTAATTCCAGAATGAGAAACTGATTCAGAATTAAGATTTCATTTCCTGGGGTATTTGACTTTTCCCAATTGTTGATAAGATGTGATTCTACTAATTTATGTAGGGGATACAGTGATGTTTTATACTTTTTTTCTGCTTGTGGATTCAAATAAATTTTTCCAGTGGAGCTTTGAATCTTTTTCTGGAAAGCATAAGGCCCCTCACATAATAAAATCTGCTTTTCTTGATAAGCTTTCACAGAATCCTACAGAGTAGCAAAAGTGTAATGTCTATAAATCACAAGTGAAAAACTACGGAAGGGGAAATGAAAATGTGAGATGGTGTGTTTGCAAAATTTTGTTGGTAAAACTTCTCTTTCAAAATAAAGCCTGAAAAACACAATTTTGCTAAATGCTGAGAAGGAAATATGCTATTAGGATTGAGCTTATATACTAAAGCTAGAATGGCCTGCTCTTTAAAGAAAAAAGAAACTAAGATGCTAAAAGAAATGACATTAAAGATAGATTTACTGTGCTCTTCTAATAAGTGGTCCATGCCAAGCAGTATTTCTTTGATGGGACAAAATGTTCTTTCCCCCAGCTTGATATTTTCATAGTTTTTATAGCTAAGCTTTCTTTTTCTAGAGTAGACATATTTAAGCAACTAAATGAAGATTTGAAATCCATTCCCAAATGCAAATTCAGAGTTGCCATAACATTACTCACCAAAGCCACCAGAAATCTCTCAGGTGGAAATTCTGAGCCAGCCCAACAGCATACTAGGAAAGCATGACAGGTCCATAATCAGAGAATCAGGATTTAGTACTGAATATAAGTTTTTTTATAATATGGAGGTTCATAAAGATTCCTTATAAAGAGTGAAAGTGTGTACAAGTTGCTTTGTGAACACATTCATATGAGTACCCCCTATTGGACATCAAATCATCCTGACATCAGCTACAATTTTGTTACTTGTCCTTCCATTTAATGAGTGAGCACTGCTTTATTTCCAAACTGGAGCTCCTCTCACAGCTCCAGGAGTCTCAGAGGGCAAAACGCTCTTGATCTGCTGAGTAGAGGCGTCTTGCACCTCCAAAAGCTGACTCTTTACTCTCACTGAGGCTAAAAGTCAGTCAGATTTAATATTTCTTGCACAATTTCTCCCTATCCTGCCTGCCTGTCAGAGCAGCTTTCAGGTCACATACTCCTTTCATGTCATTTGTGCAATGGTTCTGCTCCCTCTCTAGCAAATAAGGGGTTTCTGTCATACACACAGAGACTACCTGCATGCTATACTTTAGGATAAATACTCTCCTTGGTAGACCCAGCACAGCTGTAACTGAGCTCTGGTTTTGTTTTCAGAAACATCTGACTGCATTCCAGTTAAGTGTTACGTAAATAAATTACTTTAGGCATTAACACTTCGGTCCCTTTATCACCAACTGTGCTGACCGATTGCTGTCAGTATTATTTTTGTTCCGCTTCCCTGCTACTGCCAAAGGAAATTCAGCCGTAGAAGTGGTTAAGATTATCTGACTTCACACTGTTCTGCCTTCAGGCTTTTTATAGCATGACTGCCTTGTAGCATTAAAAAGTTCAGAGCTACAGAGGTGCTGTACTCTTGCCCATCAGTTGTGAGTTTTCTGTTCTGCCGCTGATTTATTGATGTGAGTGTACAGCTGTTCTCTGTCACACTGAGCTCAAAAACACTTCCACCATAGATGAGCCATGAGAAGGCAGCCGAACATAAAAACCAATTTCTTTCTGTGCTGTAGTCTGAAACTCTTCAATTTGGTACAGAAGGTGTGAGTTAAACCAGTGGAAGCTACATGGTGTGAAGGGAATTTAGCTTCTTTCTTTAAAGGAATGTTGTACATAACAGATCCATGAGGGTAAAAGGTATTCCACTTTAACAAAAAACAATTTTGTTGTCAGCGTGTTATTCTTCTACGTATCAAACTTTCAATCCCTGTTTATTGAATTAAGCTGATTTTTTTTCTGATAGAAATAAAAAAAGTAAATGGAAAATAATCTATGTAAACTACTGCAGTGAGTTTTTGCCCTTTGGGATAGTAAAATTACTGAAGGAAGAAGCTATCTAGAAAAATTTTGGAGTCAATTTGGTTACTGCTGTCTCTATGACTTTGAAGCTACATGGAAAACTCTTTTATGCAGTTTACTACCAAGTACAATATACCAGGAACTAAACACTGCACAATGAAATTCTACTACATTTTCCAGGCTTGCTTTTTTTTCCCTTCACTGATTTAAGGCAAAACTTGATATGAGACTGACCCCTGTTTAAATTATACTAGCCTTTCAGTCCTGCTTGCTCTGACTTTTTCCCTCTTCCCGCCCTTCCCTGAGCAATTTGTGCTGCTGGCTCCCCACAACATTTCCTTTCGGGTTCCCCTACTCCAGATGTAGCACACAGACCATGTGTGAGTTTTATGGCTCTTATGTGCAGTGCTCGCCTGGCAGCTGCCAGGGACCAAACTGGGCACTTTAACCGAGAGCTGGAGGCATTGCCATTCAAGCTAAAAAGCCAAAGCTCTACAGCTGGTGTTGTAACCCCTTGCCATTAGTTACCTGTAACAGGTTAGGAACAGTCTGGAGCCTGGTTTCTTGTGTAGAATGCACATTTTGACCTAAGCTCTGATGGGAAAATTTGGAGCCAATAGTGTGGCTTTCTCAGGTATTTAAGCTAGGAAATTTCATTCATACCATGTCAGTGTAATGTTTTAAGATATTTCACTTGGATTATTCAATGTTGAGTTCTAGATAGCTTTTATTTTTAATGGAAAATAGGGGATGTCCTCAGTGGGTATGGCCAGGAACCATGTACCAGAAATTTGCTACAACACCTGAGACCTCCTCTCAGCCCATCTCTGCTGATAGAAAAGTTTGGGCTTCCAGCTCTTTGCTACCATTTTCTGCTGGGGATTATGACATGCACTGATCTGTGGATGAATGACTATGAGTGGAAAAATAAAAAGTCACCAGTTAGTTTAGACTACCATCACTTAGATGCTACTCTTTAATTAATTTCATTGATGACCTTCGTAGAACAGCCTAAAACAAATTTGCGTCTATTCAAGTGAACAGATCTGGTGGCAGCACTCTGAAATAGTAACTGACTGAAGAGTCAGAGAAGCATCCAGAGATGGAAACTTCTTGTGCCACCATAGTGGGATCCAGAAGACAGAGTCTCATTGTGATCTGACAGGCGTTTAATAGGCTATAAGGAAAGAAGTGGAGGATCATTAAAAATCCTGTGTAGATACAATCTTGTGATGCCTTTTGTAATCACTACAAATTTGCTGAAGTATAAGTTAGGAAATTACAGAAAGACTAAGATAACCTTTGCTGCTTTGATGCAAGAGTTTTACTTGATAATCAGTGCTTCCATCAGCATCTATAATAAATCTGAGTGGTAGCACAAACTTGTGCCATAAGGCCACTGATCTGTTCCTACAGCACAGCCACACTGTAATTCCCAGTGTGGCCTCACAGAGTTAGTGCTGTGTCCTATCCCTTGCTGATCAAAGCCCAGTGCTGGTGCTGGAGTATGAAGCAAATAATTGGAACTGTACATTTCCTGCCATTCATTGCTTTACAGCACAAGCCTTTTCCCCCCCCCCCCCCCCCCCCCCGCCCTTTTTTTGTTGAAGTGTTTTCAAATTTTGGAA
Organism: Eopsaltria australis; assembly: GCA_034509425.1. Lineage (NCBI taxonomy): Eukaryota > Metazoa > Chordata > Aves > Passeriformes > Petroicidae > Eopsaltria > Eopsaltria australis. The sequence goes on along the minus strand of JAVTVJ010000630.1, from coordinate 179,371 downwards.
CATTTCTGATCAACTCATTTGCAATAAAGATTTGTGCTTTTCAGGGACCAAACCAGCCCTAAACAGCCTGAGAATCAGGGAGCTGAAATAACAACAGAAGGGCCAGTCCAGAGAGTCTGTACCTCTGCTTATTGCTGTACTAAAGGAGCAGCTGCACAGCAGAGCTCTGCCAACAAGTAGCTTTAGGATGCTTTTTTTTTTTAATAAGGAGTTAAAAAATGGAAGTATGTTATTTTCCTGCCCTACAACAGAGTCACCTTACTTTTACCACAAGGAATGAAAATTGTAAGCTCAATATATTACCACAGTATTCTGCTGCTGAATCAGTGCTTGTTAATAATATATAAACTATTGCTCAGTCTATTTTGCTGTAGAAATCATTTGCATCATCAGTTGCCCCTGCCTCCATATATTTTTCTTTAATTTTCAAACAACCTGCTTTATAAAATACACATCTCTATGTATCAGGTACCATTATTATGGAATTGCAGTGAAAGAAAACTCCCAGTATTATGATGTGATGTATTCTAAAAAAGGAGCAGCCTGGGTCAACGAAACAGGAAAAAAAGAAGTAACCAAACAGACAGTGGCGTATTCACCACGATCCAAACTGGGAACATTGCTTCCAGAGTTTCCAAATGTCAAAGATCTAAATCTGCCAGCCAGTCTGCCAGAGGAGAAGGTAACACTTTAGAAATCTTTTCTCAGCTTGTCTTGGTTTTTTTATTTCCCTGCTCTAGATGAAAGGTTTGTCTAATATATAAAGACTTTAAACTAGAGTAAGTTTAATAATGCTTTGACTTGATTTATGGGGGACTGAATTACTTCATCTAATAGGAAGAAATATCTTCCCTTATAAAGGGGACCTGACACTATCAGCTGTACAATATTTCTAATGCCCGTGCACATTTCTTTGAAAGTTACATTACATACAGCAGGGCAACTTTTAAAATTATGTGATGTTTGAGTGCAACTTTTAAAATATGTTACAATTTTCTAATCTGTGAACACACTTGATGGCAAACTGAAAAACAGTTCTAATGCTTTCTTGAGCAGAGAGGGACTTGGTGCATTTCTTATCCTTCTAGAGTAGAAATTCAGAGAATCCTGTCTGCACATATGAAAAAATGCTCTGGCTCCTCTTGGCTGAGCTTGCTAGGTTTCTGGTTCTAGTCACATGTGTAGTATCAATGTGAAGTGGACAAAAGAATAGGGTTTTTTAGTTTTTTATGTCCTAATTAGGGCCACATTCTCGTCTTTGATCTCTTTGAGGCTTTTTGCTCCTCTTACATTTGAAGAATCCCATTGACAGAAAAATCCATTAATTCAAAGGGAGAATTTACTTTTGAGAAGAAAACTCATCTTACAGCTAATCTAACTAGACTTTAACTGATTTCATTATTTTTGCAGTTGTGCATAGATAAGAAAAAACTTGCTTTTTCTGTGCTCTGTGTTCTGATACTTTAAAAGTGGATTTCTTAAAGCAGCATGATCTTTTGTGTGTCTCCCTCATTCTTTTTCAGGTTTCTACCTTTATTATGATGTATAGGACTCACTGTCAGAGGATACTAGACACTGTAATAAGAGCAAACTTTGATGAGGTATGGTTAGAAACTGCAGTTGCAGTTTAATGATACATAAGGTACCAATGGATTTGAGACCTTATTTTGTATGTTATATTACAGACTTAAGGGTTTGTGGTGCTCGATGCTTTTCAGGAGCAAGGAACAATTGCTGTACTTGAGTATCTAATATGTGACTGATAGCACTAAATCTCACTTATAACACTGTGTGTGAGTTGGAGAAACAAAAGCAATGAAAAGGTTTTTGTCCTCTGTTCTCCAGCAGGATTAAGGTAGCAATATCCCCTTACAAGATGTTGGACAATCCAGTTCTTACAGCTCAAGAAGTGTGTTCACCACAACTTTTTGTTGGGACTGAGCTGTCTGAAGGAATTCCTCTGAGTGTTCAGCAGAGCCAGGGCAGGTGTCACAGCCACAACAGTGGACTCTGCTGGCCTGTTAATGATGCAGAGTGGTGGGGGGATTACAGCCTCCCAGATATCCCTGAGAGCCACAGCTGCAGTCTCCATTTGCTCAAGTGTACTGCTGTGCAGCTAGAAACATGCACACACACTGCTCAGCAGTTATTACCATCTCTTACAGATGGATAAGGCTTGTACCTGTTCATATCTGACTGAACCTGAGGGGTTTCTGGCAGTGCATGCAGACAGCTCCATAATTAGAGCTGAAAAATAAAATGTTACTGGAATGCAATCAGGTTTATGTTACATGGGAAGATGGCTTCTTATCTGGGATAATAAATCTGGCTATAGAGATACTGAGGACCTGATTCAAGAATGACATTCAGGTCCTGGAAAAAAAAAGTTCAAAGGAAATGAGTCTTTTGACTCTGTCTCCTGAACAGTGGGAAGAAATTCCCTGCTTTTCTTCTTATCACAGTTTAATTCCCACATTCTGCTGATTTAAAGCTGGTTTTGCACCATTGTACTCAGTCTAGAAGTTTCCATGTGAGGAAAAATATGTGACACATTCAGGAACTTTAGCTGGGTGAGTCTCAGAATAGTTTCTTGAGAACAAGATGCTATATTTTATTAAGTTATCAGGATCCATGGTAGGGAAGGGACTGAGCAGCAACAATATATAAATGGCAAATACTCTTTGCTACACGTGGTGTGGTTGCTTACTTCACTACAGATTGCCTGCAGAAAACCAACTCCGAGTGTGTCCTCTCCCTTTGGTTGATTATCCCATTGTGTGCTGTGTTATAGTATGAGCCTGTCTAGTTAAAGAACATGCCTTGCCTGTGTTGCACCCCATTAACCCAGCTCTGGGGCCAAAACAAGTGCTCTGTAAGCAGGATCGTTTAAAAAGAATGGGATTTGTAGCCTTTGATTACTTTAATTTTAACATCCCTGCTTCTTCTCCTGACTGCAGGTTCAAAGTTTTCTTCTGCACTTTTGGCAAGGGATGCCTCCTCACATGCTGCCCGTACTGGGTTCTTCAACTGTAGTGAATATAGTGGGAGTTTGTGACTCAATTCTGTACAAGGCAATTTCTGGAGTTTTGATGCCAACAGTGCTACAAGCCTTACCTGACAGGTAACTGACCCCTTCCATCTCAGCTGTCTTTGTTACATTTCTTTTCTTCAAGAATGACATCAGTTCTCAGAGAGCTGCTTGCTGCCACCTGTTTTCTGACTTTAAATCACAATGTCATTTGAAAGGAGTTGAAGAGCTTACATGTTTCTGAAATGATGTTCAGATTTTAACAAGACCTGTGTTATGAAAAACTTGGCGAGTCGGGGGTTTTTATGTGATGAAGGATACCACCTTCTTCTTGGTTTCTTAATGTTCAGCTAAACTCAAATTAAATTCACTTTTCCAATCCATGTGGTAGATTTCAGCTGGTCTCTTCCTACCTGGAGTTCACATGAGTCCAATAATTCTTGTTCATAGAGGTAAAGCAGGACAGAGATCAACAATCCACAGCAAAAAGTGTAACCACTGAGTGCAGTCAACATGTTTTCCCCTCTGGTTTTACTTATATGAGCATAAGGAAACCATATTTTTCTAAATAGTCTTGTACACCTTTAATATTATTTGACTGATGTGTTCTTGACATTGAGTAATTTGTTAAGAATATTGCTCTAGGAGTTTTTTATTGGTGATGTGCATTTAGCCCTTTAAGATTTTAAAGTGTCTCCAATCAAGGAAAATGTTTTCATGATGTTGTTCTGCTCTCCTACGTGCATTTCATGACTGCTAAAGTGAAAGTATTTTACACAAGAAATCTGCTATAAGCATAGGTTGTCCTTGGTAAGATGTACATTTTTACAGGCTTTGCCCCTCACCCCCCCCTCCCCCCCCCCAATCTCTTTCATTGGAAGCATTAAACAGAACAGCAGTCCTTTTCTCAAGCTGCTTAGTTCTTTCATAGGAAAAAAGGAGAGACTTAAGTGTGAATATAGACTTTTGTAATGCATGTAAAGGGCCAGATTGTGGCTATTAAGCCATAGCCTGCACTGGAGGGGGTGAAGAAGGGTCTCATTGCAATGGAAGCTCCCGAAGGAAATCTTGCTGACTCAGCCAGAATCCTCTGAGATGCTTCCTGGGAACAAATTCTGGCTATCCAGAAAAGGCACTTTTTAGTGAGCCCAGCGGTTGTCATCCATCCCCTGTTCTCTTTAGGTGTTTTTGTGGAGCAGAGCAGGCCTGTGGCCATGTTTATTTTCTCTCCTCTGTTGTCAGTGCAGTGTGCTAGGAGTACAAAGAGAAAAAGCTCCTTGGTTGAAAGGGGGAAGTTCTTTGTATCTTTTCTCTCTCCTTTGTGCATTTCTAGCATTGCTACAGGCAGTGCAGCTTTGTCTGTCAGAACCAGCTGTTAGGATTCCCTGCAGAACACACTGTGGCTGTCCCTGGGAACTGTCATTTTGTACTGAGGATTCCAAGGAGAAGGACAGAATGATCTGCCTACCAAGTTTAACAGGAAATTATGGAACCATCAGGAAATGGTAGCAAGAGAGAAGAGAGAAATTTCACTTGCCTGGGAAAGTTCCAGTCCTGTGCAGGGCTAAGCAGGCAGGTCCTGCTCCACCTCCACTTCCCCCACCTTGTGGGGGCTTGGCCTGAAAATTCCTCCCCACCACCATCATCACCCACTCACTGGCTCTGCAGCAGGAGCTGGCTGTTGCTCCACTTGAATATCCCTTTGTACATCTGTATTAATGTGGGCACAACTGAGCTGAAATCTGAAGCTTGATTTATTGTCTTCTGTAAACAGTTGTGAATTTATATTTGTAGGGAGTGGGAATAATTTTATTTAAAGTAAAAATACTGTTTGTAAGTATCAAAGCAATGCCATACAGAGATGTGAGGTTTTGAACATGGTGATATGTTTTGCTTTTCTTGCAAAAGTTGTCAGAAGTTTCAGAAGTTTTTCTTCATGCCTACAAACCAAAATATGTTAGCCACTCTGCATAACAACGAGTTGTAAATAAATGACTTGTGGTCTTCACACGTTCAAAGGTTTTATAGTGCCATGCACAGAGTAAACATGATGTGATGATGTGATTCCTTTTTTCAGTTTGACGCAGGTGATCCGAAAGTTTGCAAAGCAACTGGATGAGTGGCTGAAAGTAGCTCTCCATGATTTGCCAGAAAACCTACGAAATATCAAATTTGAGTGTATGTATTGCCCAGTCTCTCTCCTGTTTAACTGGGATGGACGATGTTTATTGATGGCAAATTAATTGGAAGTGAGACTAGTATTCTTTTAGGAATTAAAACCTGTCATCATTATAAATCTTGCATTCACTTAGAATCTCCACTTGTCCATGAGAACCAATCTCATTTAGTGAAATGAGGCACTGCTCAAAATGAGAATTTCTTTTCCTTTCCTGTGGATTCTGATAAGAAATTAATTTTGTTGATAGTTAGCAAACATTAAGGACGATATTAGGCAAAGAAAATTATTAAACAAACCTTTAGGCTAGCAGAATTTGAATACAGCTTGAGGCCCTTACTCAAGAAAGTGCCAGAGTTAGAAATGAAGGAGATCAAATTACCCTGTCACCACAGGAAAGGGCACCAGTCCTTTTCAGATGTGCTCTGTAGATGCCTGCAGTGCACATCACCTATTGATAAAGCCTGCTTTATGTCACAGCTCTCAATTCTTTGCCTTTCATGAGCACTAAATTCCACACCACAAAGTTAAAGGGGAAAAAACCCTAATTTAGGAAAAGGATTAACTATTTTGATCAGTGTGGAAAATTAGGTGTATATGTTACTGAGAACAGTCAGGATGAAAGTTGGAACAACTAATTTCAGGGTGGTTTGAATTGTTTACTAATTTATTTTAAAAACTAAACAAAGTCTGAACTGGAAATATGCTTTACCACATGTTTTTCAGTTCAAAAATATTGAGAATCTTCAACAGCAAAATATTTTCCAATCTTAGAGGGAGACAGAAAGAGATGCACAGTGCACTCTCTAGTCATTCTCAATCTGTATTTTTACTGCCTCTATGTACAGTATGGAGGGAAAACTCACTCTGTGACCACATCTCTTTGGATAGATCTACAAATCTGGTGCTTTTGATGTAAGGAAAATATTGAGTGCACTCTGCCTTTTACATGAGCCTTTGTTGCTTCTGCAGCTGTTTCTTCCTCATCAGAATTTGTAACAGAGTACACAGCCAGTGAAGGTACTGACAGGAGGAACTGCAAGCTTGGGTCATTTTTGCAGTTCCCAAATCACCGATTTCAGACAAAAAAAAATGCACAATGCAACATTTTCAAAGGTCATTTTCCATTAATAGGAAGTGTCTTAATACAAGGTCCATATCAATTGCAAAGAGCTAAACTAGGAACAGAGGACTGGTAAGTACCTCCTGGACCATTTCAGCCCATAAAGTATTAGTATGTCGTGCAATCACTCTCAGAAACTTTGATCAAATTCTACCTGAAACTGGATCAGAGCTTAGCCCCTACTAGTTCAGTCAAAAGACTCCTCCAAAACTTGATTGCATGAAGATTGAGCAAGCTTTTCTCATTTCCACACATAATGTAGCTATTGTTATTTTATGTGCACTTTTTCTTGCACCAACATTTTTCTTTCTATTAAATAGTTCTTTCTCTTCTCCAGTTCCTTTGTGTAGCAAGAGAAAATTTGCTATGCTGAACAAGCAAAGCTTTTCCATTGTCCTCTGTTTCTCTTGTCATCTCATTATTCACAGCATCTATAAATAATTGCTTGTAATATGCCTCTGTAAAATTGATTGAGCATCCAGATTTAAGGGTTTAGGTCAAGGTTTAAATTAAGTTAAAACTGGGCTATTTGAGTGAATTTTATATAGTCACAATTTTGTATAGGAAACTGGATCTATTTTGTTATTTTTGTTCTTGTTTTAATTTAATAATTTCTGAAGTAATTAGCTTTATTTAGCACAGTATGTAAATATGGATCTCTTCTTTCTTGCAGTGTCCAGAAGATTCTCACAAATACTACGGCGACAGACATCCCTAAATCATCTCTGCCAAGTAAATATTTCCATTACCCAAGTTTGATGAATGCCATTTTTAATGACTTTTCAAATAATTTTATGAATTGACAGGTTTGACTTTACTCAGAGGAGGAGATCACATTAGCAGTTTGTCTCCAATATTTGTTGTGGCCACCTTTACAAAATCAAAAATTAATAATTGAAAAATGCTTTTCTAGACAACTGGCAACCCCTAATCGTTAAATTCAGCAGTGTACTTTCATGAAACAAAATTATTATTTGATTTGAAGAGATGATTCATTTCCAGGAAATAAATGAGAGACGTTCCACTGATTTCAAAGAAGTTTGTATTAGGCCAATTGCAAAGCAAGAAAAATTTCTACATGCCTAACATAAATTCCAAGTCTAATTGTATATTATAAATCAAATGCAAATTAGTAAAAGGGAAAACAGCTGAACTAGGGTTTTAAATAGACATGTCCTTGCAACCATAGGAAGTGAATATAGAAACTGCTCCAAAGTGTTTGGTTTTTACAAGTTTACATCAGAATTACCTGTAAAAAGGTCATGAAGCCAAATTTTGTGTAGTACAAAAAGGAAGATAATGCATTGCATTCATTAACATTTCATCCATGTATTGGAGGGGATAGGTTTTTTTCCCTGTCACCTGAAAGCTCCACTTTTGGAGGGTGTTTCCAAAACCCCAGGTTAACCTTGTGAGAGGTGAAGCCCACAGGAAGAAGCTCTGCGGGAAAAAAAAACACTCCTATAAGAAATTTTTGGTGGGTTTTCTCCCACATTATTTTAGTGGTGGGACAGAGATACCTGTGCTACCTTTCCCCAAATACCGTAGATCATCACTGAACTCTGGAGGTCCATAGTGATTTAGAGGAAATCAAGATAAAGAAACCACAACCTTCTGCATCAAACCTGGGATCAAATCTCTTAGGTGAAGGACTCTTCAAGTGCCTCACTCCCTTGGGGAAGCTGAAAACCTTGGTGTGTGTTATCATCTGCTTAACTTACATAGATCTGTGTACGTGACCATGACCTTGTGTCACTTCCTTTCCTCTCAGTCCATCCTGTCCATTACCAACAGCAGACCCCTATCTCAACCAGCCAAGACATGGATCTGATGAGGAGGCCAAGGGAAGAATGAGAGTCTTCATAGATTGGGAGAGGGGAAGGTGCAAACCTGAGTGGGGTTTGTTTGGTATTGGCTTGGTTTTTCTTGTTGCTTTTTTGTTCTGAACTGAAGCTTGAAATGAAAACCAGCAGATCTGTTAGAGATTGAGGGGTCTAGCAATGGCAGCATCAGATTAGTGTTGCTCATTAGGGTTTGTGGTGGATACAGTCAAAATACTTGCAGTTGATTGAAGTAGGCAAAATGTCTGAAGATTACTCTTGTTAGAGGGCCCTGTAATATCCATAAGACATCAAGCTGGTGGGTGGGGGTCCATGAGGAGAATCAACTTAGTGAACCCAGCTAAGGAAGTGTAAAAGGGGATAAAGCCTATTTTTTAATCTAATAAAGCATGAACTAATGAATAGATTGGATTGGATTACAGGCATCAAGAACAGTGATCCACAGTGCAGACATCACATTTCAAATGCTGGAGGACTGGAGGAATGTGGATCTGAATAGCATTACCAAACAAACCCTCTATACTATGGAGGACTCACGGGAGGAACACAGAAAGCTCATCATACAATGTAAGAGCAGAATCTTCAAATAAAGCCAGGTGAACTTGGCTTCCTGCTGCAAACAAAGCTCAGAGAAAGTAGTGCTGGTTTTGCAGCCATTGGTTTGCTTGGAGGCTTAAGATAGAGACATTTACCAAAATGTAAAAGCCCTGTCAAGGTCTTATGTTTTGGGCACCATTCCTTGACACATTCCTTTCTAGTATCAAGAACAGCCAATGGCACAAAACTTGCACCCAAATTCAGGAGGATATTTTTTCCGTGAACCTGAGCAAACTAAATCTATGAGTTAACCATTGAATGTGTGAAAGTCCAATTTTTCCTGCTGTAGAATTACAGGAGAATTGTCTTTTGAATGGCTTTGACACTTAAGTGACTGTGTATTTGAGTCCCTTGTAAACTTGTTTATAAAAAGCTCCTTTTTACACAGTGTTTTCATAACCAAGAGCATTTGATGGCATAAGCTTTCATACTGTACTTTTATGACTAAGTGGAAGTCCCATATCAGACAAGCTCATTGGCTACTTAGCTTCTGTCTAGTATAGAGAAGGGCATGGACTTGAAAGTGACTTTGGAGATATTGACAAATTCGTTTTACAATCAGAGATCTTATGCAAATACCAAATATTTCATTCCATCATCCAGCAAGTGTTGTATAGTTATAAGCTTAGGTGTAACCCAAAGTACACTGAGTTTTGTTGCTCTGAGGCAACAGAGCTTTGTCTTTAACATCCTTCACATAACCTCACTTCCTGTGAACCCACCTGTTGTATTGTCATCTCTCTCCTGAGGAGGACCGGTCATCTTTTACCCAGAATCTGTCTGAACAGGGCACAAGCCAGGCAACCACTTGTGGGAGCCCAGCAAGGGTAGGTTTGCTAGTGAGGTAACTCTTTCAGGAAGTGGCTGGGAAGACAAGGGGTGACACCTTCACATGTACCCTGGATTCTACAAGGTTGACTTTGGCAGTCATCCCACTGTGTTGACACTTGAATTCTTCTCCTCGGTTCAGGGATGAGCCTTGCATTTTCTGCTAGATCTGTTTTCCAGGGAGAGGTTCTTGGTATTCATTCCTCTCTTTCTCAACCCTTGATTCATTTCATGGCCCTCTTCCCTTTTGAGGAGATAGAAACTCGGTGGCAGCAAAGGAGGTACCATACAGTGAGACTGAAACCCAGAAACTGAGTGAATACTTCTGTCATCTGTTATGTTTTCAAGATCTACCCAGCATTCTACCACTGGCCAAAAAAGAGAGTTTTCAAAGTTACACTCCCTAGTAGCAGCAACATTTTTGGCTGCCATTCAGAACATCCTTAATGTTTAAGGAAGCTTCTTGTGTATGTGGTATTAGTGTAATAAAATCAAATGGAATTTTCCTGAATGCTCTTGGATTTGTGCAAGTTTTTCCATATTTTAGGCCTATATAGTCCAATAAGCAGTTAGTCAGAAATGGTAAGCTAATAGCTCATGAGATGGGATGCCAAAGAGGTGTTCAGATACGTATCGAGATAATTCTAGAACTTAGATTATTTCCCCCCCCCCCCCCCCATTTTTGATGTTTATTCTACTTGACCAAAGATCTTTTCACTATGCTTTGTATGACTTATATGTCATGGATTTAAGGCCTGTTTTCATACTCTTGGTGGTAATAATCAAGAAAGTTCAATTTCAGCTACTATAACTAGAAAAAAAATCAAACAGGTTTATAAGCCTAGAAACAAACTTAGAGAGAAACAGAGAAAAATCACTGTGTATAAGAGAACCTTTTTCCTGCTCTGCTGGGGTACCTATCTCTGACATGATTTCTGCTTTATTCCTTCATTCTCAGATCCTATTTAGGTATTTTTAACAATCACTAAAGGCTAAACGTTTAATTTTCTCAAATAGGTCGTTGTACACAGTTGCATTGCTCCAGCAGCAAAGCAGGCAACTGATTTGTTTTTCCGCTTGTGCTCCCCTCTTTGCACAGCATATTAATTACTTCATCTGTTGTATCAGGCAGTTTTTGTCCAGCCAAATACTCAGGTAAGGAGACAACATTTAGATTTCTCTGTGATCCTGTTCTGAATAAAGGGAGGTTGCCCATTCAATAAAAGAAAAAAAGAAGATAACGGCGGCCCAAACATCGCTTCCCCTCTTCCCCAGCTAATGTTTCTGGTAACTCAGCCTTTGCAAGTCTCAGTTAAACAAAGTTGTAGTCAGGTATTTAGCAAATGCATTCCTGCTCATCCTCCTGATCCAACAGAATCAGGGAGGTTGTTCTTTGCATTATTGTTGGATAGCCTCTCTGGCTCATTTCCCTAGCTATCATCTCTACGCTTTGCCTCCTCCACCTCCTTCACTGTCTTTCCTGTGGAGGGAAATTCCATCCTTCTGTTATTTATAATTAGTCATAAATTGAATTGCTTAGCACATTGAAATCATCCTGTAACACAGCAGGTAGAAAGTATCTTTCTTCTTGACCTACTGGGCCTTTTATTTTAGCTGAGTTGAAGAATAGTTTGTTGAGGTGTCAAAGTACATGATTCTTTGTCTTCCAGCCATTGGTTCTCATATATAAATGAGACTTGAAGTTTTAAAGACTGCAGTTGAACGACTTGTTTTAATTTTTTGTATTAAAATATTAATATGTGTACTTGGAAAAGATTATACAGGTTGCTTTTTTGCAACTCTTGATAAGTAGTAGAGTATTTCTGCACTGATAGCAATTTGTTTGAAGAAGGAGAAGTTTATGGACATTCTTTGTGTGTGTGTGTCTGGCATTGCAAATAGATGATTTCCAGCAGTTAAATCATGGTTTTGCAACTAAAGCATTATACAGATGAGCGCCCTATCAACAGTACTCATTCACTTGGTGCCTAGAAGATTCTTTATGCATTTCTAAATCAATTTAATGCATGACATTTTTTCATCACCGGGATCAAGGCCTAGTTTCTCACTCTTCATAGAGAACACCATAAACATTTCACTTCTGGGCACAGCAGGCAACTTAAATAAAAACACTAATTTTAAAAAACAGGTTCTGATTGGCTCACATTAAAATAACACTTTCAATGACTGCATCACTTTCAGTAGAAACAAAATAAGAGACCCAGCAAACTTTTTGGGTCAGCACCAAGAAAGATGCGTTTGTTTCATTTAAGCAATCTATTATAAAAAAAACACAGTATACTTGTGATTCTTTTGGTAGCCTTTTGTGAATTGTTTTTATTTTGTTTGAAACAGAATCCAAGTTCTAAGGTGGGCTACTTTTTTTTGTTTTGTGTGCCAGTGTATCAGGAGTTTGATCACCTCTTGGAGGAGCAGTCCCCCATTGAGTCGTACATTGAGTGGCTGGATTTCATGGTGGACAGATGTGTTGTAAAGGTTGGTAAGGAGGAGTGAGTCACTGATGTGCATTATGAGCTCTATTCAGGTAATACATTTTTAGAAAAAGTAAAAATAATTACAAAAAAAAAAAAAGGAGTTGGTGATGAGCAGGACTAAAGCAGTAGTGGGCAAAATCTCACCATTTTTTGTGGAGAATTGCTCACATTCAGGATTTTGTTTTATTCTGCTCTTGTTTATTTTATTCCAAAAGATGGTATTCAAGAATGAACGGGGTTGAGGTTTCCAATCAAATCAATATTTCAGGGGTATGGAGGGATGAATTCAGAGTCAGAGTCATTCTAATGGTATAGTGCAAAGAAAAACATAATCTGGCCTTTTAAGATTTTAAGGAAAAGGATATTTAAGCCAGCTAATTCATTTATATACAATCAAATGTAAGGATGAAAGTCTACATTACCATTCAGTCAAGGACACATTTATGCTCCTTTTGAGCTGATATGGAATACCAAGGATTTTTATTTTATTTTAATTAAATTGCATGCAGAAACCTACTAACAATGCTTTAAAACGTATTTTCAAATGCGATCTGGCATCACCATAATTTTACATAGAGTATGAAAATATATAACTGACTATTTTAACTTCTGTTACTTCTTTGTATTAGGATGTTCTGTTAGAATTTCAACTCTTCGTTCCAGTTGTTAGAGCTAAGAAGTAAAACAAAAACAAACCAAAATATTCTGCCTCTCTCTCGGCTGCTAAATAGCCATATAGAAAACTGATAATTCCCCAGATTACTTGAAATACTTTGATTGTTTTGGGGAATGTCTCTTCTGGTCAGTGGAATGTAATTTGAAATTCAGGCCAGAGCTGTTAATTTTAATAAAGAACTTGACATGAATTTTAATAAATGAATTTTAATAGCTGGTTTGGGGAATCTAATTATTTAACTCACATATGGCTATAATAAATACATTTTTGATGAGTTGATGCCCAAAGTGTGCTTTCTGGAAAGTATTTTTCCTAGTAAAATGACTAAGTGAATTCACAAAAATAAAAATGAGAAGGAACAAAAAAAGTTTATACTCAATATTAAACCTTATTTGAAATAGTAATATAAATTTTCAGTGTAGATCAAACATTATTGATTATAAACTGCTTCCTTGACTAGGAAACAAGAATGAACATGTTAGTAATTAGGTTAAGATGAAGATCAGAACAATTTTTTTGCAATCCTTTTATCATGTATAAAGGAGATCCAGTCAAATAATACTTTATTGTTTCCTCTTTCTGAAGGTTGTCCATGGTTATAAGGTGGTTTTCTGTCTAAGGCCATTTTGAGTTTGGGTTTTTTAATTTGTAGTGTATATTTTAATGTGAAGATGGTGGTAAGTAGTTTTTCAGTATAAAAAAAAAAAAAAGGAGGTGGATATGTGCATCATTCAGCTGTATTGCTGGTAGAAATAAAAGTTTCTCCATGTCAGACACATCTCTCTTCTTGCAGGTAGCTGCCAAGAGACAGGGGTCTTTGAAGAAAGTAGCTCAGCAGTTTCTCCTGATGTGGTCCTGTTTTGGCACTCGAGTGATTCGGGACATGACTTTGCACAGCGCACCCAGCTTTGGTACTTGGATTTTGTTGTAGTAATTGCATGCCACAGTCAAAAAAATCTGTGTCCCAGCTTGTAATGTACATTTTAAGTGAAAACATAACCAGTTTTCACATGTCCTGTGCTCTATTAAAAAATAGGTTGGAGCTATTGGCATTTGGAAATAATGCTCAGACAGATGTCTGTCTACAAGCCGCAGCCAGGGGAGGTGAAAATGTTGCTGCTTCCTTCTGTTTGCTGTTAGGAGCTGCAGGGATCAGTCACAGGGCAGCTGGAGGAGTCCATTACAGGAGCATTCCCTAATGCACTTCAGTGCAAAGTGAGCCTTCTTACCCAAACCACTCTGGCCACGTGTTGAGCCAAGAGAGGTGACTTGTGCTGAAGTGGATGAAAAGCTCTCCAGTGAAACACTTTGCCAGCTCTCCTCTTAAAGTACATAGCACTTGAAATTGGTCTTTGCAAAGTGAGTGTGCTTCTATAACCTGGAGAGAGTTCTCTTCTGTTTTTTTAAGAAGTCAGTCAGGATGAAAAAATAGATTTTTACTTTTTAAATGAAAAATCACATTGCTTTTCTACACTGTTTGAAAGGGGGCTTTGTGCTGGGATACAAACAGTTCAGATTAAAATCAGTTGAAAGCAAGAATGACTAGATTGGTGTGCCATGAGTGTGAACATTCAGTCACTCGGGACTAGACTTTGCATGAGGGATGCTTTTTATAAATGCACATTTGTCCAAATATGTTTCTAGAAAGATCAGTAAAGAATGGTATTACATGGGTATTGCATTGAACAGCTGGAAGGTTTTCTGCTGACTGAGCTTCGATGTCCTTTATGCTTTTAGAACCATCTCATAGCATATATTTGGATACTGTCAGTTAGATACAATATGGTATTTATATAATATGTTTTATATATTTATAATAAATGTAATTTATATTTATATAGCATGTTTATCTTTTAATCTGAAACTGCTTTCATTTCCATTGTAAAAGAGTGTTCCAAACAGGTATTAGTGAGTCATCATTACACATCAGGGTAGTGAGTGTCCCCAAAGTGATTGCAATCTCCATCTGTGTTTTCATCAAAAAACACAAACCTGTTCAGGTGCAATGCTAGTGGAGGCAGGAGGAGCCCTGAAGTTTTGAATATTAAAACCATATCTTTATCCTATCAGGCAGCAGCCTGGGTTATCCCTACCCAAGTGTCATAAATTTCATTTAGCCATGGACACAAATTTATAATAATCTACATTAATGATGCTAGTCTTTCACTGCAAGGCCATTGGACATATTGTTTGTGAATTAGAGTTGAGCAAGTTCCAAAAGTATAACCCCTGAATGTAAGAAGCTCAGAGCTAGATGGCACAAACTCTTCAGCTCTTAATTTATACAGTTCTTTCTAGCTTTTCAGAATTGTATATGCATTAAGTGATTTCTATGGAGAGAAATGAAGACTGATCTACTATTCTAAATCTTTACATATATATACTTTGTTCTTAACTTAGATAAAAAGCTTTGAATTTTTACTGCATTGGAAACTGTTTCAGTGGACTGATTTTTAATTATTTTTTCCACCTCAAACAATATATAGACTCAGATGCTCACAGTGTAATTTTTTTTTAAGAGAAATAATGTGTTATATGATGGGATTTTTACTATGTACAGGACAGTATATTTTTACCTTTGACATAGAGGATTCCAAGATCTGATTGAAGAAAGTTGTAACACCTGGCACTGGATTGCCTGGAACAAAGATTTGATCTGCAAAGCTTTTAAGCATGGTGACATGGGCAGTTTGAAACAATCTCTGGCAGAAAAAAAAGAAAGCTGCTCTCTCTCTTGCTCCCTCTCTCCTTTTCTCTCTGCCTGCCTCTCTCCCTCCCTCCCTGCCTCCCTCTTTCTTGCTTATGCATATCAAAGGCACAGTTGGTGGCAATGTTTGGGTAATGTACCCAGTGTATAAAGTAACTAACTAGTAATAGAAACTCCATGATTTTTTCCAGATCTGGAAATCTCCCTGTTGTTTTGCTACTTGCACATAATTGCTGTATCTCTTAATAGATGCTGATACTTACTGTGCCTTAGCTGGGCATTATAGCTCGCTGGTTCCTCTGTCCAGCCCGGCGTAAGTACGACAGATTCCAGCTGGCTATATTTCCAGGAGTGCCCCTGTCCCCAGGGCACTCTGGCAGCGTCTTCTAGACACTTAGCCAGAGAAACTGCGGGCCTGCGTTGGTGGTGCAGGGACTGAGCTCGGTTTAGCTATCAGCTGAAGTCGAATAATGAGAGGGCTCTTGGAGTGCCTTTAATTCTGAGTGGCTTTATTGCAGGATGCTCCAGACAGAGGGGAGGCAGGAATCCAAGAGGGCGAGGGGCCCTCAGACACAGCCTTAAGAGTTATCTCATACAACCAATCACCAGGGGGTCTGGGGGAGGATAGGGAAGGTCCAGGGTTACTTGGTCCTATGGGATGGGGAAGGGAAGGGGCCCAGGAGATAACATGGGATAGTACAAAGGCTCTTGGGGGGAGGGAGGAGATGATGGACACCAGCAGTGGCTACTCTGGTTTGTCCTGGGTTAAACCATGGTCACTCCACTTTCCAGGGGGTACCCAGCCCCTTTGGACTTTCTCCACCAGTGATGTTTCTCCTTTTCTAAGTCATTTCCCCCTGGGGTCTCCAAGGACACATCCACAGCAGCTACAGGGCATTGCCATGATTTCTGTTAACCCCTGAAAATTAGAGCTAAATGCTATTTATTGTTGTAACTAGTCTCTTGAATGACTTCTTACCTTTTCTTAAAAAAGTGATTAATTTGCTGGCTACAACTGGATCCATTTCAGTACTTAAATGTAGATTTGAAAGAACCCAATGGTTTCATGTGAGAAACAGTAGCTTGCAAACACAGAATAAATTATGTTACATTGTGCTGAATAGCCATTCACTGTGAGGCTGAAATGCATGCCCTGATATCAGTTTCACTCTATAGCTTACATTTAACTTGACTCATTTAAAAATATAAACATATTGCATTCATTCAGTACCGAAACCTTGTTTGTCTGGTGTCTTTCACTCAGATTCTGGGCTCAAAAACTCTATGCAAAGCTTAAAAATACACAGTGGGAGAAATAATAGGAGAGGAAGAGAGAAATTCAAAAGAGTGACAAGGGCGCTGGAGTGTTTCTAAATTCTGCATTCAATATTGCCAACCCCAAGTCTTCAAAATAAAGCATCAGACCTCCAAAAACAAAGACATTTTTAAAAACAGCAGATCTTGGGTTCTTGTTGTTTGCTTGCTAGCATCACAGTGTTTAGAGTTTGCACTTCCAAATGTTTTTATGAAACTACAAGCAACTTTCCTTTATTTTTTTTTTAAATGAAGGCTGAGTAAGGAGTTTGATGGAAAATAGTAAATACACTGAGCTTTATACCACTACGTGAAGTTTGCCAGCATTTTAGCCTGTTTTTCTTACCTTGAAGATACTTATCAGTAGTAACTGCACTAGAGCCAATAGAAACTTCCCACTGAAAACTGTAGTCAGGAGAAGAGTGAGCATTTTGTGGAGATTCTTGAAAATCTAGGTTTCCACTGGGGAAATCCTAGGTCAGTAACAAGGTGCTCAGCCATTGCTGCTGTCTTTATTGCACTGCTAAATTGGACTTTATTTAACAAGACTTTGAGCCCAAAAGATTTTTAAAAACAAGTTCTCTGCAGTAAAGTGAAAACCCTCACTTTTTACCTTTGAAAGCCTGGGGAAACTTTTTACCATTTTGATCTGCTTAGTCCCATGAAACAAATGAAGAACTGGATGCTTCAGGTTCGCCAGCAGCCAGAGATTTCCTCCCCATAGCAAAGGTGTTGCAGTCAGGTATGTCCTGTTCCTGTGCTGCCTTGCCCAAAAACTCAGGGGCACATGTTCACCTCCCAGGGTGTGTGCCCAGCCTGTATCAGTGATGACAAAACCATGCAGACATGGAGGGAGAGAATGAAACACAAAGACCACCAGGGTCACAAAGAAAAAGAATGTGCTCAGAGTCACTCTGAAAGCTGAATTGACAGCTAGAATTGAATAAGGGTATTGGGTCTTTCAAACCACTTCTGCCCTACAGCAGCATGTTTGAGTACAGAAGTTGGAGCAGGGGTAGTTATGCTTCATTGTGATAAAAGCCAGTATCTCAAGATAAATCTAACTTTCCTGTGAAGAAACCAGTCATTATGAAATTTGAATGAATTTGAAACTTGTTTCATCTTTTCCCTATGAAAGTATTTCTCCTCAAAAGCAATAATGGGATTTTCAAAGGAATACCTCTACATGAGGTATTTTTGGGGGGTTTTTGTCTGGCAGTAGTTGATCTCTGTTTCTATCTCAGATGATGACTTTTCTCTGATTTAAGCTAGCTGCTGGATGAGCTATTATTTTAACCTCACTGTACTTGTACTTGTCAGAGTTACTTAGTGACCTAACTGAACATGTGTTAAACATGCAAGTCTAAATGAACAAAGGAGCTTAAAAAAACCAAACCTATTGTATGATAAAGTCCTGTCTGTAACTATTACAGGTACTTCATGTCATGGAGTCTATTGCATGAATTGAACAAACTCCACCTTGATACTTATCAGTGTCCCCTTGCAGATGGGTGTTAGTCCTTTCAGGAGGGCACTGCACAGTGTCTCAGCTCTGATGCTTTGCTTCTCTTACTTTGTCCCCCAAAATGCATCTGTGGTGTCTTCCTAAATATCTTTTTTTTCTAGTGATTTGTGATCTAGGGCAAACATTTCTTCACCATTCCTGATATGTATTCTTTATAAATTCTGGGGAGCAACTCACTTCCTTTCTGTGCAGGTAGTTCAGAAAATTCATACCAGGATGTGTCACTGTAGTGGTTTCAGTTCGCCTATTCAGGTTTGTGGTTAAATGCTAGCACACTTACTTATATTTACTTGATTGCTTGTTGTGAGATGAGGATTAGGAGTAGGCAAAGCAGGCTCAAACTTTATAAAGTACAAAGAAGTTTTATTAATATACCTAAAACAAAGGGAAAAGGAAAAAAAAACCAAGAAAAACCAGAACAAACTCCTCAGACCACCCCTCCTTCCCCCACCTCTCCATTTCATTCTCCCTGACAACATACAAAAGACAACACTTTGACCTCCAGTCAGTTTACCACTTCAGAAACAGCTCTTGTTCCAGTTCATTTAGGGAGAGAAGTTTCTTTTGCTTACACTATGGATTTTCTGTAAGAAAAATACAGTTTTTATGGGTCTTCTGCCTCACCATCAGCCGCCGCCCGGAGCAAAGTCCAGCTTAATGGTGGATCCCTCCCACACCAGTAGCCTTCCCACAGCCACTATGGTGGGTTATGAACAGTCCACAGGGTACCTGTTTTAAGGATGCCCAGTTCAATTGCAGTAACAAAGAAAATCCCTTCTTCTGTGCTTAGCAACACAGGTTCTCCTGACAACTCAGGTTCTCTAGCATTCTCCCCGGGACCAGGACTCTGGGTCACAGCCTCTCCTCTCTCTTGGTTCTAGTTTCTCATCAGGCTGTACTTTTTTAACACTTACTTGTCTGTACTTAGGTATTTCAGTTCATTGGCTGCAATAAGAACCTCACATCCCCCTTTGGACTACATCTTCATATATTACAGAGAATTTATTAGCTCAGTCCCCAACCATGGTTCTCCAAAAGAGTTTTCAGCTTCACTCTTGAAGCACTTCTCATGCACCTCCTTGTAGGTATCAGTTCTGCTTTCCTCACTGACTGTAAAGTCTCTGCGCTGCACTATGTAGATGTCCTCACTCGTTCCTCTCTCTGCGAGGAAGGATGGGTGTCTGTGAGTTTAGTCCAGGCATGGAGAGAGTTAATCTCTGTCTCTCTCTCTCCGGCAGTGTGAGGATCACGTGCTCTTTGCCTGGCTGTTTGAACAGGCCCGCGCTGGATGGAGTCCGGCCCGGTCCTTGCCTGGCCCGGAGCAGGGGCCTGGCTCTCTCTCTCGTGTAGCTGGCACACTGGCTGAGCTGTATCTGCTGAAGATTCCAACCGTTCCTCCCCCATGCCCGGCTGCAGCGGCACGGCTGCTCCAAACTTCCCTTCCCCCCTCCCCCCTTTGGAAGGAGGGGGGGGGGGGGGGGGAGCTGGGGCCTTACCAGCGAGAGAAGCAGGAGCTGCTCCTCTCTACACAGCAGCAGCAGGTCCCAAGAGGAAGAGCTTCAGAGAATCTCTGCTTATATATGGTTTTTTCCTCGAAGGCGGATCAACTTTTTAATTGGTTCACTTACATATCAATCCTTAAAACTACCTGATTATTGGCTCTCTCTCCCAGGAAGGAAGTTATATTCCTTCCTGCAGCATAAATCACTTACTAGATTTTGACCCCTCCGGCCTAACCCAGGACAGTCACTAAGGCAGCCAGTTTGAGATTCTACTTCTGACAGGAAATTATACGTCTTTCAGACAAAAGGAAACAATTCTACTGTAGTGCAATTGTGAAAATTGACATTCAGTGTTCATGTAGGAGAAGAATCCTTCAAGTTCCAGCTCTCAGCTAGGCAGCTTTCTTGCACCCTAAACCTCAGCTGGTCATACAAGCCTGTATAAATGAACAGTTTGCTACTCACCAGTTTTTCTTTGACCTCTCTTACCTTGAGTAAGAGAGATATTTCAGTACATGGAGGCAGTTTTATTTAGTGCTGTTTGTGTTGAGAACCGTAATAATTGGTTTAATGAGTGTATTGAGACGGTCAATGGCTTTTTTGTTTGTTCACTTTATTACCAGGGTCTTTTCACCTTATTCACTTGATGTTCGATGACTATGTATTGTATCTGCTGGAATCACTCCATTGTCAGGAGAAAGCTAATGAGCTAATGAGGGCAATGAAGGGAGAAGGAAGCACAGGTGAGTCTGTTCTATTATTCATTATTTGTTGTTTTATTCCACTGGTTTCTCTACCTTTTATGTTAGGACATATCTTTATCCTTATCTAACCTGCTGAGGCTTATTCAGGAGCAAAGTGGTTTTCACTTCCATCATGATGTGAAATAAATCATTGGGGATGCATCCCTGGTTAATACATTCTGCAAGAGAACTGCCTGCTTCACAACATCACTCTGGATGTCTGAAACCCCATTCCTAAACACTCATTTGGTGTTTCAGTAAGAAATTTTTGTACTGAACCTTTTGCCTTAGTTAATCTTTCTAAACAACCTTTGAATTTCAGTGGACTCGGTGTTAATAAGTTCACTGATATCAGTGCATTTGTACCAGTCTAAATAAGAGGAAGAAATAGCAGGAGTGAGAAAAGACAAGTGGCAAAGCTGTTGTTTCTGGTACACTTATGTTCTGAGTGCCTGCACAGAAGGAGATTCTGAGTCCCGCTCCACTCCACACTGCCTTGCCAGAACAAAAGCAAGCAGGGATTGCCTTTAGTTTTTCTACTCTGGGCAACCCCTTTTAATGAGAGGTCCTCAGTGATCTTCCTTACTTGCATCTCCCATTAATTTTGGCAAATTAAACCTCTCTATCACCTTTGGAAAGTTTCATTCTCCATTTTAGCAGTGGCTTAATTTGTCACTCTGTATATTTATGGGAAGAAAAACATTTTAGTGATCTTCTGTGTGGTGAAAGACTTGAATTTAATTCATTGCACTGCCATAGCCTCTTGAGTTTTTGACAAACAAGTTGCTTATCCTTGCATATTTTTCACATACCTTTAGCAGCTAAACCTGTCGCATTCCCTGCTTCTTAATCCCGCTCTGATCCCAGCAGCAGGGTGCTAGCGCGACCCTGAGAAGCCGTCCGCATTCCGATCGGGGAGGCTTCCTCGGGGAGCCGGCGGTGGGCTCCGCTAGTCTGCGTCGGGCTGAGGTGTTGGTGCCCTCAGAGCACTGCAGGATAGCAAAGAACTACCCAAAGAAGGAGGACTCTTAGTATGAGGGTTCAGCAGGTTTATTACCCCCAAGGGAGCTCAGGGACTAAGAGCCCCGAATAGCTCATGACATGGGTATTTAAGGGAGGGATAACATCCAATGATCTGAGGGTGCAGGGGCGGTACAAGGGAAGGTCCAGGGTGCGTAGTCGAATGGGGTTCAGGGAGAGGAGGAGAGAAGAGAGAACAACGAATGAACAACCGAGTAACAGGGAATGTTCCAGAACTGGGATACATAACAGACAAATCAAGGAACCAATAGCAGGAACTTGGGGTTTGTGGCTTGGTGGCCTAAACCATTGTCTCTGGCAGCTCAGGGGGGAAATTCTCTGTCTGTGGAACATGCCACCAGAGGTCTTCGTCCTCTGCAAGTCCATGGAGGGACTATAATCCTTCCTGGTTCAGAACCACTGCTACATCTCCCCGTTTTTTTTACTTAAAGAAAGTGTCTTCTTAATAGAAGAAACAATGAAGGCTTTAAAACATCCAAGGAAGTTAAACACAACGAAGATAATAACTAAAATCCAAAGCAAAGTCTTTAAAATCTGGCCAACCCAGTTTTGGATTCCCCACCCATGAAAGAGTTTGTCCAGCCAGTTGCCGTGTTCTTCTCGTAATTGGTGGAGCTGGTCTTGCATAAGTTGGATGTTTCGTGAGATGCTCTGGGCATGTGAGGAGAGGTCGAAGCAGCAGAGACATTCGAACTCTTCACATCCGTGGCCGTGGGCAAGGAGCAAAAAATCGATGGCTGCGCGGTTTTGTAGTGTGGCCTGTCTGATGACTTCTTCATCTGATAGGAGGTCTGCTAGTGTCTGAGATGTCAAATTGGCTTGTTTAGCTACCCAACACTCCAGGTGGCTAAGCTCACCTAGGGCTTTTGCAGCTGCCACCCACGGTAGAAATATCGAGGCTGCGACCCTTTTGGAAAAGGACCAGGAAACAACACTACTATCGCACTTTTGGTCTAATTCAAGGGTGGCTCTTTTTTGTCGATTGTGATTGGTGTCGTTTCTCCAAGCTAACAATTCAGTCCTTCCCGGTGTTAGGGTAGATAAACGGCAAATTGTGCACGGGCCCCCACTCAGGCGAGAGGGAATCCCTGTCCACACCCTATCACCACAGATCAAGAACATCCCTTTGGGGAGTTCTCTTGGGAACAATATGGGCGCCAATTGTATTTTCTTCGTAAATTTGCACCACTTTGATTCTGAATATAGTTTTTTATCATTGGGTGAGACATCTGGGCCAGTAGGGATTTTAGGTTTTGGGGCGAGGAGGGGTTTACGGGGGGGGTCCCGGAGTCTCGACCCGGTCGAGGGTTTTTTAACGTGATACATTACAAATGTTCTCTTTTGACGGTGGCTTACAGGAGCCTTTGGGCCAAATTGTATACAGAATTTTGGTCGGGCTGACCCTACCAGGTCTAATTCTTGAGGGTCAGTGTGTGTGGATGGTAAAGCTTGCGCCCACGTGTTCCATCTGCAGATCAAGGTGAGATTCAGTGGTCCTCCAAAGACTTCTGCGATTGACATTGGAATTCCCACTAGACAGGTTCTTAAAGGGTTTCCAGCGGCTCCAGTGTTCAAACAAAACTCGCTTTGGCCAATCGATTTTGCTAGAGTCACCCAAATGTTCTCTCTAGGTTGTTGAACCAGCCATGGGTTTGCCCAGGGCGATAACAGGACTAGCAAGGCGACTGGCAGCAGGACGTCAATGGATGGTCTCATCTTCGGGGGTCTTGGGTTGGCTGCAATAAAACAAACAAACATTATTAAAGCATTGTCTCTCTCTCCCTCCCTGTCTCTCTACAACAAGACTGGGGATGATCGGGATACGGGAGGTTGGGGTCTGGGAGGTACATGGGGCAGGTTTGGGGAGAATCTAAGGGGAAGGTATCAAAAAGAAGGGTCTCGGTGAAGACTAAAGGATCTGGTTGCTCGGAGGGGAGACTCTCACGAGCTGGGTATAGGCAGTAAATCTGAAAGTCTCTTCTTTGTATATAGTTGGTCTCCTCTCGTTCTCCTCGATCTTCTTGATCACTGTCAAAGTCTGGAGTCTTCTTTCTCCTTCTCTTCCACGCTGATCTCTGTGGAGCAGCGTCTGTTGGTAGAGTCGTCCGGGTCTGTTCTGGTGGGCGCTCTCGGTACGGCTTGATGTCTCGGCCTGGGATCCAGCGCGGTCCTTCTGGAGTGGAGACACAAGCATATCCCCTCCACCACACGATGAGTCGAACTGGTCCAACCTTTTGTCTACTTTGCGGGTCCTTGAAGAGCACCAGCGGTTGTTCCTTTAATTTGGCCTGGGTTGAATTAGTGAAGTGCCGGAACACGGGGGGAACGGGCTCTTTTGCTGAGCAATTTTAAAAGTTGAGGGTAAAAAGAGCCCTACAGAGGCGCTCAATGGGCGTCTGTCCTTCTGTTTCTCCCCGTTGCTGTTCAAGGATCCGTTTTATATCTTGGTGTATTCTTTCGACAATTGATTGGCCTGTGGGGGAGTGGGGTATGCCCGTGAGGTGTTTGATTCCCCACTGTTGCAGAAATTCCTGTACCTTTTTTGACCTGTACGCTGGTCCGTTATCTGTTTTAATTTCTTTAGGGGAGCCTAATACTGAGAACGCCATTGACCAGTGCCTGGTCATGTCTTTGGATTTTTCTCCAGTGTGTACAGAGGCGTACACTGCGCTGGAGAATGTGTCAACAGAGACATGAATGTACTTTTGTTTGCCAAAGGGGGCGAAATGTGTAACATTGGTCTGCCACACTTGGCAGCTCTCCAATCTGCGTGGATTGGCCCCAGAGTACAGCGAGGGGATTTGGTATCTTTGGCAAGAAGGACATGTCGCCACGATTGCTCGTGCCTGCTCCAGAGGAAGATGGAACATTCTCCAGAGGGCAGGAGCGTTTTGATGGAAGAACTGATGAGAGAGCTTGGCTTGGTTAAAGATGTCTGGCGTGTTTGCCATGCGCACAGCCATGGCCAAGGCGTCTGCCCTTCTATTGCCTTCAGCAATGAAGCCTGGCAAGTCAGTGTGCGCTCTTGTGTGCATAACATGATACGGTTGCTCTCGATGGGACAACAGGTAAACTAGTCTCGAGAGCAAGCTAAACAACCTTGGGTTAGCAACTTCTTTCAAAAGGGCATGTTCAGCTCTGAGGACTATACCAGCTACATATGCCGAATCAGTGATCAAATTCAGAGGTTCTGAGAACTTCTCAAACACTCTCACGATGGCGGCTAGCTCGGCAATCTGTGGGGATCCTTCTACCACACGGACATCAGAGTCCCGTTTCTGAGTCCTTGGATCCTTCCAAGTCGAGACCGACTTGTGAGAGGATCCAGAGCCGTCGGTAAAAATCGTAAGAGCGTCTTTTATTGGTGTTTTGCTAAGAAGAAATTTGGGAGCCAAATGGAAGCCAGTGTTAAAAAGTGGATGTTTTAACTTGTGACCACTAATTTGACTGGTATAGCTGTCTAGAGCTAGCTGGAGGGATTCATTGGTTTTAATTACATCTTCAAAATCCTCCAGCTTCCAAGGTACATGTATGCACACAAAATCGCACACTGCAAGGGTACGGAGCCTGACTCTTGCTCTCTTGATAAGTTTTGCCACCAGTTCCTGTGGCGTTGAAATACTCTTGGATGGTTGATGTGGGAGGAAGACCCACTGTATGATGAGTAGTGAGTCTTTTCTCTCTCCGTCCCACTGAAATATTAGACCATGGTACCTGGGTGTCCTGCCGAGTATGACCAGACAGAACGGAAGGTCTGGGTCTGTCCTGTGGGCTTGTCGGGAGGAGAGTGCATGTTGAACCTTTTGGATGACTCCCTTGGCTTCCGCGGTGATGACTTTCGGAGTGTCAAGTCTCTCGCTGCCTCGTAGTAGTTGGAAGAGAGGGGCGAGGTCGGCTGTCGTCAAACCCAGCAGTGGCCGGATCCAATTGATGGATCCGCACAGTTGATGTAGTTCACGGAGAGTCTTTGGGTCGTCTTGAATCTCCAGCTGCTGGGGAGCGACGGTCGTCTCCGAGATGCGGAAGCCAAGGTACACCCACGGACAGACATGTTGAACTTTGTCTGGGTGCACTTCCATCCCGGCACTCTCGATGGCTCTGATGGTGGCTGACAGAGCTTCTTCTAGGTACTGTCTATTTGGGGCACAAACTAAGACATCATCCATGTAATGTAGAATCCTGGCTCTAGGAAATTACTTTCTCATGGGCGAGAGCACCCCAGCAACATACCATTGGCAAAGCACAGGGGAGTTAACAATTCCCTGGGGGAGTACTTTCCAATGGTAGCGCCGCATGGGGGCTTCCCTGTTGACACTGGGAACTGAGAAAGCAAACTTTGGAGCGTCGTCTGGATGTAATGGAATAGAAAAGAAGCAGTCTTTTATGTCAATGACTGCTAAAGGCCATCTTCGGGGGAGCATTGTGGGAGACGGAAGGCCAGGTTGGCATGGGCCCATCTCAACGATCACCTTATTGATCTCTCTTAAATCATGAAGGAGTCTCCACCGGTCCTTGCCAGCCTTGCGGATGACAAAGACCGGGGAGTTCCACGGGCTATCGGACGGTGTTATGTGCCCTTTCGCAAGTTGTTCTTCTACAAGTTCCTCAAGGATGCGCAATTTGTCAGTAGGAAGGGGCCACTGCTCCACTTTCACCGGCTTATCGGTGGTCCATTTCAAGGGTGGGGTGGTGCGCACAGCAGCGGCCCTTACTGAAAATCCCTTGGTGTTGGGGGGATTTCCAGCTTTGTTCCCCACTGGGATAAAACGTCTCGTCCCCACAGGGTGAATCCAGAGGGAATTACAAAAGGTTGGACAGTGGCCATTCTCCCTCCAGGTCCTTCAACGGTGATGTTTCCCGTGATTTGTTTTGAAGGAACTGATCCTCCTACTTCATTTAGATGACCTGGGACTGATTTTAAACCCCAGTGTGATGGCCACTCAGTTTGGGAAATCACTGTAACATCTGCACCAGTATCTATAAGTCCATTTAGGTAGGTTGACATGTTACCATTTCTCAACACACAATCTAAGTGTGGCTTGTCTTCCCCCACTACTTTTGTCCAGTAGATGCAGGGTGTTTTTACATTTCTGGGGAAGTGTGGTGGAAGAATGATGGCTTGTGCAATTTCTGTCCACTTTGGAATATAAAAAGGTGGGTTGTTGCAGTATACTGAAATTAAAAAGCTTTCTCCCGGTCTGATGGTCATTATTTCAGGGAGAATAAAAAGTTCGGGTGGACCTCTCAAAGAGTTGCCCACTACGAGACTGTCCATCCTTTCTAAAATGTCTTCTTTGGTGGTGACTTTCATGTGGGTGAATGCTGTGGTGTCGAAGTGGAAAGTTGTGACACTTACCAACTTCAGCCGTCGTGGTCCAAGTAACTGGTCATTCGGGATCGCCTCTGATGGTGTTTCCAGTGGCATGGGTGGTGATGGAGAGCAGGACACAGTAGATTCAGCTTTTCATTTCTTTGAGGAGCGCGGTGCTGGTCCGCGCTCCCTGACGCATTTCCCGAATGAGATGGAGCATGTGCTGTATGTCGCGTTGGTGCTGGTAGAGGCTGGTGGTGGCAACAGGAATGTTGTTGTGGTGTCCAGGAGCCTGTGGAAGACTTAGGTGGAGGATGATTAGAGAATTTCATTGGATGAGGGCACTCTCTTTTCAAGTGATCTGAGGAACCACAATTAAAACATTTCCATCTGCCTTTAGATTGTTCATGGACCGAGGTGTCTCCAATTATTCTCTTAGGGGGGTGTCTCGGTGGTTGATCTGGTGGAGTTGGCCTGACTCTCATACACATTTCTATCATATGTTCGATGGTGGGGGGTGGATCTGGGGGGAGGAGGTTTAAAAGTTGTTTGCAGGTGGCATTGGCGTTCTCTTGGGCTACGGTGTGTAATAGTTCTTTTAAATTATTCGGGTCTGAGATCTGCCTGCTCATGGCCTCTCTGAGCCTTTCCACAAAACTTGCAAAAGTCTCATCAGAGCCTTGCCGGACAGCTGAATAACTTTGCACAGGGGCAGTGAGCGAAGGCGTACTAAGTAGAGTCTTTTTTGCCGCTTGGCCAATGTCTCTTAAGACATCCTCAGGGATGTTGGTGGCTTGATCTATCGGTTTTGTTTGATCTCCCTCCCCATAAAAGGTGATAAAGGGTGAGAGTGGCTTTGTTTGGGTCCTTTTTATAACTGTCTAGCAGGTTTTGAAGCTGCCACTTCCACATCTTTTCCCACACCCAATACTGAGCTTCAACTAAAATACTCGTCATGATTGTTTTTATATCAGATGGGACCAGCACTGCTGCATTAAAGGTGGAATTCAGTACACTTTTAAAGTAAGGAGAATCTCTCCCAAACTCTCTCTCTACCTTGCAAAGCTCTCGCAAGGCCGCAGGTGACAGTGGTTCCCATCGGGGGTTGTTACCCTGCCGGTAGTACATCACCGGCGCCACTACAGGGCTTAACTCACCGGCCGCACCACAGGCTCCAGCCTCTCCGCTTCCGGGTCCCCAGTCGTGGGAACCGGAAGGGAGGGCGTGGGAATCTGGAAGTGGGCAGTGGTTAGGGGCGGGACTGCAGTTGGTATGGGCGGTCCAGGCGCGCGGTGGGGCGGAGACCTCCCTCGGGCAGGGGCGGGGACCTCTGGCGCAAGGGGAGGGACCCGACGCAAAGACATCATCGGCCGCGGGGGAGGAACCCAACGCAGGGCCAACCGACGTGAAGGGGGAGGAACCATGGGAGGAGCTGGGAGAGTTCGCGGGCTTTCGGCGTGAGGATGCGCAGTCGGCGCAAGGGTGGCTGCACGGCGCCACGCCGCTGCCGTCATTTTTTAAATCCCAGCCATTTTGTAAAGTAGAACTGTGGGGGAGCGCAACCGGCGCAACTGGGACTGAGGGCTCGGAGAAAGGGTTTGGGGTAGAGTTCGCTATGGGGGGATCAGTCCCATAGCGAGGGGAACCGAGGGGCGCGCTTCCCTGCGGCGGGGAAGAGGGATTGGGAAAAGGGGAATTAGGAATATGGGGCGGGTGAACCGGGGATCCTGAGCTTTCCTGACAAGTACGTAAAACATCACAAATTAAAATCAACAACAGAAAAAATTCTCCAACAGAAACATCACCCCCTCTCTCCACTCCCCGTAAACGTTTTCCCACTAAGTCCCAAAAACCCCCAATCTTAACAGAAGAAGCAGAAGCAGAAGGAACATAAAGAAAAATCCACTTAACAAAACATTTCCAAGCCCTCTTATTAACTTTCCCATTTTTTAACTTCAGGGTTTCTTTAACTTGGATATAAAACTCCTGCTCCGGCCGGGACAACTTAATACCCATTGTCTCCGAATCAGAGCCTCCTTACTCTTTTGAAACTGTACAACAAAACTAAAAACTCTCCCCAGAGCCTGATTCTCACCGCTTATCGCGGATCCCGAACCTCACCGCCTTCGTCGCGGATCCTGGTTCCTCGATCCTGGCCTCGGCTGCCGACACCGGCTCCAGGGGAAAAAGAAATCCAAAAGAGTAAGGGTCTTCGGGCTGGTCAGTCCGCTTCAGCTAGCGTGATCGCTCCAGAAGGGTTACTGACCTCCCTTCCAAGTCCACCACTAGAACGTGGAGGTCCTCTTCAGGGGAAGCGACTCCCCAAGGCACAGTCCTGATCGCTGCAGCGGTCAGGGTCGCTCGCAGGGAACCACGGAAAATCGAGGTCCCTGTTCGGGGCGCCACTTGTCGCATTCCCTGCTTCTTAATCCCGCTCTGATCCTGGCAGCAGAGCGCTAGCACGACCCTGAGAAGCCGTCCGCGTTCCGATCGGGGAGGCTTCCTCGGGGAGCTGGCGGTAGGCTCCGCTAGTCTGCGTCGGGCTGAGGTGTTGGTGCCCTCAGAGCACTGCAGGATAGCAAAGAACTACCCAAAGAAGGAGGACTCTTAGTATGAGGGTTCAGCAGGTTTATTACCCCCAAGGGAGCTCAGGGACTAAGAGCCCCGAATAGCTCATGACATGGGTATTTAAGGGAGGGATAACATCCAATGATCTGAGGGTGCAGGGGCAATACAAGGGAGGGTCCAGGGTGCGTAGTCGAATGAGGTTTAGGGACGGGAGGGGGGAAGAGAGAACAACGAATGAACAACCGAGTAACAGGGAATGTTCCAGAACTGGGATACATAACAGACAAATCAAGGAACCAATAGCAGGAACTTGGGGTTTGTGGCTTGGTGGCCTAAACCATTGTCTCTGGCAGCTCCGGGGGGAAATTCTCTGTCTGTGGAACATGCCACCAGAGGTCTTCGTCCTCTGCAAGTCCATGGAGGGGCTCTAATCCTTCCTGGTTCAGAACCACTGCTACATAAACCCATCCAGAATATCCTCCTTTTTTAGTCAACAAAGTAAGAAGATCATGGCCCAAAGCCACAGGAATGGCCTGGAGACTCCTGTTTCTTTCCAATGTTGCTAAAAGGTGGAGGAATGCCTAACTCAGGCTGGACTCCTAATTTTAGATATGTTACATTACAGGAGTATAACCCTTAAGCTGTCCATGCACCAGTTTCCTGCCTATACAACAGGAAAATAGCACTTTCCTTTAACTGGTACCTTTTGAAGGTACACTGGCCGTTGTAATGCACAATGTTATAGAAGTACTTCTTTCAACAATTTGTGGTTCCTGCTCTGTATTTCTTGAAAACCACTCTACAGAACCTAACTGCTTGCATTTTTTTTTTTTTTTTTTAGTTTCCCATGTTCCTTGACTCTACCTTTAGCTATGTTTGATGGGTTTTCTCTCGTTCTGCTGCAGAAATAAGAGAAGAAATTATTCTGAGTGAACCAGCTGCTCCAACTCCCTCCCCAGCGCCGTTCTCCCCAGCTAAATCTGCCACCTCCGTGGAAGTGCCCTCTGCCCCATCGCCCATCAGCAACCAGTCCCCAGAGTATGGTGGCATAACAGCTACTACAGGTAGGTTGGTTTCTGGCAGATAAATCTGCTTGAAGGTGGCTTTTGCACTTGGTCTCTTAAAACTGAACCTCAGAACATGATATGCTGGCTTGCAAGATATGAGAAGCCTTTCCAAGCCAGAAATCTACTCTCACTGTATCCACACATGATGTGCACCAGGAAAAGATCTGATGTTTGGATTTTTTATACACCTGAAGGAAGTGTGCCAAATAGATAGGATTTAGTGGGGTTTGCAAAATCCCAAATCACTGGTGGTTTAGGAATTCCTAGCTGTAAAGTGGTAGATGGGTATCTTTCAACATATTTAACACCCAAATATGTTTAAATAGCTGTGCAAGTTTCTCTTGTGAATGTTTTACACATTGCTGATAACTTTCATCAATCAGTGTTAGAGATTAGGAATTACATGTTTGAAGTCTGTTTTCAGTGTTTTACTCTATTAGAGCAACTGATAAGGTTGTTGTATTCTGGTGGGCCCACAAATTAAAAAAATCTATGCTTAATCTGCTTAAACTTGTGGGTAGGATTGATGGAAAACAATAAGCATAAAACTAGCTCCTTGTTTGGGCTGCATCAATGGCCAACATCCTCTGTGCTCTAGAGCAAAACTCATTACCTTTTGGATGTGGCCAGGACAGTCTGTATGATCAAAAGACAGTGTTCTGTTAATTCATGGAAAGAAAGGCAGAAATGTGAGTGACTTTCAGAAGGCATTTCAGGCAGTGAAATTCCAGCCTTGCTGCTCCTCATTGAATAGGATGTACAATCAGAATGTGGAAACTATTGCTTTTGTGATGTACTAGAAAAGTTACAAAATCTTCTTGAAAGAATGTCATAAACTGATGATTTACCACACTAGAGAATTTGGCAGTGGCTAAAGAACTAATCTTTCTGAAAAATGTTTTTCATGTTTTCAAAGGTGCCACAGGGAAGCACAATGCATGTTGTGTTGCAAAGGGATTTAAAAATATTTGTCCCTACATCACAACTTAAGACTTTTCACTGTTGGAGGCAATACAATAGTTAGGAGGGAAATAGGAAGTTATTACACCCAGGACAGTTAGACAATAGACAGATGATTCCTAGACAGGGCAGATGACCACACTGCTTCAGTCCAGGTGACAGTGGAGGTGGTGAGGATCTTTGACTCTTGTTGAAACATTGATGTTGTGTGGAACTTGACCCGTAGACACTGTGGAATGGTTGTGATGCCAGAACCAGAACTTAGTATCATATAGGACTATACCCAGAAGTAAAGGACTGAAGAGAAGGGAACTGTGTGTTCTCCAGGGCCATTGACAGGAATGGAGATTTGAGGCACTTGTATTTGGGCTGCAGATACTATAACTCCATGTGACTGTCCTATAACAGTTAGCCAAAAGCCATTCGCCCTTGTCCTGTCACTACATGTCCTTGTAAGAAGTCCCTTTCCATCTTTCCCTTCAGGTACTGAAAGACCACATTTGTTCCCATACTAGAACTTCTTAAGCAAGAAAGCTATTTCTGATTATTTTAGTTCTTTTTTTCCTCAGCTTTTCATTTTTAGGTTGTTTTAAAAGCTTCTTTTTGGCTGAATTGGATTTTACTCTTATGGTCTGGTACAGTCTCACTTTTGAGAGTGTGAAAATAATTTTTGTCTTGCACAAGCCAAATTGGTCAATACAAGTAATGCTCTGGGGTTAAGATCAAATATTAATATGTGGCTATTTCTTTTTTCTTAATTTAAGCAATTAGTAATATCTCTGTTTCCCATGTTCATCATGTAGACAGACTAGTTTTAGTTTGCTTTTCAGTTTGCTAACCATTACACCGTGGAATGCAATGTTCATTCTCATAAAGCAACACAAAATAACAACTGTGTCTTGGCTAAAGGAAATTGCTACATTTTAAAATAGGAGTGCTGAAGATGTATTACACACACTCAAACTACTTTTAATACAGATCTGTGGCATTACATAGAATATTTTGAAACAGAAACCTCTGATCTGGAAACATGTATTTAAAGTACACCATTAATTTTCTTATGTGTCTTTTATGAGGTAAATGTAAAATTCTACAAATGCTTTGCAGATCCTGAGAACTAGTTCCATTGGTCACCATTAGCTCTCAGCTCCCCAATTTAGGGCATTATTAACTCTTTCTTGCTTGTGAAATTAGCAATAAAAGTTAACTATTAAACTTGCATTTTAACCTTTTTGCCTTCAGTCAGTGGTCAGTACAAAACCAGAAAATTAAACTGTTGCAATTACATGATACTGAGCAAAAGAAAGGTGAATCCTATGTATCACACTCTGTGGTAGAACATCTGTCATGGCACCAGTAACATTTTATTTAAAACTTTTTGTTAGGTTACTAGACAGTTAAAAGGCTAATTAGCCTCCATTCTTCCTAAATCACAAAGGTCAGATTAATGATTGTTCAAACTGCAACAATATTGTAATAAAAGTGACAGTTATATGGCTGACTATGCTGTTCTCTCCTAAAGCCCCTCTTGAAGCTCTGATTACTCATTTGCCAATGCAATTGTTTTTAGACAACACAAAATGAACTCTAAATTGTTAGTTCCTAATATGTTAGTAAACTATGGAGTTTGCTGTTCAGTTTTAAGAAATCTATGCATGAAATAAGTCTTCAGGTCAGTAACAGTCATTAAAAATCACTGTTCTTCCTAGTCTGGGCTTGATATTAAAATTCTGGAAATACTGGCACAGATCTAGCACCTCTCATATTTGTGTGTATGAGTAGAACAAATTCTTGGTTCTTTTCCTAAAGCTTCAGCTCCAGGACTAATATGAGTATTTGAGAACATCAGCTCTTGTTCAACAATCAGAGTTTAATTCTCATAGCTGCAGAGTGCAAAACTCAAAGGT
Organism: Eopsaltria australis; assembly: GCA_034509425.1. NCBI lineage: Eukaryota > Metazoa > Chordata > Aves > Passeriformes > Petroicidae > Eopsaltria > Eopsaltria australis. Next base: position 145,962 of record JAVTVJ010000630.1, on the reverse strand, counting down.
TTCAATTTCAAAAGGCAATTCTCCCCTTCAAATAGAAGGGCTTGTGTTTGTCTAAAGCTTTATAGGTAAAGTGATCTGTTTGTGGTGTGGGGACAGAATGGGAGTCTGACTCTGAATTTCTGACTGCTTGAGTTTGACAGTACTGCTCACTATCAGACATCATGCACAGTGCTGGGAGTGGCTCACTGTGTCTTGGTGGCCGTTTGCTCTAGCCTAAAGCAGATATAAAATGCAGCATCGTGAAGCAACTTCTGTTTTTTTTTCTGCACTGGTGTATGTGATGGCATCAATGACAACAGGGCTGTTGTTGGACTAATAGCAGTTCCATTTATATTTGGCTCCCCTACAAGTCAGATGGCCTCTTGGTTAGTATCCTCAAAATCACTATTTTTTTTTTTTAAGAGAAAAGAAAAAAGAGTGATAATAAATGAACTTCCCTATTTTAATCAAACCCTGCATGTTCAGAACACAAAGCAGAGAAAATTGTTGCTCAATCACTATTGTTTTTGCTTATTTCAAAAAAGCAGTTCAGTTGGGTTCAGTCATATCTAAAAGAGACTTCATCTCTTGGAGTTCAATTCTGCAGCCAGCTGAGGAAATTAATCATAGAGGACTGGGACCTAGGCAGGTATTAAAAAGCTAACTATGAAAACCTTTCAGACTTAACTAATTTCTCCTTTTCCACCCACCACAACATTGGCAGCATCCTGGTTGACCTCATACATACTTACACACAGTCTGTAAATCTGTTGTCATCTTCCATCCTTCCTCCGTCTTTGTAATTAGGTCACTGAAAAGAATGGCATCCCTTCCACAAAGGCAAAGATAAGTTAGGCAACTGTAGGTGCCCCAGAACATTCTGAAAAAAATACTTGCACTTCTTTCTGTGATTCTGTAAATCCAGAGTAAAACCCAACATACTTTTGTTTCTAAACCATAACCTGCAAAAGAAAGGGAGTATTCCCTCGAGCAGCTGTGTGAGGTACTATCCTGTAGTACCTCAGACAATTCTTGGTTAGGAGAATTAAACAAAGATATTCACAGCTCTTCCAGTGCAAGACCTACTTTCTACATTTGTTTCTGTGACATCTGGACAAGTACAAAGATTGTTGCTCTCAAATTTATTTTAAAGTTGAACTGAGGTGGCTGCCAGTTAGGTTTGAACACCAGAAGTGGCATCTCTCATCCAAGGAATTTGACTTCCTACAAGGAGCACATGAAACAACTTGCTGTCCTGGACTCACTCATTTTCCTCAGACTATAACTCTTACTATTTTTCAAAAAAAGAGAAAAAGAGAGTGTCACAATGTCTGAGACTAGTCAAATCACTACATTAGATAAAAGGCAAAGGATCTTTTGGCTCTGTTATTACTGCTTCTTGTTAGACCTGGGAAGGTCATGAGATTCTTGCATCAATGGCCAATTTTTTGTTGGAAAAAATAAAGTCAGGTCAAAGTAAAACTTTTGTTTTATGGTGAAGTGAAAAACTGGGAAAAACCCCAAACAATAATGTTGCCTAAAAATAAGTATTTGGGGGTTTTCACCCTCTTTGTTGTCCTTTCTTTTCTCTTTGTTTTTGCCTTTTGCATTCAGGCCTGTTTTGAAAGAAAAGTGCATATTTTATTTTGGAAGATAACACTGGGAAAATATGTTGACCTTTTGAAATTGAAGTGTTTCATTAAAATATTCTGTAGACAAGTTGTTGATATTTTCAAAACTCTCTTGTTTTCAAATGAAGTTGTTTGGTAACTGAATAAGTACTTCTGGTCCCTTCCACCTAAACTGTATTTTTTAGTCAAGGCAGGCTTCCTTAAATATTTTTCCAACTCAAGGAACCATGAATGTTTATTTGTCTTGGGGATCTCAGTGGTCTTTGCATTGGGAGAAGATGAAGACAGAAAATTCAAGAGTCAGTGGCAGAAAATGCAGGCATGTGAAAACAGACCTATCACAAATACTCTCGGCCATAAAACATCCAAGATTTCTATTGTAAGAGCACCAAATTACACCCTGCTGAAGTATTTCAAGTTGGACTTACCTTGTAAAGCTCAGAATGCCTTCATTCAGCATGAATTAAGCATTTCCCATAAAAAAATAAAATGCCTGATTTTGCAAAATAAAATCACACACACCTGAAGAAAATTATGTGCATCTGAAATAGGCTTTTCATTTCCCAAAGCCATGGAGTGGACACAGACCTGGGAGTACAATCACTTCCCCCTTTGAATTAGGCCCTTTCATGCTACAGGAAGTCCTAGAATCCATACTGAAAGAAACTGAGTCACCTCCTGCAATTACTTTAGCTGAAGGAAAAGAGTCAAGAGTGCCCAGAGCCCCCCAAACCAGTGTTCTCATTGGGTTAAATTCAGTGTTCTGGTCCTCATTTGGAGGGTAATCTCAGCCAGTGTGGTCATGACCTCCAGCAAGAGCTATGTTATACTGGAACAATGGATCTGTCAGCCTCCTGAGTGAAAGGGGTGTGTGCAAAGGACAAAGGTTTCCCAGCAGCTGGCTCATGAAACTGGAGTTCCTGCCTGGAAGGGATCAGGATGATTAAAAATCTCAGCACCTTATAAGCAAAATGGAAAACCCACTTCTTTGCTTTGCTCTTCCCACAAACAATCTACATGACAAAAATAAATTAAGCCCAGTCTCTGCTGCCACTAAAAAATAGGAAAGAAATATTATTTGCAGGAAGGAAACAACCAGGCTATTTCTGTCTATCTACTTGTTATAATTTGGGGATCTTTGCAGTGTTGCCACTACAAGGACTGGTACCTAGTTGGGTGGAACAGGTACAAACTGCAAAAGGATTGAAGACATTTATTTGCATAATACCCATTTTTTTCTAATCCTTCATTGTTCTGATCATACTTCCTGTCTCAGTCTAGACCTCAGAGCTGAGCATGCCAGCAGCCCATGTAAGAGAGACACCTCAGTGTTTGGTGCATCATGCCTGAGAAATCTTAGCACTGGTGTTCTTCCGTTTCTGAGTCCTATTCCAGGGTTTTGTTTTATTCTGCAAAATTATTTCAACACCATACTGGAAGTCCACAGTGTGAGCCATTCCAGACATGTTTCATTCTTCTGGATCCTTGCATGCTCCAACTGCTCCATATGTGTTTATATTTATGCCTCAGGTATGACTGGTTTGTTCACTTTGGTCGATGCACTTTCCATGATCATTGCCTGTTTGGTTGTTTTCCCGTAATTGCCTCAAGGGACCTCTGTGGATGACAGCCCATGTTAACTGTGTTCCTTTGGCTCTCCTCTGCCTGCAGGGGCTATGCAATCCTACACATGGTCACTCACCTACACAGTGACAACAGCTGCTGGGTCGCCTGTTGAGAATTCCCAACAGCTGCCCTGCATGAGGAGTCCACATGTACCTTCCTCATCTGTCACACACCGGATACCTGTCTATCCCCACAGAGAGGAACACGGGTAAGGCACTTCCCAGTCTCTTGGGGTTTTTAATATGTTTTTGGTGGGATTTGGATGAACTTCTGCTCAGCTGTTTTTTTTTTTTTTTAAATACAATAAAAGCTGTTTCTTGATGTAGTTAAGTCTGTATTGCAAAGATGCTGGTATCATAATTCTTTGGCTGTTGTTGCTGTTGTATAATTATATTATGTCTTAGTTTTATAATCTCATTTAATTCTATTCAAAACCACAGTAGGCCTGGAGGATATTTTCTGAAAGAGAAGGCTTAAGTAGATTTCTTCACTGATTCCTGTTTTCCTGTGCCATGTTTGAAAAGGCTAGATGGTACTAGAGAACAACCCTACTATACCATGTCTCAGGAGAGGGGATCCTTCTCGTTTTCTCAGCACTGCTGAGACCACATCTGGATCCAATTCTGTGCTCCCCAGTACCAGACAGACCCAGGCATACTGGAGTAAGTCCAGAAAAGGGCCACTGATGAAGATTTTGGGGCTGGATTGTCTGTCATACAAAGAGAGGCTGAGAGAGCTGAGGTTATTTAGCATTGGGCAGAGAGGGCTCAGGGAGGGTCTTATCAGTGGGGGATGATAAGAAGACAGAGACAGGTTCTTTTCAGTGGTATTTAATGACAGGACAAGCACAAATAGAAGTACAAGAAATTCTGTTTAAACATAAATGAACAAAAAACTTGTTTTACTGTAAGTGTGATCAAACACTGGTACAGGTTGCCCAGAAAGGCTATGGAGGCTCCATCCTTGCTGATGTACAGAGTCCATCTGGACACGACCCTGGGCAGGCTGCTCTAGTGGACCCTGCTTTGAGCAGGGGGGTTAGACTAGATAAACTTCACAGGTCCCTTCCAACCTCAGTGATTCAAGGGCTACTGTTAACCTGCAGATGAAAAAATGTCCACAGTTTGAAGATATAGACACATGATCACCATAATAGTCTAATACTCTCCATCACCAAAATTTGCTCAAGGCTCTCAATTAAAATAACTACAGGTATAAATTTATGTAACATTATTTGACCTGGAAAAACTTCAGCCACTTGCTAAAGCTCTCAGTCCTCTTTTCATTAAGCAACACTTCTTCTGTGCCATCTTCATTTGATTCAGTGCATAACTCATAGATATCCATAACTAAAAAAAACAACCATAAACTAATCGATGGAGAAGGAACAGACATAGAGCAAGATTAACAAATGCCCAGGTGCTGCCGTGGTGCAACAGGTTCAAAAGGTTTTACTGTGTTCCTCAGTCTTGTTGCAAACTCATTAACTTTGCAGAAGTGCTTTCCCAGTGTGAAAGACTCCAAACTGTTTGGAAGGGTATCAGTACATTAATTTGAACCCTGAATCTTCTTCCATCTTGGATGTGATTAGGTTTAGATATCTGTTGGAATGTCACTGCTAAACCCTTACTGGGAAAACCTGGATAAGGAGAAAGGGAACATCTCTTTTATTCAGAAATATGACTGTTTGGTGGAGGCAGAAATAGAGCAGCACAGAGGTTTGGGAGCTAAGAGTATTCAAGACTTGGAACAGACCACAGTAAGGCAGTGTCTGTATTATATATGTGTGTATATATATGTAAGAATTCATTGTTCCTGCAGGAATCTCTTGCCTCTGGTGTTAGATGGATTATGGTGATTTGAGGAAACATTTTAATCTAGGTGAATCAACTTTTCTGAAAGACAATGAAGATCAAACGTTAACATGTTCACATAGATGGGGAGATTGCAGAAAGTGTCCATGTATCTTCTGCTAATGAATGAGCCAAACAATGGTGGCCAACAAACACTGACTCAATAGCTAAGGAAACTGCTCCCTCCTTTGCCCCTGGGTGTCCCTAGACAGGGGGCTGGGAATCAAAAAAGAAAGTAGACAGGTTCTCCAATCTCACATCCCCCTCTCTTAATGAGTTGGCTGGGTTAAAGCTGAATGTTGTATGCTTCAGATTCAAACTAATTCACTTCTCTCTCTGGCAGTAATTAAGCAGACTTTTGGACTTCACACAAGAGGACAGCAGGCAAAGGCTCCGTGTAGAGGCTTTATTATGACCTTCACCTTGCAGTGTTCTTATGCAAAGACAATGACTAAAGACTACTAAGACTACACTAAAACTACTACTATCATACAGTGAAAATTCCTTAAATACCATTACACAGACAGGATATGTCATCATATAAACAGGAAAGATGTTCACCACAGTGTTCCCCAATCACCTGGGTTATTTCAGTTTTTACCTATTATGGTAACAGGTAAACTATACCCTACAAGGTCACAAACTATAATCCTCACTCTCAATAGATCCAGAAGGCCACAAACCCACAATTCTCTGTCCCAGCCCATCCCTGGTGACCTGGATATGCTTCCATGGTCACCTCTGGGCCTAGGACAGAGGCCTATTCTAGGCCTTCCAGGCCTGCTTTTCTATAACACACATAGTGTAACCCCACATCTCTCCCTCCCAAAAAAGGAATGTCTGACTGCAGTACAAGGAGATAGCTGAACTCATTGTAGTTCTTCAATTCAGGGCTTACCATACTTCCTCAGCCTGGACAGCAATTTACTGGGAATATGGCATTAGATAACAATAGAAGGGAAAGACACTTTCTCCTCACAAAGTGCAGAGCTGAGTCTGCAGTTTAAAATTAGTCACAGAAACATGCTGGGTCTCTCTATTTGATGTTGTGCTGGACACACGCTTTCACTAGTGGCATCTGCTTCCCATCTGAGCTGGAAAATATATTTTTGAAAAAGATTTAAAATATCATCCTCCTATTACAAAAAAAAACCAAAACAATGGTATGTTTCATAAAAGTTGTGTAATGATTAGTGGAAGTAAATTATTGTGCTTACTAAAAGTGATTTTTAATGTATTTTAGATACACAGGAAGTTACAACTATGGTAGCTATAGCAACCAGCATCCCCATCCAATGCAGAGTCAGTATCCATCCTTACCACATGATACTGCTATTTCTGGACCACTTCACTACTCAACTTACCACAGAAACTCTTCACAGGTAATTTGCATTTATTACTTGATGATAGTTGCTATAACATTTAAAATAAATTCAGTTTGTAAATTTATCAGCATATTAACGGTCTGAATCAATATGCTGTCTAGATATTGATAGCTCTTAATTTTTTTATTTTCTAGTATTACCTAGGTATCTTTTCATTTTGGTGGAGATCAGAAGTAGCTTTAGATTGTGAATATAAAGCATTAACTCTAAAATCCAGCAGTCTGGATCATGGAAAGTGTTTCTGTTCTAAGGAGTAGCTAAAGCAAAAACGAATGTAACTAGTTGTATGATTCTTAGGTGTTGGGAGCAGGAAGAGATCCCTAAGAAGAAATGAAAGTGTTTTCATACAGCTGAAGATGCTGAGGCTGTAGTAATTCTTCTGGGGTCTCTGCTTTTAAGGATATCCATATTTAGGAATTTACCAAAACAGTGAATTCTGCATATAGTTCAAATAATTTCAGGATACCACTGCAGAGGTTGCTTAATCTGTATCCTATAGTCTCCTACTACAATGCTGAGAAATTATATCAGTAACTCTTCCACCTCATGAAACTGAGCCAGTAGGAGCCAGCACAGATTAGTTGTGAAGATCAGATCTGGCAAGAGTTCCAAAGCGGTGCCTCTGTGAGAGAGCTTTAGTGCCTCATGCAGCTGGTGCTCCCTCAGTGTAGGCAGCTGCTCTCTGGGCTCTCTGCTGGAAGATTAGCAAAGGGCGGATACAGGGAGGAGACCATGTCAGCAGGGTACTCCACCCACATGGCACCACTTACACTTTACTAGAAATTTATGAAAGTGTATCAGGGACTGCCATGCTTAACTATCATCACTGGACTGCAACAGTTTCATGCCAGATGCAAAGATGTGAATTTGGTAGTACTTTGAAACTGAGCCCACGAAAGCTGCATCTCATTCTCGTCTTTGGCATCAGTCTGCCACATGATCTTAGAGGAGTCGTTTCTCCTTTTTATGCTTCATTTTCCCTAGCTGTAAGATAAGAACAATGGTATTGATCTCCTTAAATCTTTTTGAGATCTGTACAAACCCAATATGCTCATTTGAAGCAACTCAACAATGGCTCCCTGGCTTATGGAAAGGACAAGCTACAACTTCTCACCCATTTGTGTAGCACCCGGTCTGTCAGACTACACGAGGTGTCTGGGTTTGTCTGAGGATTTTTGCAGCTGCTGTATCTTCAGCAGGAAAGTGAGTGAACATTTAAGTGCTGTGTCCTGAGACAGGTTTGTTTTCTTCCATTTTTCAGTATAGGGCTTGCCCTGTCATCTCAAGAAACAAGTAAAGCAAATCACGACCAACACATTTTTAGTTTACTCATGTCCTGGTTAACATGCTGTGTGCAAACAGCAGCAAACATTGAACTCAGGCAAATATTTTTCATACTGTAGTAGGCTGTCTCTACAAGTGCAGATGTCAGATCATTTTTTTCTTCTCTTGCTAGTCTTTCAACTGTCTTGAACACATATGGAAAACAGCTAGGCTTTAATGATCACACTTTAAAGGAAAATGATTTCAGTTTCTATGTGGCATGTTCTTTCTCATGTTGCTTATAAACTGAGATGGAATTGCACAGCAGGACATAGCCAACAAAACCCTATTAATGTGCTTGTTCTGTATTGAGAGGAGCTGCAAACTGGAAACTTACTTTTGAAAAATTATCTAAAAGTCTTTAACAGTTTGATATAGAATTTGCTGACAGTGTTTTTAAAGCTAAGTTAGCATCTGTAAAATGCCTGCCATGATAATAAGTCCTTTCTTAGCTACTTTTAACAAAAAAAAAAGTTCATAAAATGTCCCTAATAAGATGTTAGGGAACTGCTCTTTTTCTAGTGGTCTTTGTGAGGGTAACACGCTGCAAGGAATTGAAGTAGGACTCATGATGTTGCAAAATAAAACCACAGGAAACCAAATTTACAATGAATATATCAACAGCTGCCACTATACTGAAACCAAAGGGGCTACAATGTGCAGAGCTGTGGGAATATAATCAGCTGAGAAGAGGGGACATTGACCATAATGTTCAAAAGAACTCTTTGTTATAATCTACATTCTGGCCAAATATAGAACTTTGGCTCAACTTTAGCAGCTATTCTACCATGCTCTTTAGGATAGTGTCTAGGGATTAACTCCTAAGAAAAAAAAAAAGATCTGTGTGTGTGATAAATTCTCTACAAACATGGATTCAGGGAGAGCCCTTGTCCCAGACAGGTGACATGTATTTGAGGAGGGGTTTAAGCTGCAGCTATTAATAACTATTTTGGTCTTGAAGAACATCATATCCAACCTCTTTCTATGGAAGAGAGCGACGCACTCCAGGTTTTATTAGCTACTTTGAGGGTTTTGGTTTTGTCATTGGAATCTTTATAGTGAGGCTGTGCTGGGGAAGACACACAGATGTAAATATTTTGCTATTTACTATTTTATTATTTACTATTAATTATTACTTTACAGCTCTCAAAAAGTACAGGTGGGAATCTGGTGTTATAGGCTAATTCCCACTGATGGCTAAGACTCTTTTTGATGACAGGAACAGTCTGTTCAAGCCTTTGTCTTAATACAGTTTTTTTCTTCTTCCCTCACCATCTGTGAATAATTCTCACAACAGTTCCTTACTTGTAATTCCAGGCCTGATTGCTCATTTCTTGACTTGGTTTACTGGCCACGAGCCTGACAGACAAATGAATAATGATCTCCAGATTGATCTGTTACTACCTAATTCTCTAAGCCAGAGTGCAGGAGTGCATACCATACTCTGATGCTACTCCACCATCATATAGAAGGGGTGTGTTTAGTGTGTGTGTATATAAACACATCCATACTGACACTTTATTTCATCAGTTCTCTGCTTCTGCAGTTTTAGGTATCAGGTGCCATGCTAGAAAATAGGCAACAACTCTGTCTGAAAGCCTCTGAGAGGTCTCATCAACGCATGTTGAGTTTAGCAGAGAGTCACCTCCTTCAAAGGTAGCCCCTTCACAAAGTCACACCTAATCCACCTTCACAGTGTAGGCTTGACTGGCTTCTGAGCACAGCTTTTATCTGCAACATTCACCCTGTCTGGACAGGTCTTAATCCTTTTTCAGGCTATCCAAAGTATTTCAATTCATGTAGTTCTACCTTTTCCTGAAACACAAACTAATTCATGCTGCAGCAATTTTTCTTTTTAAATTTCAAGGCTAACACTTTTAGTAGGAAGAATAGAGAAATCTGCAGCAGTATATATTTTAACATATCTGGTAACATATAAAGATGCACATCATTAAGTGTAAGTACCCTAATGTGTACCTGTAGTGAATCACACTGTAGGTTCATTTATCCAGGTCTTATCTCTAGCAACAACCAGAAACAGATGCGTGGAGGAAAAGTCTTAGAAGCAGGGTAAGTAGAGGGTGGTTCTTTCACCAGCATAGCTATGACAACTTTGGCAAGAGCTAACCTAGGGATATCCTGAGTAGGAAGCAGCAGCTGGAATGATGTCTTTTGTAGCAAACCACTCTCCATTACCCTGTCTTTGAGCTTTTTTGTACATGTAGACTTTGCCAGGGGTTGCATGAAACACTCATTCTCTTGTTAATTTTAAGTCTGTTATCTCACAATTGTATTGGGTGCCCTAGGGTTTTTTGGATGATGAAAACAGGGAATATTCATTCATTCCGTTTATAGATCTGCATCATTCCTTCCTCACCTCCTCCCTGTCATCTCTCTTCCAGAGTTAAGCATTATCATCTCTTTAGTTTCTGTTGTGACAGGTGCTCTGTGCACAGGAGTTATCCCAGGACTGCAGGGCAGGCTTAGTCTGGAGAGTGTGAATGTCCTGTTCTCTCAGTTGTGCTGAGCAGGGAATCTGATGGAACTGGAGCTGCCCTCCAGCCTTTCTGTGCAAACCTGATCTCAGAGTAGATGGGAGAGACTCAGTCAAGAAGCTGCCAGATCAGCCACCTAGACCTGAGAACCACTCTCAGCTTCAGTGTCCATTCATGTTGTTCTGGCCCATCTACTTCTGAAAAAAAAAAAAAAAAAAAAAAGAAGGGGAAAAGTTCTTAATCCTCCAGCACATATAGATTATAAACTCATGACTATACCAATGCAGTAAGAATAACACCCTCCCCAATAACCACTCTGTCATCAAACAGCTGATAATGACAAAAAGACAAAAATACTGCCCAAATCCCACCCATGCAGCAAGAGTCATTGTTCCCAATTGTATGGCTTCATAAAGGCCTTGAGACTGTTAGCATGTAATTGAAGTAATTATGTGCTGAATGCAACAGGAAACAGATGTCTAAACTTCTTTTGAGATAATTACAAATAGCATTTTCCGAAGGCTCCAAATGCCACTCCCAAAGGTACCAAAATCACTTAGATGGACTTCAAAGTTTCACTCAGCCTAATTAACAGATTCAGTAAGGTTCAGTTTGTGGAGAAAAGGGTCAGATTAAGGGTTATAAAGGTGCACTTAATCAATAGTTTCAATTATGTCATTTTATAAGATTTAAGTGTATTTTTATGAAGTTAATTTATAGCCAGCTCTCCACAATTCAGTCGTTTCTGGTATGTATTATTTACAAGTCCTAAAGAAGTGGCTAACATGCAACACTGATTTACAGCATTCAGCAAAAGTGGGAGCTAATACAATGTAAAGTCAGAGCCACATTCATAAGAAAAATATTTTGCTGTTTGGATATTGAAACCTTTCACTTCCATGTATAATTGGTTGGCAAATTTAGAAAAAGGATAAAGAGATTATTCTCCATCCTTTCACTGTAGAAACTCAGCCCTCACTTCATGGGAAGACATATTTAATGTTGTATTTTCTAAAATAATACTAAAAGAAATTGAATTAATTTTACTTTTTTGGGCAAGGCCTTAACAATAATCTGCTCAAAGTCTCACAGGCTTAAAGGGCTTCTTGTCTAGGTCTAATGGCAGCAGTAGTAACAAGTGTAAGTAAACCCAGAAAATGGTAATTTCCTGTCAAGAGTCCTCCAACAAATGTCACTTTTATATCTGGCAAAAATCACTAGGCCCCAGTGTTTTGAGTTCAGCTTAAGCATTCTTCATTAAACTGGATGTAGAATGTGAAAGGTGATTCAGGCAGCATGGGCAGGCATCCGCCCAGATGGCTCTGCTTTGGACACTCCAACAAGGCTGAATAGATGCTTCATTAGGTGAGTTAATAGTCAGGCAGGGGCCAATGAGTACTTTCAAAATATTGTCTTTCAATGGTCTCTTCACTGTAGGGAAAAAGAAGCCACTGAGTCATTTGCAATTAGCTGACCTACTGTTACAAAACTTTCCATCTTGCATTCAATCATAACAGAATTTATTGTAAAATACTGGATATTTAGAGTCCATGTTATTTTCAAGCAATTATTCTTTTTACATTCATGACACATTCATAAACACAGCTGCATCGGGTGCGCTCAATGAAAAGGAAAAGCAGCACACTGTACCCTGTCCCCTCATGCACAGCCATTCCCCAGCCTTCTCAGTAAAGCCTATGCATGGCCTCTGGGCTGCACATTGGAGGAGGAAGATCTTTCTCTTCCAGTGCATCCTGAAGTTTATTCTGGGAGCCAAGATTTCATTCGCTCAGTGACACAGGTTTTGTGGTTCCAAACGACTAAAAAGACATAATGTGGCTTCTCCACACACTGCTGTGTACAACAAGGAGACCCATCACAATATTCCCGGAGTTCATTCTCTTCTTCTTGATGATAGGTGAACATTTTTGCAGTCTACAGATTTTCAAATAGCAAATTGTCCTGGCTGAAGACAGGAATTTCTCTTGGCGTTTGTAAGGGATATGAAAGCAAGTGATTCCCCTGTTAGAAGTCACAACTTTGATTTCAAAACCTCAGAGGAAAATTGCACTGAGCCAGGATGGCAAAGGCTTTTCTTATGGTTAACAACAAAACAGATCAATTATCTCACTGGGAAGAAGACAAGAGAGAATCACTGGTGTATTATGGCAGAAGTCTAGGGTAACCCTGTTGTAAGTACACTCTTTAGGACAAGAATCTACAGTGACTTCAGGTATAGATCAATGTGTAATAAAGGCAAAGACCGCAGTAATTGGTATCAAGTAAAACATTACTGAAGACAAAGAAGAAAGTTTTTAGCTTAGGCCACACATTGCTTCAAAGCTTGAGTTTCATTGTTGCTGGTCACTGGAAGTTCTCATCTTCACTGAAAGCTTTTGGAAAACCAACAAGTCTGAAAACTTGATTCTCCTTCAAAGGAACATAAGGCTTTACACTCAGAATGTAAGCTCTGCTGAACTTTCCCAATGAAAAACCTTTCTCTGGGGTGAGGATGGAAGTTTAGATGGTTTTGTACAGACCTGTTGTCAGTGTTGCTAGTACAACTTATTCTGGCAGCTGGATTAGCAGTACCAGTGTGAAGTGTCGATGTTCCAGGGTGGTGCTGCAGTTTAACACCCTATTTCAGCATCTGTGATGGCACAGGTAGATCCAGCCTGTGTGGTGCTGCGAAGTACAGGCTAGATAACACCTCTGATGTCTTCCCTCCTGTGGTAGTTTGAAAGCAAATCAGTGAGAGACTCAAAGTCAGAACTACAATTTAATAGAAAAATGCAATAATACAAAAACACTGACAGAGTCAGAATACAACCTGACACCCTGTCGGTCAGAGTGTTGGTAGTAGTCCACTTAGAAGGTGGTTGCAGTCCTCTGGGAGTGATAAATGTGGTTCTGTTGAAGCAGTGATCCTGTGAAAGGTGTAGTTCTCCTCTGAAGGTCCAGTGGTGGTGTAGAAGGGTCTGGTCTTCCTCTGGGAATCCCGTGGAAAGCTGACTTGTGGTGTTTCAAATCCTAGTCTATATGCAGATAGGGACACACTGGTTCCTCCCCCTGGGCGGGGCATCTCACAATGGGATGATGGAGCCCATCAGTGGGACTCAATGGGCCATTAGCTGCAGCCATTAGGGATGAGCAAAGCAAAGTGCCCCACCTGGCTCCAACAGCTGGCCCATTAGAGATGATGTCCTGTGGCCATCAGGGATGAGCCAGGAACACTGCCCCACCCGGCCCCAACATCCCATGAAGATGGTGATAGAATACATACCAGTGTAACCTAAGACATTATCCACCCCTTATTCTATCACCCTCTATGTGATACCCAAACCAATACCCCCTTTAAACTTTACATATATATATACATATACAATGAAACTTTACACACAGTTCTCACTTAAAATTAAGTTTCCTTGTGGTACACAATGGGTTTCCCCATCTTTCTGCATTACCCACCAAGTGTAACCAGGTCCTTGAGCAAAAACAACCCCGCGGATGGGTTTGCCTTTGTCTGAGGTGGGACTAATCTAAACAGTCTTTCCTAAAATACCTTTCATGTGTACCACAGGGACTCTATCTCCATCCATCAGACTGGGCAGGACCAGCTCGATTGATGGAGCTTCGTGTGTTGACCATCCAGGTGGCCTTTGCTAAGTTCACTTCCCAATTTTTGAAGGTCCCCCTGCCAAGTGCCTTCAGGGTGGTCTTAAGTAGTCCGTTGCACTGTTCAACTTTCCCGGCAGCTGGTGCATGATAAGGGATATGATATATCCACTCGATGCCATGTTCTCTGGCCCAGCTGTTTATAAGGCCATTCTTGAAATGGGTCCCGTTGGCCGACTCAATTCTCTCAGGGGTGCAATGTCTCCACAAGACTTGCTTTTCCAGGCCTAAGATGGTGTTTCGGGCAGTAGCATGAGGAACAGCATAGGTCTCTAACCATCCAGTGGTTGCTTCTACTATGGTCAGCACGTAGCGCTTGCCTTGGCGGGTTTGGGGAAGGGTGATGTAGTCAATTTGCCAGGCTTCCCCATACCTATACTTCGACCATCGTCCACCGTACTACAGAGGCTTCACCTGCTTGGCCTGCTTGATATTAGCGCAGGTCTCGCAGCCATGGATGACCTGTGAGATGCTGTCCATGGTCAAGTCCACCCCTCGGTCACCAGCCCATCGGTACGTTGCATCTCGTCCCTGATGACCAGAGGCATCATGGGCCCAACGAGCTAGAAATAATTCTCCCTTGTGCTGCCAGTCCAGATCCACCTGTGATACTCTCAGTCTGGCAGCTCGGTCCACCTGCTCATTGTTACGATGCTCTTCATTGGCCCGACTCTTGGGTACATGTGCATCCACGTGTCGAACCTTCACAGTCAGCCTCTCTACATGGGTAGCAATGTCCTGTCAAATCTCAGAGGCCCAGATGGGTTTCCCTCTGCGCTGCCAGTTGGCCTTTCTCCAGCGATTCAACCAACCCCACAAAGCCTTAGCTACCATCCAGGAGTCAGTGTAGAGATAGAGCCGAGGCCACTTCTCTCGCTCAGCAATCTCCAAAGCCAGCTGGACAGCTCTAAGCTCTGCGACATGACTCAATCCACCTTCTCCCTCAGTAGCTTGTGCAACTCGTCGTGTGGGGCTCCATACAGCAGCTTTCAACTTCCGGTTAGCGCCCACAATTCGGCAGGAACCATCAGTGAAGAGGGCATATCGTCTTTCGCTCTCCGGTAGCTCATTATATAGTGGGGCTTTCTCAGCACGTGTAACATGCCCCTCCTCTTCTTCAGAAGGTAACCCAAAAGTCTCACCTTCAGGCCAGTTTGTTATAATTTCCAGAACCCCAGGGCGATCAGGGTTTCCTATCCGGGCTTGCTGTGTGATCAGCGCAATCCACTTGCTCCACGTGGCGTCAGTAGCATGGTGTGTGGAAGGAACCCTTCCCTTGAACATCCAACCCAGCACTGGTAGTCGGGGTGCCAGAAGCAGCTGTGCTTTGATGCCAATTACTTCCGAGGCAGCTCAAACTCCTTCATAAGCCGCAAGAATCTCTTTCTCGGTTGCGGTATAGCTGGCCTCAGATCCTTTGTATCCCCGACTCCAGAACCCGAGTGGTCATCCTCGAGTCTCTTCAGATCCCTTCTGCCACAGGCTCTAGGATGGACCATTCTCCCCGGCCGCAGTGTAGAGCACATTTTTCACATCCTGCCCTGTTCTGACTGGCCCAAGGGCTACTGCGTGGGCAATCTCCTGCTTAATTTGTTCGAATGCTTGTTGTTGCTCAGGACCCCACTGGAAATCATTTCTTTTTCATGTCACGAGGTAAAGAGGGCTTACAATTGTGATGTATTCCAGGATATGCATTCTCCAAAACCCGACAGCTCCTAGAAAAGCCTGGGTTTCCTTCTTCTTCGTAGGTGGGGACATAGCAGTGATCTTATTGACTACTTCTGTTGGGATCTGGCGACGTCCATCTTGACTCCTAAAAACTGAATTTCCTGAGTGGGTCCCTTAACCTTACTTCGTGTGATGGCAAAACCAGCTCTTAGGAGAATCTGGATGATCTTCTTTCTCACAGACTTCCTCTGCTGTGTTCCCCCATACGATGATGTCGTCAATGTACTGCAGATGTTCTGGAGCCTCACCCTTTTCCAGTGCAGCCTGGATCAGTCCATGGCAGATCGTGGGGCTGTGCTTCCACCCCTGGGGGAATCTGTTCCAGGCGTACTGCACGCCCCTCCAGGTGAAAGCAAACTGAGGCCTGCACTTTGCTGCCAGAGGAATGGAGAAAAAGGCATTGGCAATATCGATGGTTGCGTACCACTTTGCTGCCTTGGATTCCAGTTCATACTGAAGTTCCAACATGTCTGGCACAGCAGCACTCAGTGGTGGTGTGACCTCATTCAGGCCACGATAATCCACTGTCAGTCTCCATTCTCCACTGGACTTACGCACTGGCCATATAGGGCTGTTAAAGGGTGAATGAGCTTTGCTGACCACCCCTTGGCTCTCCAGTTTACGAATCATCTCGTGGATGGGAACCATAGAGTCTCTGTCTGTGCGGTACTGTCGTCGGTGCACTGTCGCCGTGGCGATTGGTACCTGCTGTTCTTCAACTTCTAGCAGTCCCACAGCAGAGGGGTCATCTGAGAGACCAGGCAAGGTATTTAGCTGTTGGATGTCTTCTGTTTCTACTGCGGCTATCCCGAAAGCCCAACGATGTCCTTTTGGGTCTTTGAAATACCCATTTCTAAGATAGTCTATGCCCAGGATGCATGGGGCCTCTGGGCCGGTCACGATGGGGTGTTTCTGCCACTCATTCCCAGTTAAACTCACTTCAGCTTCCAATACAGTCAGCTGCTGGGATCCTCCTGTCACCCCAGAAATAGAAATAGATTCTGTTCCCACGTACCTTGATGGCATCAGGGTACATTGAGCGCCGGTGTCAATCAAAGCTGTATATCTTTGTGGGTCAGACATTCCAGGCCATCAGATCCACACAGTCCAATAGATCCGGTTGTCCCTTTCCTCTGCCTGGCTAAAGGCAGGGCCCTTCTATTCCTGATCGTGGTACACGTTGCTCTCTTCCTGTAAATATGTTCTTGAGGTCCCTTCAAGAGGATTGGTCATATCATCATTCCTATACTGTTCAGAGTTCTGTCCACAAGAGACCGGAGTGGCATTGACTCTAGGTGGGCTTCTTGTGGTAGCTGTTCCTCTTTTCAGTTCACGTACACGGGCTGCTAAGGAAGAGGTGGGTTTTCTATCTCACTTCCTCATATCTTCTCCATGCTCCTGAAAGACAAACCAGAGGTTACCTCGTGGAATGTATCTTCTTTCTCTGGCTGGGGAATGTTGGCTCCTAATAGCAGAGACTCTTGTTGGTTCTGGTGAGATGTGGTGAATTTCTTGCTTCAGCTCCTTTCTGAGTTTCTCTTCCAAGCTCCGGACGTGCTCAGCCACCTTTGTTTCCACAGATGAGACATGGGTGCGTAATGGGGCAGTGACAGTGTCCTCATAAATTCTTAGTTTGTTGACCAGTACTCCCACCTTGTCCGCTCCTTCCCTCCATTGCAGTGTTGCTAGGTAACAGGAGTATATCTCCGGTCCGAGCTGTGCAAATCTCAACCACATCTGTGACGTGCATTGGACATCATCTGGGTTCTTAGGGAATCTCTCATCCTCTGAGAAAATGATCTCCATCACGGCCAATTCTCTCAGGTATTGGATACCTTGTTCCAATGTGCTCCATTTTCCTTGGTGCACCTTGAGGTCTTCTTTACAAAGGTATCTGTCCCTTACGCTTGCCAGCAGTCGCCGCCAGAGGCTGAGTGTTTCTTGGGTTTTCCCGATCCCCTGGTCAATGACCACATCCTGGGTCAGGGATCCAAGTTGCCTGGCCTCACTTCCATCTAGAATGGTGTCATTGGCTGCAGCGTCCCAGATGCAAAGCAGCCAGGTCAGGATGGATTCATTTGTCTGGCGGGTGAACTCCCTTCGTAGGTCACGCAGCTCACCCAGGGATAAAGAGCGAGTGATGATCTCTGGCTCCGTCTCTTCTGCTTGGTGCGAAGGTCCAGCCTCCTCCTCATTGGTCACTGTGCGGGCTGATTTGCTCCTAGTTTTCTTTTTCTGAAGGGGGGCAACTGCTACTGGCTTAGGCTGTTCTGGCTTGGTGATGGCTTGTGTGGAGACTGTCGGTTCTTTCGGTCTCTTTTTCCTCCATGATAGTTTGTTTAGATATGGTGCCTGTTGCTTTGCTGCTTTTCTTGTCCTCATCCTGAGGATACTGTGCCGCATCAAGCATTGTTCTGACTCTAAGCATGGTGTACACGGTGCAGGTCATAGAGAGAAAAGAAAACAGAACTGACAGCAAGATTATACCATCTTTGACATCCAGAGGGAACTCAATATTTTCAAAAACTGTTGTGTCAGGTCTAAAAGGCTGAAAGAAACCATTCTCTACTCTTTCCCCTAGGGGCTGGGTGCGATTGTTGAGGAGGCCCCAGATGTAGCAGCCCAGACTAGGACAAGCAAACAAAATTGAGTATATATTCCGAATGGTGTTCATTGCCTCGGAGGTTATCATGCAATAGACATAGTAAACTAATAAAGCAATTTTTATACGATACCCCGGCCTACACAGGAGCATTACTACGGGCAGGTAGCTCCCTGTCTGTGGAAATATATATAGAGCAAGGTACAGGACACATGTAAGTATGTTGAGTATCATGGTGAATAGGTGGCTTCTAGAACACAAAATTCTAATTCTGACTTTCCTCAGGGCCTGGCCTCAAGTTTGGGTGCCAAAAAATGTGGTAGTTTGAAAGCAAATCAGTGAGAGACTCAAAGTCAGAACTACAATTTAATAGAAAAATGCAATAATACAAAAACACTGACAGAGTCAGAATACAACTTGACACCCTGTCGGTCAGAGTGTTGGTAGTAGTCCACTTAGAAGGTGGTTGCAGTCCTCTGGGAGTGATAAATGTGGTTCTGTTGAAGCAGTGATCCTGTGAAAGGTGTAGTTCTCCTCTGAAGGTCCAGTGGTGGTATAGAAGGGTCTGGTCTTCCTCTGGGAATCCCGTGGAAAGCTGACTTGTGGTGTTTCAAATCCTAGTCTATATGCAGATAGGGACACACTGGTTCCTCCCCCTGGGCGGGGCATCTCACAATGGGATGATGGAGCCCATCAGTGGGACTCAATGGGCCATTAGCTGCAGCCATTAGGGATGAGCAAAGCAAAGTGCCCCACCTGGCTCCAACAGCTGGCCCATTAGAGATGATGTCCTGTGGCCATCAGGGATGAGCCAGGAACACTGCCCCACCCGGCCCCAACATCCCATGAAGATGGTGATAGAATACTTACCATTGTAACCTAAGAGACCTCTCATCTGCCTACTGGCCTGTCTCCCCAGGACATGCAGAAATATGCTCAACCACTAACTACAGTATCTTGGTCAAAAAGTCTTCTTTTTCTCCTGTCTAGTTAGGAGTGGCCGGTGTGTGGCTCTGAGCTGCCTGAGGCTTGTGAACTCTTCAAATCCGTTTGCCAAGGCTGGGCTGCCTTCCTGGCTGTGGTCTGAAGGGAGACAGCACAAACTCTTCATAGAGACACTGCTGGAGTTGCCTCGGGCTTTTATAACAGTTGCTTATGCAACTGATTAACCCTGGGCCCATCCACAGTGGAGTAATGTAATGAGACCCATTGGGAATCTCTGCTACCTCCGTCCTAGGAACAGCTACTCCAGCTGTTCTCTCCATAGGCCTCTAAAATATGGGGAAGGGGTTTTACAGCCACAGGAAGCTTTGGCATGCAGCTTGCAAGGTTTGTAAGCATCAGAAGAGGTGATAGTCCTATTTTTGTGACAGATTTCTAGTAAAAGGAATACCACGGTGTCAAACGACCCAAGATACAGAAATTTTTAATGTGGCACTTTTTGCAGAAAAGGTATAAAGATGTAAAATGTAGAAGCTCTGAAGATACATGGCTGGCCAAGGGTAACAGGGATCCTCACCACCTCTGTGATGCAGATGGATAACAGGGCGACAGACCAGGGAGAGCCATTCCTGAGACACAGCACACAGATGATCTGCTCCTGCAGGACAGGCAATAAGATAAATACATGCTAAGCGAGCACTCACAAGCACAATTTACATTCTGTCATTGGACAGCCTGTGGCTATAGAGTGCAAAAGCTGTTCTGTTTTCCTGCTATTCTGTCCTCAGCATATATTCTCCTTAGTGGAAGCCATTTGTCAAACTTCTTTGATTTCTAGTTTCCAAGTATCACTGTGAACAGCTGGGGAATAAAGGGATTCTTCTCCTGCCTGCCTCTTTTCATAAGCTCTCCAATTAGGCTGCTGGTTCTGGGGCCAGACCATACTGTTTTCCTGCAGAAACTGTCAGGATGTCTTGTGAACACTTTAAAGGGAAGGCACCTTCCCAGAAATAAAGATTCTTTTGCTCCCCTCCCTCAAAACTCACTTGAGTGAGGAAGAGTCGGGACATTTTATTTTCTGATTTTTAGTTAATAGCAAGTTTTTCAGTAAAAGTGGGAGAAAAAAATTAAATTAATTCAATCTGTTTTTCTGCTCCCAGAAACACCTAGCACTTTGATGAATTAATTCAATATTTTAAATCAGTGACTGTTTTGGAAGACTTTCCCTGAAACTTGGGTTTACAGCAGACACTGGTTATCTGATATTTCATCTTCAGTATGATACCTTGTAGTTGGATAGCTGCTAATTCAAATGATTTTGGCTTTGTTAAACACAGAATTGTGACACCGTCAGCCTTATTTTAAAATTAAGTGTGTGGCAGATGATTCAACCTTTTTTTTTTTCTTTTTTAATTGTAGTACCCTTTCAATGGCCCAACATCAAGAATGGAGCCCTGTTTGATGAGCAGTACTCCTAGGCTGCATCCCACACCAGTGACTCCGCGCTGGCCAGAGGTCCCAGCTGCCAACTCCTGCTACACCAGCTCATCCATGCACTCCACGAGATATGGGAATTCCAGTGACATATACACGCCCCTGACAACACGCAGGAATTCCGAGTATGAGCACATGCAACACTTTCCCGGCTTTGCCTACATCAATGGGGAAGCCACCACAGGCTGGGCTAAATGAAGGTGACTGGTGCCAGCTAAGCCCACACACTTACAAGAGTTATAAAAGCTTCAGGCCGTGTGGGACTTTCCCTGGATGTTCTTCAAGGGAGGTGAAAATGGAAAAGATCCTGGGCAGATAAATGTAGTTCCTAATGTGAGCAGATTGCAGACCAGTATGACTGAATGTTCCTGTAGCTGAAAAACACTTTTGTGCTGTTCTAGGACTATTTCTTGGGCCGACCTGTGCCTTTTTTAATTCTTGGCCAACCCTGTGTGCTCTCAGTTTGAGTGAGCCACTTTTACCCCCTCTCTTATTGACAAACGTTAGTGAGTCTTACAAAAAAGAAGTACTGAAACAGGACCTATTTATAATTTGAATTAAAGGCAGGAAATTCACCCTCAGCAGAACTCCGTCATCTGTTCTTCGATTAAGCTCTTAATGCATTCCTTAAAAACCATTCTGCCAAGTCATCACTTATTCATATCAATTCCTCTATCTGGTTCCTCAAAAGGACACCTGTTGCTGTAGGTTTCAGTTTACTACTAACTTTGTATATTGATGCACCTTTCTGTTGATCCAGTAAGTTTGATCTTTACAAAAGAGAAGAAAAGACATGTAGCATTGAATTCTACACTGCCTTAAGTTGACTATTGTTCTTATTATATATGTATTTGTGTTGAGTTTGCACAATCTGGAAAAATCTAACTTCTCTGGTCAGTAATTACAAGGCAAGAAGGGACTTGGGGACTGGGATGATTTTGGATTCAGAGCCACATATGTTAAATATGATGATATGAAGCAATTATATAAAGAAAATGACAATGCAAACATGATTATTCACTTAATTATCTATTGATAGGTATGAAACTGTTCTCTCAATTCCTTCACATGGTGATAATTCTCTATATGTCTACAAAAGCAAAATTCAAAGCTGTGCCTTTGAAGTTACTCTGTACTGTGTATGTGTGGAAAAATGTATTGTATTTTGGGAAGAATTTTTCTTAGACATTTTCTGTCAGATTTGTAGCTATTTGTGAGTTTTTGTTAGTTTTTATTAACATAGCTTTTTCTTCTGTATTATAAAACGCACCAAGCAATTATGGTGGACCTATTACCCTATGGGTAAGAAATAAATAAATGGAAATATGACAACAGGCATTTTAGTAGTTGTTTTGTAAATAAAATCTTTGATAGCACCCAGTGTGACGATAACCATGTTTATGCCTAAAATGGACATAAGTGTTATTTGTACAGTTGCGCAAGATATATGAGGGATTTTCACACCCAAATAAAATTCTTGAAATTAAATAGATGCCAGTTAAATTTACTTCAATACAAAAACTTCTGCAAGCTGCAGACCTTCAAAAGATCTTAGATGCCATCATGTATGTTTTTATCCAGTGAAGGACTCGAGAACAGGTACAATTTGTGGCAAATGGGTGATACAGTTCCACTTGCCTGATGCACTGGTGATCATGACCTGCCATGGTCCCTCCAAGGACCAGATGCATTGGTGGGATGTCTGTGGGTAGAACTGGCCAGTAACTCAAGGCTGGGTCTTTGCAAGGATCAGGATGGAGGTGAACCCAAGCACCACTCAAAGGAAGCCAGAAGCACTTCCTCTCTTTTTTATAGTAAATTGTAAAAGGCTTCTTTTAGGCAAAAGAAGCCCAAACTCCATTGACTGAAAGAGAGGAGAAAATGAGACTATTTTAGCATACAAATATTCCATATCCTTCAACACCTTTGGGGGTGTCCTGGGTTAGGACAGAGGGGTCAAAATCTAGGAAGTGATCTGGGCTGCAGGAATGCAGGAAGGAATACAACTTCCTTCCTGCGAGAGAGAGAGCCAATAATCAGGTAGTTTTAAGAATTGATAGGTAGGTAAACCAATTAAAAAGTTGGTCCGCCTTCAAGGAAAAAAACCATATATAAGCAGAGACTTTCTAACGCTCTTCCTCTTTGGACCTGCTGCTGCTGTGTAGAGAGGAGCAGCTCCTGCTTCTCTCACTGGTAAGGCCCCCCCCTACCTCCTTCCGAAGGAGGGATGGGGGGGGGAAGGGAGGTTTTACGGCAGCCGTGCCGCTGCAGCCGGGCAGGCATGGGGGAGGAACGGCTGGAATCTTCAGCAGATACAGCTCAGCCGGTGTGCCAGCTACACAAGAGGGAGAGCCAGGCCCCTGCTCCGGGCCAGGCAAGGACCAGGCCGGACTCCATCCAGCTCGGGCCAGGCCCTGCCCTGTCACCCCAGGCCTAGATGGCCCCAGCAGGCCGAGCCAGCTTGGCCGAGCCAAGCAGAGACTCTGAGAGCGTCTGGCATTCAGCTCGGACCTGTTCAAGCAGCCCGGCAAAGAGCACGTGATCCTCACACTGCCGGAGAGAGAGAGAGACAGAGATTAACTCTCTCCATGCCTGGACTAAACTCACAGACATCCATCCTTCCTCGCAGAGAGAGGAACGAGTGAGGACATCTACATAGTGCAGCGCAGAGACTTTACAGTCAGTGAGGAAAGCAGAACTGATACCTAGAGGGAGGTGCATGAGAAGTTGCTTCAAAAATGAAGCTGAAAACTCTTTTGAAGAACCATGGTTGGGGACTGAGCTAATAAATTCTCTGTAATATATGAAGATATAGTCCAAAGGAGGATGTGAGGTTCTTATTGCAGCCAATGAACTGAAATACCTAAGTACAGACAAGTAAGTGTTAAAAAAAGTACAGCCTGATGAGAAACTAGAACCAAGAGAGAAGAGAGGCTGTGACTCAGAGCCCTGGTCCTGGGGAGAATGCTAGAGAACCTGAGTTGTCAGGAGAACCTGTGCTGCTAAGCACAGAAGAAGGGATTTTCTTTGTTGCTGCAATTGAACTGGGCATCCTTAAAACAGGTACCCTGTGGACTGTTCATAACCCACCATAGTGGCTGTGGGAAGGCTACTGGTGTGGGAGAGATCCACCATTAAGCTGGACTTTACTCCGGGCGGCGGTTAATGGTGAGGCAGAAGACCCATAAAAACTGTATTTTTCTTACAGAAGATCCATGGTGTAAGCAAAAGAAACTTCTCTCCCTAAATGAACTGGAACAAGAGCTGTTTCTGAGTTGGTAAACTGACTGGAGGTCAAAGTGTTGTCTTTTGTATGTTGTCAGGGAGAATGAAATGGAGAGGTGGGGAAGGAGGGGTGGTCTGGGGAGTTTGTTCTGGTTTTTTTTTCTTGAGTTTTTTTTCTTTTTTCCCTTTGTCTTAGATATATTAATAAAACTTCTTTGTACTTTATAAAGTTTGAGCCTGCTTTGCCTACTCCTAATCCTTATCTCACAACAAGCAATCAAGTAAATTTAGGTAAGTGTGCTGGCATTTAGCCACAAACCTGAATAAGCAAACTAAAACCACGACAGGGGGCAACTCCATTACGCTGACTTCAAGAGCTCAGGCAGGAAGGAGGAGGGATATTGGACACACTGTGAGACCCAGAAATAATAAAAACCTTTCTGAGTGGAGAACTGCAACATCCTGGGAGAGGGAATTGTGACAAAAAGCAGCACCACAGAGCTGCTCATAAAACAGAGCCAAGAACATCATCAGTCAGACAGGGCTGGGCAAATGTTTTGCAAAAAAAAACTCCACCTGGGCCACTGCGGCTCAGAACCCAGCACAGCAGCACAAATCACGGGAGCTTTCAGGTCACAGGGTGTGCAGCAGGCTGGGGAGTGCAGCAGCTTGGGAGAGCACCATAACCTCTGGGTAGAATGTCTGGTGAGGGGCAAGAATGTCTTAAATCATCCCAGTACAAACTGCCAAATCTCCCAAATCAGAGTCTGCAGCCTGTTAATTACTCCTTTCTCTTGACCACTGAAACTAAAAGTTGGGGTTTTTTGCCTAGCCATGCATTTATGTGCATATAAAGTAAATATGTGACTATGTAAATGTTACTGAAGAAACTCTTATACCACATTCCAAAGTATTCAATCTC
The DNA here is from genome assembly GCA_034509425.1 of Eopsaltria australis. NCBI lineage: Eukaryota > Metazoa > Chordata > Aves > Passeriformes > Petroicidae > Eopsaltria > Eopsaltria australis. Next base: position 121,082 of record JAVTVJ010000630.1, on the reverse strand, counting down.
AATTGCAGTTTCTCTTGTGTTATTTTTTTCCTCTTTTCTTCTTTTTCTTTCCTTTCTTTTTTCTATTTTTTTTCTTTTCCTTTTTCCTTTTTTTTTTTTATTTCTTGCTTACATTCCCTTTTTCCCTAACAAATACACCTTTTAATAAAAATGTGATCTTTTTCATGGGCTAAAACATATAACAAATTATATATAATGTATACAGTAGAATAGAAACTAATATTATATATCACAGCATAACTGACATAACACATTTAATATTTTTAAATATATCTACACACACATACAAATATATATATATGCATGTATGCATATAAAAATCCATTACAGTTCTTCAAGATTTTTCATTACCAGGTAGAAAAAAGGCTCAGCAGGGGGAGAGCAGTGAGAACTCTATTCAGTAGCATGAATCCTGTTTTTGTCAGGCTACCTCTTGCTGCTAAGGTCACTACCCTTTGACAAAAATGGCCTCTGACCTCCCCAGCCCCACAATTCTGTTGGGACTGACCCTGAAACCCATGAAATTCAGGGGCAGACATTGCTTTGGAAGGTTTAGATAAAGCTGACTAACATGGGAAGGGCTCATGGTATGCACCCATCTGAAAAGGTCTGGCAGTTCTTTGGTAGAGGATGCAATTTATTCTGTCCCTCTCTTTCATTGAAATCCTAATCCTTCATATGTGTGGTTTAAACACACGGTCTTGCAAAAACTTTATAGAGACACGGTTCACCTTTGCCCGATGCACCCCACCTTCCCCTCCTGCCACCTCCTGAACAAATCGGAGAATGTTCGTGTACCACCATTGCTCTGGTGGGTTCCACTTGAGAAAAAGGGGGTTGTTTTTGCTGCCAGACGCTGTGGCGAAGCCCCACTTCAGGGAACACACACAGACTTCTCCCGCGGTGGGAGCCCAATGACCTAAAAGCTTAAGAAAAGGCGGCCAGCTCCGGTTTTGGCAGCTCTTCGCCTTGTGGCAGACACGGTGTGCCCAGTGCAGGTCGCATAGAGCACACAATCGGACAAGCCTGAGAGGAGGGAGGGATGTACCGGGCAGTGCCCCGAGCCGCCGAGCGTCCCGAGAGAGCGCTGCCGCCGCTCCTCCCGGCGGGAGCCCTCGGAGCTGTGGACATGGACTGCAGCACCCATCGTGCCCCGCAGCAACAAAGCCCAGCGCACCCGCCGCGCGCCGCAGCGGCACGCCACTCGGCATGCTGGGAGATGGAGTCCTCTTTCCGCACCGGCCGGTCGGCGGGGCGGCAGCCAATAGGAGGGCTCGGGGGTGCGCGCCGCTGGCCCCTCCAGCCAATGGTGCGCGGCCGCTGCCTGCCCGTCCGTCAGGGGTGGGGGGCGCTCGGCGCAGCCGCTGCCGGCGGGACCGGGTGGGCATGGAGCCGGGCGCGGAGCTGGGCGCGGTGCTGAAGGCCGTGGAGGGGCGCGGCGGCGGCGGCGCCGAGGCGGTGGAGTGCGTCCTGGCGCAGTACAACGAGGAGGTAACGGGTCCCATCCCCCTCCCCTCTGCGCCGCTCCCCCGGCCGTGTCGCCGCTCCCCCGGCCGTGTCGCCGCTCCCCCGGCCGTGTCGCCGCTCCCCCGGCCGTGTCGCCGCCCCGCCCCGCCCCGCCCGCCATCGGCAGCGCCGCCGGCATCGTCCTGCTGTCCCCCGGGCTGGGTTCTGGGGCGGGTCCCCAGCGCTCACCGCTTCACCGCTACGGCCCCTGCCCGGTGCAGTCTCCGGCCCTTGCCGTGCGCTCCCCGCCGCGGGCCGTGCAGGGCACCGGGTACTGCGGGGGCCGAGAGCCAGGGCAGTGCCTAGAGGAAAGCAGCCTTCCAAGGGAGCACAAAGCCATTGCCAGGCTCGGCCCCGGCACCTTCGGGCTCGCGTTCTACGCGCCCAGTGGGTAGTGTGGGTTATTGGAGATCGGGCTGTAAAAGGAGCTATGTAATAGCGTACATTGCCTCACAAGTCTTTTAATCTCCGTATACCACTGGGCTGGGGCTGGACAGAGTAACACTGAAGTGCCTTAGGTACCTGCTCACCTACCTGAGGTGCTGCCCTCTGTGGGCAGCCCTTTGTCACCTGGAATACAGAGGCCTTTCCATCGCCTGGGTAGTGACCGTGTCAGCGTGCAGGGGCAGGGTTGTGTGTGAAATGGGCTGACAAACTTAATTTCATTTTTCCATGTTTCTGGCCAAGCAAAGCGAAAAGGGAGGACAGCTTAGAGCAGGTTGAGCTTTTAATGCTGGCAGGTATGAAAAAGTAGTAAGGGTCTGCTGCTGTTGCAGTCTGGTATGTGCATGCTCAGTCAAGAAGTGAATGCAATTATTTCCTGCTAATGGAGGAAAGTGAAAATCAGAGTGAAAATAGATGTTGTGTGGATTTTTATATTTTTTTATCCACCTAGATTTTAGTAGAGCAGTACAGTCCATCTTGTATGTCTCAACCCATCAGGTGCCTGCCCTTTGTATAGATGCTTGTGTGACTGGTACACAAGTCTCTAAAGCTGGCACTGACTCAGAGTTTGGCTTTGGATGTAATTTAAATGCAGTCATGTTGAACTAACTATTGACTGAAATTTAGTAATCTGTTACAGGAACAAACATTCAGATCTTTAGTTAAAGTTTCATAGCTTTGTGAGTACGGGAGAAGCCAAATGAATGTGGATGTGATGTGGGTATTCTTCAGCCTCCAAGAGGTGTCTTGAAATTTGCTGTCTCAAGTGCAGTATGTTTTACATCTAACAATGGCAGTAACTGATTTCTTCACTCGAGCTTGTAGAAGAACCTTGAGCAACAGTCTTGACATAGGCTGCCTTTGTGCACGTGAAATTCAAAGGCAGAGGTTGATGCAGCTGCAGGGCACTTTCTCAGAAGGATTGGTAGATCAGGAGTTTGAGACACATCTGTTTTAATTTGCTCACCTCTGAGGTACAGAGGAAGGATTCTCATTGAAGGAACCTTTTATCTCCGTCCTTACTCTTCAAAATGACCCCGTGTTAAATGTGTTCTGTCAAAAAGCATGCACAAGCATAATTTCTTCATTTTGCTGTACTGGATTCTATGCCTTCTCAGCAGCTTTCCCAGATGAATTACTTAGGCTTGAGTTTAATGAGTTGAGTTGAGCTGACTTTAATGCTGCCTCAGTATGACATTGCTCTTACTGTGTTTCTTGTTAGAACTTTTTAATCTTATTTCCTGCATCTCTTTTCTGTACACTTTGTTACTGACACTTTGTGGGCCAGCAAAGACTGGGCAGAGTACTCCAGGCTTCAGAGCTTTAGGTTTCCTTAGGTTTTTTTTTTTCCGAATAACAAATTAAATATGCTTTAATTGCAAAGAAAGAATGGATCAAGTGTAGTTCCAAGGTGCAGGTGGCTATAGAATAACCATAATAAGATAAATGAGTAGGTCTGTTGGTGCTTCTCTGTGCTGTCCTGTTTGCAGTGATTATTCCAAATCTCTGCTCCTCTAGTGCTTAGGCTTCTTGCTCTCACTACATTGCTTTTGGAATTTTGCAAAAATGCTCATATGCAAACATAAAGATTGCATTCTCTTAGTTAATTGCTCATCATTTAATGCTCACCTGCTTTTGATTGGCATGTTGCTGAACTCCTGTGATCCAGTTGGGAGCCCTGTAAGAGGTAGGAAGGAAGTTATTTGCCTACTATTGAGAGAGGAAGAGAATGATTTTCCTACCATCCTCAAGGTTCTAACTGATGTTGATAACCTTTGGTGGTTGGGTAGATGCTCAAGGTCTTTCTGTGTAATTGTGAGCTTGGGTCATGAAAGGTAAGAGGCCCATGAATGTGCTATGGAAGGTCACTTCTGTTTTCCAGTCACTTGCATGATGTAGCAAGTTGTATATTAGAAGTAGAAATTGAGATTTTTTTTTTTTTTTGGAAGCTATTCATCATGCTTGAACATTTAGATTGGAAGTTTTAAAATGTTAAGAGAACTGTCTTGTGTTAGTGCTGTTTTCTTTGACTGTCATAGTAACTTTTGCCATATGAGTAATATTTCACTAATAGCATTCTTCAGGGTACTAACATAGAACTGGACCTAATTGCTATTTGAAGTGTTTAATAAGAAATAAGTACTTGTTGTTAGACCATGTCTATCTTGTGTTTAACTGTGTCAGAGAAACAAATAACCTTGGTGAGGTGTTTTGGAAGCTGCCAGAACACAGAAACTGGTAGTTTTTGTAGCAAGGCTTATTTGATTTGTACTACTTGTTTTCTAGGCAAGATGATGCTGTGATGGTTCTGGTTTGGGACAGTCAGAGCAGTCAAGAGCTTGTAAGCAAGATCTGCTTGAGGAAGAATCTGGGTAGTGAGTTATGTGTAAAACATAAGGCAGTCTCTAATTTTTCACCCTGTCAAGTGCCATGTGTGAGGTGGTTGCCTCACATCCCAGGATAAAAGCTTGCTCTGCACCAGTAGTAATCGTGAAACTCTTCATTGGAGTCACTTACTGAAGCTTTTGCTGTTGGGGAGGATGGGAAAAGGTTGTAGCCTCATTATCTGAGACTGGGTTTAACCAGACTCCTGAAGTTTTGAATAGTTTTGCAGGTATTACATCCCCAGCAGCTGCCGTGCATGTAACAAACAAAAACTCTTGTCTTTACTTACAGAATCGGGCCACTTTCAGATTTGACCCTGCGGATGAAGGCAAAAGAAAGGTGAGTAAAACACACTGAGCTGCACAGCTCAGTGTAGAAGTTCAAAAGAGTAAAGACAGTCTCTTAACTTAGCTGCCATTGTGAAATGGTGCAAGCAGTGAGTATAAAGTTATATTTTAATTTTTGCTTCTTCAGTCCAAGAGACATGACAACTACACATTCCCTTTTTTTTCTGAAAGAGAAATTCCCCAAGCAAAGCACCCGGTCTTGAATGAAAGAAGTTACAGAAAAGCCCATAAATAATTTTGCTGGGTATGGATTTGAGATGAGGTAGAGGAATAAGGGTAAAGATACTCTTCTATTTCTACTGAGGTAAAATTTTGCAATAGATTTCCCAATTTTCTCTCTTCTCAGCAGGTAGCAATATGACGGATGTATTTCTTGTCTATGTGAGATGCTTAAAGAACACTAGGGATTAAGATGAAGGGATAAGTACAGAATAAAGTCATTAAGCTGTAAGGAAGACAGGGTTGCAGAAGCCCATTATTCCAAAGGTGGCTGTAATCAGTGAGATGTGATCCATGCATGTCAGATGTCAAAGATGGGAAATGTTTATTGAGCTGTCCAGGTGTGTCAGGGCTTAACACATCCCTTGAGATCCATCCACAGCCTCGCATTTAAAGTTTGGACATGGAATTTTTTATTTTTTCCTGTTGTTATTTTTAGAGTGTAATATGTAATAACAAGCCCCTTCCTTTCTGTTGTGTAATTAGCTTTGGAGCTGATTTGCATATTTATTCAGAAAATGCTCATTAGTGAATGAGGTTGTATGTTTCTGCTATTTCTGGAATAAACTCAAAGCTTGAAATCAGAATTGCAAGGTTCCTACAAGGATAGCTTGTCTGAAATTGGGCACACATTGTTTCATTCCATGATTTTATGCAAAATCTAAATATTTTAAGGTATTACTTTTTTGTGGTAGAAATGGGTGGGATGGTAAGTCTGTCAGTCTTCTGCATTTGGAAACCCATCAGTTGTTTGTACTGTAATCTTCAGTTGCAATTCCTTATTACACAGAGGACTCAAGACCTCTTAGCTTTGCTTTATCTATGGCTTTACTTGAAGCTGATACTCAGTGATGTGGTGATGGGCTGTGGGTGTCCTTTCTGATCTGTAGAACTCAGCTGGGATCTGGACTTGGTGTTCTTGCCTCTGTTCCTTTACCATCCCTACCATCCCTTTTTACATTGTGAATGAGCAACTGTCTAGTCTGAAAAATTGATTGCCAACTACAGAACACAGGAAAGGAGAAGAGAGCAGAAGCCAAATTGGCAAAAGCCAAATAAAGACAATGAGTTTGGAGGGGTGAATGTAAGGTATAAAGTATAGGAATTTTTTTTTTTCTGTGGATGGTTGGATTTGGTTTTTTAGGGTGGTTTTTTTTTTTTTTTAAGCAACCCATGAACACCAGTGACATGCTGAAAATACAAAAGATAGAAAGGCCAAAACTATGGCTTGACTAGAAGCTAGGTCAGTTGGACAGAGAAAATATCACTATCAAAGCATGATGCTTTTAGGCTATAACCTAACTAAATCAGCAGTGAGTCTGTGATACTGAATTTCAGGAGGAAAGTAGGTTGTGTCCTCTAGAAGGCAGGAAGGGAGGTAATGCTATCAAGCTTGTTTATCTGGACATAGCCACAGGGCTGTAATACATCACAGGGTGATAAAAACACAAGATTGTAATGTGAGCTGTCCTTGTACTTGTCCTGGTTGTTTGTTTAATGATGTGTGTGTCTGCCTTGGCCTATCTATGGTGAGTGTTGCGGATATAAATCAGATGGCAATCTGTGTTGTCCTGTAAGATCCACTCAGATACCAGGCACATCAAGTTGGTGCCAATCCTTCTCAACTTGTTATATACTAATAAAAATATGAATTTCTGGAAGCCTATTTTCAGTTTCTGTGTGTAAACAGTATAGAAATTGCCAACAAGAAATAAATATGTTCTGGATTAGCAGCTGAAATTAAGGCAGTGGGATTGTTTCTAAGGAGCTTAACGAGCTGTTAGAAATCTAAAATATTTGTCTCAAGCAGTCAGGAAGTTGTTGACGGTGTTTTGCTGGAAAAAGTTGAGTCTTCAGAACTGCAACACTTCACAGCACTGTGGCATGGTTGAGACAAACAGTTGGTTCTTTAGGTCTGTTCTGGAATCCACTCCAGAAAAGAAATATCTATTAACCTGACCAGGCAGTCACCTTGGAGAGAGTTGTCAGATGTAGTGTCTCCCTCTCTCTGGCACAGCAGGTGCTTCAGCTCAAGCCCACATGTCCTAATATAAAAAGGAAAGGGTTTTTTGAACCACTTGATTCTTATTAAATAGCTTTGCTCTCCATTATTTATACTTTGTCAGGGCCAAATACTGCTTCTGAAGTAGCAACACATTTGTGCTGTTTACAGACCTCAAATGGTAAGAAAATGACAGTCCTGTTTGTGCCCTGGAAATGCCTGTCAGCACTGATTGCCTGGTTGCCCATAGCATTCCACAGCTGGGAGTTGCTACACCACCATTTGCTGTGATATAACAGACCAAGTAAATCTGTCCAAGATGGCAAGTAAGGCTTTTTAAATTGGGTGAAGGCATCGAGTTTGCAAGAGGAAGGGGAAAAAAAGAAAGCAGCAGCCAAATGTAAGAATATGACTTACAAGCCATATTCTTACCTGAAATGATTGAGCTATTTCTTCTTTAGCTCCATATCTTTTTGTCTGGTTCACCTTTTGTAGTACTTGCAATATCTGGTTTCTGCTGTATTAGGTCCAGCTTATTGTGTTGGGTCTCTAATATAAATCTTCAGAATTTGAGACTAGTTTTCTTGAATTATCGTCCAGGTTCAATTTGAACATGATGGATCTAAAATTCAGTGGGAAGAAAATCACCAAAACAGTCTTTTCCCCTTGCATTGCTGAGTGTTTTCAAGGTGTTGAAATAGTTGGTGGTAAATCATCAAATGTATGGTGGGGCTTTCTCTACCAATTAAATTCATGATGTGGGAGATTCTCTAAGTCTGTGGACAGTACCATATTTTAACTCTGGAAGAATGGAAGGAATGAAGTATGTTGATGGAGTGAGATGCTGTCATGCTCTGAATCTTAGACGAACCTCATTCTTAGGTAGTGCTGTTGACGCTGTGATGCTTCAGGGAGGTCTGAAGGTTCCTGCAGCCACCAAGGCACAGTTTTTCTCCTCCCAGTAAATTTGGAGCAAGCTTTTAAAGTCTATTAGTGATTGTCCTGTAAAAATATTAAGCTCAGGTTCTCCTGTGGGCACACTGTGTGGTATCTTAGTATTAGTTGCTGTTGTTATTGTTCTGACTTCACCAAAACCCCTTAAGGGAGTACCAGTCTGTAAGAGGAAAAAAGTACTAAGTATCCTTCATTAATACTGAGTGTTTGTTCTAATTCCCTCTGGTCCTGCCCATTCCCATCCGGCGTTTTTCAGCTTTTACTGAAACCTCTTAAAGTTCATGACAAGCCAGTGAAACCCATCTCTCCTTTTAACATTGTTCTTTCACCATGGGATTACAGAGGGTAAAAGAGTTCTCCCTCTCCCTGTCCAGTGAGGTGAGCAAGGAGGGCTGCTGCGAGTGCAGCTACACAATGTTTCACCTTTCTGTGACTCTGAAGCAGATGTTGAATCCACCAGTTCTGACAGCAGGGATTGTTCAGTGTGCTCCTCACCTCACCTGCAGAACTGTCGTGCTCTCACATGTTCAGACCTTCAGCTTGGAGCTGTGCCATGTCAGAGCTGGCAGGCTCCTGCCCAACAGCCAACCTCCTGCTGTCAATGCGGGTTCGACAATGAAGGGCTCAAGTGGAGCAGGCTGAGTCCTCAAGGAATGAAAGTATACACTTTCCCTCCCCACCCACAGCTGTCCACAAAGACCAGGCAAAAATTTGGCACGGCCTTCTCAGGGGAGGTTATCTAACTCTCCTGTTACTCAGCACATTATGATACATGTTATATAAATGTTGTCTTGACTTCCAGAGAAATTAAAGTTTTAACTAACATTTCAAATATTCTTGGGCTTTCTCTCTGCCATGGATACTTAGCTCTTAAACCTAATAGAAACTTAAACACAGAAACTAAAGAGTTGTGCTCCCCTTTCCTTCCCCTCCCCTTCCCCCAGCCTAGTCATCCTGTGAACAAAGATAGTGGAAGATAATGGAAGTAAAGAAATTATATTGGCCCAAAGCCACACAGCAGGTCTGTGGCTGAGCAAGGGAGAAAACATAGGTCTCTTGTCTCTCAGGAGAGGTCTGGTCTTTTTCTACTGGGCTGCGTTGCTTCTTAGCATCCAGGCTTTATGCTGTCAAGATAAAGGACCAAAATAGGTTAATAGTTTATTTGTCAAAACAAGATGACAAATGGGTTTTTCTGGCCTTCCTGTTTTAACACAAGATTTAACACTACAGCATAGACAAAAGGAATGGTGTGTATTGTTCTGTGTTAATCTTACTATTATCATAAAAGCTGAGAAATTTTGAATTTCAGAGAAATGAATAGATTTTAAAATAAAAAAGTTAAAACTAGAAACTGCCTTGAGTCTGTGAAAATATATGAAAAACACTTATTGCTGTAGCATGGTTGATGAAAGTCAAGATGTTATCTGGATGTTGAAAGGATAGAACCCCAAACAAAGAAATGTTAAAATCTTGCAATGACTTCAAGGGTAGCAACAAAGCCTCTGAAACTGGAACAATCATCATACATGCTGTGGAAGGGGGAGGTACCTTCCTGTCTGAATTTTCACTTGCTTTCATTTCCAACCAAATAAATGAAATCTGTGCCCCTTAGTTTATGCCATGCTAATGGCCCAGAGGGTGGTAGAAAGAGCACCACCTAAAGAAAATGAAAAGCATAATAATGTTGTGGTCACATTTCTTCCTGTTTCTCTTCTCTCTGTACATCATTTCCCTTGTACCATCTAGGCTAAAACAGAAAATGTGAAAATGTACAGTATGGCATTTGGTTTTAATTGTCTCCAAGGCAATTTCCTAATAGAGTGAATCTTTCCATGAATAGCTCTGCAATTATAATCAAATACTCCAGCTTTTCCTGTGCTGCTGATGGCTCTTGGGATCAGCCAGCAGTGGTTCACTGTCACAGATATCCTAACTGATTGCTGGTTCCTCTAAATTCACCTTTAATGGCTCACTGGGTCTAACTCCAGAGAACTTCATCAGCAGTTAAGTTGTAAGCCGGTTGCTAAATCTCAAAAAAAAAAAAAGTTCTATTTAATACCTATCCTTAGTGCAACTATTCAGAGTTAAGACTCTTCTGGTGCTGTGTTTCACTAAGTTTTGAAGCCAAGAGATGATTTTATATTTTTTAATTAAATTTTATATCTTTTACTGTATGCAGGGAAGGTTAGACTTCCACCTCTCATAGCAAGGCAGCAGGAGGTTGGTGCCCTTTGGGATCCCTCCTGCAGTGCTTTTGACATTTTGCAGTGACACTTTCATAGCAGCAAGTGGGTAAAACTTATGGGAAAAAGATTTAAAATCAGTCAGAATTTGAGCAGCTTGGTCTCTTGGTAATCACATGAGTGTTCAGAATTTGGATAAATTGTTACATACCACCTTGTAGCAGCTGATACCAACAAGGAAGACAATAACTGCTAAGTCTAGTTGAAAAGTTCTTAAACACAGAATAAACTGACATTTTTCTGAAGTTCTCTGAACTGTCCATTCAGTTGTGTGTTATTCCTCAAAGTCAGACTCCACATTTCAGCTTGCAAAGCAGAGTTAATTGTGTGGAAAACTCTCTTAGCAGTAGAATGTGAACTCTTGTAAGAAGTTGAGCTGTGACTAGGTAATTTGACTGTGGATCTAGACTGGTCATTTTTTGTTTTCCTAGGCATTTTTAAAAACACTTCAAAGATGCCACCTTCAGAAACATTTAGTGCAAGTCTAGCATACTGTGCTTAAGTCAGGGAGTTGTGCAGATCTGTGTGAGCAGCATTAGGTTAGTGGTGAAGAACTCTGAGAACTCTGCACTTGAGTATCTTTTTCCAGCCACAGTAAGTACCTATATGCCTGTACAGGTGGTTACATGTGGGTTGTATAGTGTTGTAGGGTCCCTAATAATCTGATAATGATTTCTTATGTTGCCTGTGTGATGAGATGGGGCTCATTCCTTGTTTTCAAACTCTTACTGGATTAGTCTAGTCAGGGCTGTGGAAATGCAGTCAAGATCTTGGTTGTCTGGGTGGTGCTTTTGGGTGGGCTTAACCCCAGGACAAGCATACTAGAAATCATATTGTTAGTTCCTACTGTTTGACTTGGTTTACAGATTTTTTTTTTTTTTAACACTGTTGAAGTTAAAAGAAAACAAGTTGAATTCCTGTGTTGTTTTCTCCCTTATTTTTCTGGAGCGTCTGTTCTAAATGTACTTTAGACTTAATGTTTGTTGTTGGTTTTGTTAAATTTTTTATTTTCACTTTAATTGTAAGTCATTGCAGTAATAATATTGGCTTAGATGTCCCAAGTTTGACAAAGGAACCTTTGTTTTGAACTTTGTATCAGGGTCATGGGCTTCTGTGCTCCTCACCTTTTCATTGTGGTGTTGATGGTGAAAAGTGGAATTCCAGAGACCATTCCCCAAGAACTAATTTACACTTTACTGGTATTCCTATGCTTTTTGTAATCACTTTCTTGACACTGACTGCCTGAGATCATAATGTGAATTTTGGGTCCTGAGAAGACTTCTGCACTAGGGCTATTCCACTCAGTGGCTGCTCTGGCTTCTTTGGTAATTTATTCATGCTGATGGTCAAGACACCAAGCTGGGGAGGAGAGAAGCATGGAGGAGCTGTGTCCTAGGGAGGTACAGTGCAGTTTGTATTGTATTGGGAACTTCTTTCTGGCTATACTTCTGACTCTAGTACCTATGAGCAGTAGTGTGTCTTGAGCTTAAGGCATAAAAACCCATTGGAGTCCTCTCATATCAAGCAATCTCTTCTGGCCTGTCTTTTCTCCTTTCATTGATTGTCCATTTCTGTCTTATAAAAGGTAATACTTCTGTAATTCAGATGTTACAGTTCTGACCAACAGATTATTGGAGTCTTGTATTTTCTCATTATGCATTTATGATTATTTACCCCTGCAGTCCTGTTGGTATAAAGAATCCATGAACTATTTTGACATCAAGAATAATCTGTGTTGATAAAGCAGCAGCTTTGCTGGTTTGGTAAAACTGCTGCAGTCTGCCTTCAAGTAAAACCGCATTATGTTTCTGTGTCAGAGGTGATATTTCTAAGAGTGTTACTTGAAATGGAAGAAGTCTGTCAATTAGGTTGAAGTGGCCACACAAATTATAGCTGTTACCAAACATGGAGTACTGATCCTTGTATATTAAGTAGCAGTTATTTTGGTTTCTTTTTCTCCCAGCCTCCTGTCGTGGGTTGACCCCAGCTAGGTGCCAGGTGCCCACTCAGTCACTCTATCACTCCCTTTCCCACTGGGAGAGGGGAGAGAATAATATAGAAAAAGACTACCACGTTGAGGTAAGGCAGTTTTATTACAGCAGGAAAATAGAGAAAGCAAGCAGAGATTTGCGCACACAAGAGCTGAAGAGAAAAACAATCGGTCTCTACTTCCCATCAGTAGCGATGTCTGGACACTTTTTGGGAAGCAGGGCTTCAGCACGCGTAATGGTTGCTCAGGAAGGCAAACATGGATGAGTCCTGAGTGCCTCTCCCTTCTCCTCTCTTCCTTCCCTTATGTATCTGAGCTGATGTCATATGGTATGGAATATCCCTTTGGCTGACTGGGATCAGCTGGATTGCTGGTGTCCCCTCCCAGGATCTTGCCCCCCCTCCTCTTCAGTGGGGGAAGGGATGTCACAGGGACAGCACTGCTTGGCAGTAGCCAAAACACTGCTCTGTTATCAATGCCAGCTACCAATACAAAGCACAGCACTGTAAGGGCTGTGAGCTTTACCCCAGTCAGACCCAATACACCTCCTGACTGAAACAACCATTACTTAAAGTTCTGCAGGTGCTGTAGGTGTGACTGTTGTACTTTGACATATTTTTGAAAGCTTTCACTTCTCTCTAGCTTTGTTACTCTTCTGGAGTTTTTTAGTCCTGATACTGTAACTGGCAGTGGTGGGTAACAGCTGCCATTTTGGCTTAATGCTTTTGCAAATGTTGATGTATTTGGATTGTGTCCACGAGGAAAGCTGCTTTTGGTGCTCTCTGGAGGTCTTTTGTAGCAGTTCATATTTTGAAAAGCTAATATGGAATACCTAGTTTCTCAAGTCAGATAAAAGCTCAAAAGTTATATGGTAGCTTAGCGGAGTAGCTTCTTATTGCTGCCAATATTTTGACACTAAAACCGTTCCCTTTTTCTTTGTTGTGTTTGCCTAGAAACTGTGTGAGGGAATTCTAAACATCCTTGAAAAAGACACAAAAACTTCATGTCAAGTTGCCTGCCTAGAGGCCCTCCGGATTCTCTCCAGGGACAAGAAGGTTTTAGTGCCTGTAACCACAAAGAGGAACATGCAGATCCTTATGAAGCTGGCAAAGCTGGACACTGTGGAAGATCCTCTGGAGAGAGTATCTGAATTTCCTGTGATAGTAGAAGCCTTAAAATGCCTCTGTAACATCGTTTTTAATAGTTCAGTTGCCCAGAAGCTCAGTTTGGAACTGAATCTCGCAGCGATGCTCTGCAGTCTCCTGCAGAAATGTAAGGACCGGCAACTGGTCGATGACATTAAATGCTTTGATTTGCGTCTCCTCTTCCTCTTGTCACTTCTGCACACAGATATTAGAGCGCAGTTGCGTCAGGAACTACAAGGGGTGCAAGTTTTGACTCAGGCTTTGGAGAGTTCCCTGAGTGTAAGATGGACAGAAGAACATAAAGCAGAAGATTGTGATAGGCCTCCTCTGTCTTTGCAAGAGACAGATTGTGCCATTGAGGCACTAAAGGCTCTATTTAATGTGACACTTGACAGTTGGAATGTCCACAGCAAGGTAAGGCTTAGCTGAAGTGCTTTTTTCAATTGATTTTGTTCAGCCTGCAAGAACTAGAGGGTAGATACACTAGAGGCAGTTGTTGTTCCTGTTACTACTTGGGCAAAAAAATCTTATCCATACATTTTCTGTGTAATGGGAGAATAGCTTGACTTGCATAATGCAGGTTAAAACTGTATGTTTTAGAATAGAAAAATTCAAGAAATACTATTTCATAAAAGCCTTAGATTTCTGAAAGAAAATAAATGTTGTTCTAGGAAAAACTTCTTAATCTAAGTGTTCCAGATGGCTGCATCTCTGGAGGTTGTGGACTATGGCAATAGAGTAGTAGAGCTGAGAGGACCTCCTTAGTTTCTGTCTGTTGTATGATAAGTATACCAACTCTCATTTTTAACAAATAATTGATGAACGAGTGGTCCTGTTTTTAATATCTTTGTCCTATCCTCCCAACAGCAGCTTTGGACTTAAACATGATCTTTTAAGATGAGATTAAGTACAAGAACCAAATACACTTTCATTGTTATGTCTTATGAATAGGGTTTATCTTGGTTTGTTTTTGTTATTGTCAGATCTTTTTTTTTCTTAGATAAATATGCTTCCTATGTGTTGCATCCTTAAATTTATAAACAGAAATGACAAGCATAACTTTGCTGAATAACCTGAATCTGTGCTACAGCAGAATTATATAGGGAACCTTTCTTTTTAGTCCACATTGCATTGTTTCTAGAACAGCGTTTGCTTTCCACTGGACATGGTAAATATGCAGCATATAGAGCTGATCAAAATTCTACAGTAGCTACAACTTGCAAATAATTGTTCTCTTTAGTGCATTGGACTAAACAGGAAATAAGACATTAATTATAACTTTAAGGAATGTAAAAGTTGAGCAAAGTCTGAAGTATTCTTTGCTTTAGTGTCTCAAGGAAATGCTGAATAAGAAATCCTGACATTTAAGATTACATGATGGAGGGATCAGAGAAGCTAATATTTGAGTTTCAAGGAAATATTAAGAAAGTGAGCTTTCTTTCTTCTGTTTATATTCCTGACTTAGGCCCTTATTAAAAGTAACTTTAACTTTGTCAAAGTTCCTTTTATAGAGAAGTGATTATTTTGGGAGTAAAAAAGCATGTAACACAGCTATATGGAAAGTTGGAAAAAGAAACTGTATTACATGTTCAACTCTTGAGAGGTAACCTCTTGTTAGCTGGAAGTTGGTTTACTCTTACAAAATACTGAATCTGAAGAGATGTAAAGCCCAGCCCCAGCTCACTCTCTTTTCCTCCTTAATATCCCTGCATGCATCCTTTTTTTTTTTTTTTTTTTTTTTTTCCTTTTCTTCTAATGAGCGTTTAAGACATCCCAGAGCAGGAGAAGCTTGTTTTGAGATAAAGCTTAGATAATAACTCTTTACTAGAAATTCCTAAAAGTGGAGAACTTTTAAATTAAGGAACTTCTTAGTGGCTGTTAGCCAGATATGTTAGGTGACATTCTGCTTAGTGAATATTCCAGTGGCAATTTTAATGGTCTGGAAGAAGAGTGAAAGGTGTGTTAATGAAGTGAGCTGAAGACGCAAAATTTGAAGAGATTCCAAACAGCAGAACACATGGGAAATAAAAGGAGAGCAGAGAGAGGTTGGGCATGTGGGTAGAAAGCTAAACAAGATCAATCCTAATGTGAAGAGAACCATTTGAAACACCAGTATTTAATGACTGGAGATGGTTTCAAAGTAGCAAAGCCAGACAAGAGCTGCAGGTGGTACAGTTGGCAGATTTGGATGCTGATGCTACAAAAGATGCATTGGGTGCTTTGTGCCCAGTCAAACACTCCAGAACATATGATGGATGCCAAGAAGAGCTGTTGAAAAAGGGGTACAACAATGATACACAGTCAAATGGTTGCAGTTACTGGTGTACTTTTGCGTGGCTGCTGTCTGGTGGGAGATTGGAAGGGGGGATTGCTTGGAGAGAGCAAAAGTAGGGCAAGTAAGGTTGGTTAGAAGTTATTAATGGAATGGAGGAAAGGTATCAAGGGAGCAGAAGCAAGGGAATTAGAAAAAGAGAATACTGGGTAGAGGGAATGAAACTTGGCAGCAAAAGGCCTAAGTGAGGAGAAGACAAATTAAATGAAGAATATACATAATCGAAATGGATGAAGAGGTGGCCTGGTGTAAATACAAGAAGGAAGAGAGTGGTTTGTTAGGAACAGTGGTATGGAATTGAGCAAACACTTGTAACTGGGCTTTCTAGCAGCGAAGGCTGATTTAACTTGAAAAACCTCAGCGAATTTTACAAGGCCTAGTTCAAAGCCAGCGTATGAGTTATGTAGCATTAAGCATTCAGTGAACACTAAGGTACAGTCCTTTTATTGATAGGGATGGATGTTATGATCTAATAGGTATTTTCCATCTTTAATTTTTATTATTCTAGTGACCTGAAACCCTCACTTGCAATCTTCAAAATGAAAAAAATATCTTCATAATTTATATTTATATAGAATGAATCTCATCAATTTCGTTACATGGCTGCCATCCTTCGACACTGCTTATTAACCACGGGCCCTACTGAAGAAAAAACTGAAGAATTGCACAGGTTGGTAGAATTGCAGGACCAATCTATGTTAAAAGGTTTTTCTTTTGTTGTTTTTTCTAAATAGAAATTACTTTGCCTAAAATCTTAAGTGGAAATCTGAGAAACAATGAAAACTATTAATTTTGAGTTAATATTTTTAATATTTTTTGATGAAAGCTGTTTTCCTCGAACACTGAAACATGTCCAGTTTTCCAGAGAGAAGGGGGCTGGCAAGATTGTTATTTTCTATCACTGATAATGAAGCTCACTGCTTTAAAATTTTGTTTTTATGTTCATGTGTGTGTATCTGAGGATGAAAATACATATGGAAGTTGTAAGTGTAGTTCAAATTGAAGTGGAATGGAACTTCTGTTGTTTTGAACAGAAGCTGATGGAAACATTACATTTTGAGATTTCTATATGTAAGTTTTGCAATTCTGATGGATTGGGGTGGAAGTAACAAGTTGATATTTTATCCCAATAGTTCTAGGCTGCTTTATTGGAAGTACAAATTTTTCTTCCTTGGTAATAATATTTTTTTTCAAAGATGAGTGAATCATATAGTTTTAGGTGTGTGGTTTGTTGGTTTTTTTTGTTTTTCTCAGTCCTGCATCCAGCTGTTATGTATTGGCAGCCAGTAATTAAATAAAAATTCAGATTATTTGTGATGAGGTGGTTGTTCTTTGTTTAATGTTACTATTCTTTCTCCATGACACCCTTATTTTTTACCAAGTAGGTCAGCTGTTCACTGGGCCTGACAGTACAGTAGCTTCTCTCAGCAACTGAAATGGTGCCATTTTCTTCTTTAGAGATGTCTGTATATCTAACTGTAGGACCTTTTGAAGGTCTTCTGAGCCAGTCTCTAGGAAGAAATATACACAGTTTTTCACACCCAGCAATCTTGAAAGTGTTAAATGACCTTGATTAAAATCTTGGAAAGCTCTTAGAGCTTAACAGTCTTAGGAGGTGAACACTAAAATCCTACATCAGAGCTCTTCTCAGTTGGTGCAAACTGGTTTGGAATAATTTAGGATACTGCTGCAGTAGTTGCCATGACTGAAGTGCCGTGTCTTAAAGGGCAGGTAGTGTTTTCTCTTTGCTGCTGCTTATGATGGGTGCTTTTGTGCTCTCAGCCTCCTTTAATGAAGGGACTGGTGGGAATAAAATCCCTGCTGCTGGGAGAATTTAACAGTTTTGGATAAAATCAACAATTACAAGAGAGAGTTACGAGAATTATTATACAGCTGATGCTCTTCCCAAGATCTGTTTCCTTGTCCAGAAATCTGACTAGTCTGATCACCCTATTAAATCTATTGCCCTGTAAAATTGAATTATCTTGTGCTATTGCAAAAAGATGAAAGTTAGCAGGTCCTTTTGGTTTTAGCTCTTGCAAACTCTTGCAGATGAGATCCAGAAAGGGCTTTACATAAAGAAGTAGGCAGCTGTGAAGATGATGTAGTATTGGTGTGATTTCTGTCCTTGCTTTTTTCAGTCACAAGGGAGATTCATAGCAGTGCTGCCCACATGGGCCTTATGGATACACCAAGTCAAAGCAAAGGCTCTCCATGATTCTGAGAGGGGGAAGCAGGAAAGAAATGAGGACACACATCACTCCTTGTATCACTTCAGCTGTTCCACCTTCTCCAGCAGATTCAGTGTAGCACTGCATCAGTCTTTCTGCTGTGCTGAGAAAACAGCTTTGTCCCTCAGTTAGCAAACTGTAGCTGGTTAAGTTAGCAGAAGAGTAAAGAATGCAAGTATAGCATTGTTGCATGGGGTATTCAAACTTGATTTACGTGCTACGAGAGCACCATGCAAGATTTCACTGCTGCCATTCAAATATTTCAGCCTTTTTGCTGAATCTGAGTTTTGTCTTGGAATGCTACAAGGATGCAATAAAAGCTGAATAATTGAATAGGCTTTTCCACCACGACTGTTCATCACAAGGCATCTCTGGAATAGAAAAGCTATACTCAGAAGTAATGCCCTGCAAATCCTCAGAGGGACTGGGATCAGAAGGCCCCACTCCAGTCCACTGATCTTTTTGGACAAGCAAAACTTAATTTCTGATAGGAGCTGCACTAATGAAGGAGTAAACTGCCGTTAGCAGTCTGTAGCTAAAAAAGAGAGGCTGTCTCATCATTTGGGCTGTTCAGCATGCTGGACTCTGACCATGCAATCTTTATGGCCAGAGATGAGGTGTGAGTCAGAGGGCAGAGCACAACTTCCAGCTCTGCTTTCTTCCTGGAGCCTATCAGTAAGGCAATTATGCAAACTGTGTTAAAAATAAAATACAAATAGTGGTGAATGCAGAATAAACTTGATGAAGCATCAGGGAGATATGAATATATTTCTTAGGATTGCTGATCACTTGCAGTTCCCTAAGTTTGTAAATCTGCAGAACCTAAGATGCTTCAGTGAAAGGTTTGGGTAGCCTGTTAAAGCACATTGTTTAAATGCCTGTGCTCTGAATGTGTAAGTTGAGGATTTATTTTAGGTGAACACATGAGTGTTGGATACATGCCCTGAGCCATGATGTACTGATTGTCACTGTGACTATTTCTAATAAAAAAGCAGAAGTTAGCCATAAAAATATCTTAACTACTTTAGTATCCAGTATTGTCATTGTGGCTGTGTTGCACCATTACTTAATGTTTGAATATGAACAACTTAAAGTACCACATGTTAGAGTGAGTGCCATTTTTGCCCACTAACAAGGTTTTAATTAAGGCATTCACTGTCTCTAAATAGGCCTTTGCTTCTGAATTTGCATATCAGGAGGGGGCTGGGAGCATGAGTGGGTAGATATCATGTCCCAGTGATTAATGATCTCTAGGAAGCCGAAAAGGGGAGAGTAATATACGCAGTATTTCTACCCCCTGGAGTAGGAATGCAAACACTTGTGCATATGTGTGCATAGTCACTGACTTCCTGGTAGCTGGAGAATTTCATACACTCCTCTGCCACAAATAAAACTCAGTGGAGTGACAAAGATCAGAAAGCCGGGCTTTGTTTATTGAAAAGAATAGCTCAGTCTCAGTGATCCAGAAAATTAATTTTGTAGGTGTTTGGGAACTTAGTTGTTTAATAAGAAATTGGTAAAAAGATAAATTGTGATGAAAGGCCTGAAGCCATTAAATATTTGTTGAATTTCAGTCTGTTTTGTTTCTGACTGTCTTAGGTTACAATGGTATGTATTCTATCACCATCTTCATGGGATGTTGGGGCTGGGTGGGGCAGTGTTCCTGGCTCATCCCTGATGGCCACGGGACATCATCTCTAATGGGTCAGCCCTTAGAGCCAGGTGGGGCACTTTACTTTCCTCATCCCTAATGACTGTAGCTAGTGGTCCATTGAGTCCCGCTGATGGGCTCCATCATCCCATTGTGAGATGCCCCACCCAGGGGGAGGAACCAGTGTGTCCCTACCTGCATATAGACTGGAATTTGAAACAGCACAAGTCAGCTTTCCACAGGATTCCCAGAGGAAGACCAGACCCTTCTATACCACCACTGGACCTTCAGAGGAGAACTACACCTTTCACAGGATCACTGCTTCAACAGAACCACATTTATCACTCCCAGAGGACTGCAACCACTTTCTAAGTGGACTACTACTAACACCCTGACTGACAGGGTGTCAGGTTGTATTCTGACTCTGTCAGTGTTTTTGTATTATTGCATTTTTCTATTAAATTGTAGTTCTGACTTTGAGTCTCTCACTGATTTGCTTTCAAACTACCACATTTTTTGGCACCCAAACTTGAGGCCAGGCCCTGAGGAAAGTCAGAATTAGAATTTTGTGTTCTAGAAGCCACCTATTCACCATGATACTCAACATACTTACATGTGTCCTGTACCTTGCTCTATATATATTTCCACAGACAGGGAGCTACCTGCCCGTAGTAATGCTCCTGTGTAGGCCGGGGTATCGTATAAAAATTGCTTTATTAGTTTACTATGTCTATTGCATGATAACCTCCAAGGCAATGAACACCATTCGGAATATATACTCAATTTTGTTTGCTTGTCCTAGTCTGGGCTGCTACATCTGGGGCCTCCTCAACAATCGCACCCAGCCCCTAGGGGAAAGAGTAGAGAATGGTTTCTTTCAGCCTTTTAGACCTGACACAACAGTTTTTGAAAATATTGAGTTCCCTCTGGATGTCAAAGATGGTATAATCTTGCTGTCAGTTCTGTTTTCTTTTCTCTCTATGACCTGCACCGTGTACACCATGCTTAGAGTCAGAACAATGCTTGATGCGGCACAGTATCCTCAGGATGAGGACAAGAAAAGCAGCAAAGCAACAGGCACCATATCTAAACAAACTATCATGGAGGAAAAAGAGACCGAAAGAACCGACAGTCTCCACACAAGCCATCACCAAGCCAGAACAGCCTAAGCCAGTAGCAGTTGCCCCCCTTTGTAAAGTTTTATATTATTTTTCGGTGTAATACCTACTCGTCCTCCGATCCCAGGCACGGTGCCTCTGCTCGGTGGTTGCCTTCCTCACCACTGTGCTACCTCAACCCCCTGTCCGTTAGGATGAGAGCCGAGGGAACCCCGAGGATTCCACACAGGGAGGAAGGCGTGGAGGGTCGTCTTGGGTTTGGTTCAGGAGGAATCACAAAGGCAGGAGCGACTCTAAGCTTCAGGCAACAGAGAGGTTTATTCCCTGGAACCCCAAAGTCAAACGGAGCCCCGACTAGCTCTCGACAGCAACTTATGTAGTACAATAAACAACCAATCAGGGTAAAGGCTTGGGGTGGGATTAAGGCGGGAGCTTTCAACAGCAGCAAATAATATAGAAACAGGGGAGTGGTTTGGGGATAACAACAAATCATAAACAGGGGTACAGAGAACTTTCCAGAACAACCTGTCAATCACCTTTGTGATAGACAAATAACATATTCAATAGGAACAAGGGGTGTCAACTTTGGGTGGTAACTGGGGTGTGACTACAACCAGGCTAAACCATGGATGTTTTTATAGCAGGGGGGCGACTCCCCGATGGACCAATCCACCAGGAAGTCCTCAAGCCCCTAGGTCTCGTTTCTATATTGACAACTGCCACACCCCTTCAGAAAAAGAAAACCAGGAGCAAATCAGCCCGCACAGTGACCAATGAGGAGGAGGCTGGACCTTCGCACCAAGCAGAAGAGACGGAGCCAGAGATCATCACTCGCTCTTTATCCCTGGGTGAGCTGCGTGACCTACGAAGGGAGTTCACCCGCCAGACAAATGAATCCATCCTGACCTGGCTGCTTTGCATCTGGGACGCTGCAGCCAATGACACCATTCTAGATGGAAGTGAGGCCAGGCAACTTGGATCCCTGACCCAGGATGTGGTCATTGACCAGGGGATCGGGAAAACCCAAGAAACACTCAGCCTCTGGCGGCGACTGCTGGCAAGCGTAAGGGACAGATACCTTTGTAAAGAAGACCTCAAGGTGCACCAAGGAAAATGGAGCACATTGGAACAAGGTATCCAATACCTGAGAGAATTGGCCGTGATGGAGATCATTTTCTCAGAGGATGAGAGATTCCCTAAGAACCCAGATGATGTCCAATGCACGTCACAGATGTGGTTGAGATTTGCACAGCTCGGACCGGAGATATACTCCTGTTACCTAGCAACACTGCAATGGAGGGAAGGAGCGGACAAGGTGGGAGTACTGGTCAACAAACTAAGAATTTATGAGGACACTGTCACTGCCCCGTTACGTACCCATGTCTCATCTGTGGAAACAAAGGTGGCTGAGCACGTCCGGAGCTTGGAAGAGAAACACAGAAAGGAGCTGAAGCAAGAAATTCACCACATCTCACCAGAACCATCAAGAGTCTCTGCTATTAGGAGCCAACATTCCCCAGCCAGAGAAAGAAGATACATTCCACGAGGTAACCTCTGGTTTGTCTTTCAGGAGCATGGAGAAGATATGAGGAAGTGAGATAGAAAACCCACCTCTTCCTTAGCAGCCCGTGTACGTGAACTGAAAAGAGGAACAGCTACCACAAGAAGCCCACCTAGAGTCAATGCCACTCCGGTCTCTTGTGGACAGAACTCTGAACAGTATAGGAATGATGATATGACCAATCCTCTTGAAGGGACCTCAAGAACATATTTACAGGAAGAGAGCAACGTGTACCACGATCAGGAATAGAAGGGCCCTGCCTTTAGCCAGGCAGAGGAAAGGGACAACCGGATCTATTGGACTGTGTGGATCTGATGGCCTGGAATGTCTGACCCACAAAGATATACAGCTTTGATTGACACCGGCGCTCAATGTACCCTGATGCCATCAAGGTACGTGGGAACAGAATCTATTTCTATTTCTGGGGTGACAGGAGGATCCCAGCAGCTGACTGTATTGGAAGCTGAAGTGAGTTTAACTGGGAATGAGTGGCAGAAACACCCCATTGTGACCGGCCCAGAGGCCCCATGCATCCTGGGCATAGACTATCTTAGAAATGGGTATTTCAAAGACCCAAAAGGACATCGTTGGTCTTTCGGGATAGCCGCAGTAGAAACAGAAGACATCCAACAGCTAAATACCTTGCCTGGTCTCTCAGATGACCCCTCTGCTGTGGGACTGCTAGAAGTTGAAGAACAGCAGGTACCAATTGCCACAGTGACAGTGCACCAACGGCAGTACCACAGAGACAGAGACTCTATGGTTCCCATCCACGAGATGATTCGTAAACTGGAGAGCCAAGGGGTGGTCAGCAAAGCTCATTCACCCTTTAACAGCCCTATATGGCCAGTGCGTAAGTCCAGTGGAGAATGGAGACTGACAGTGGATTATCGTGGCCTGAATGAGGTCACACCACCACTGAGTGCTGCTGTGCCAGACATGTTGGAACTTCAGTATGAACTGGAATCCAAGGCAGCAAAGTGGTACGCGACCATCGATATTGCCAATGCCTTTTTCTCCATTCCTCTGGCAGCAAAGTGCAGGCCTCAGTTTGCTTTCACCTGGAGGGGCGTGCAGTACACCTGGAACAGATTCCCCCAGGGGTGGAAGCACAGCCCCACCATCTGCCATGGACTGATCCAGGCTGCACTGGAAAAGGGTGAGGCTCCAGAACATCTGCAGTACATTGACGACATCATCGTATGGGGGAACACAGCAGAGGAAGTCTGTGAGAAAGGAAAGAAGATCATCCAGATTCTCCTAAGAGCTGGTTTTGCCATCAAGCGATGTAAGGTTAAGGGACCCGCTCAAGAAATCCAGTTTTTAGGAGTCAAGTGGCAAGATGGACTATAGCTCGCTGGTTTTTCTGTCCAGCCTGGCGTTGCCACAACAGATTCCAGCTGGCTATATTTCCAGGAGTGCCACTTTCCCAAGGCACTCTGGCAGCGTCTCGGAGACACTTAGCCAGAGAAACTGCGGCCTGCATTGTGGTGCAGGAACGGTCCAGTTTAGCTATCAGCTGAAGATGAATAACTAGAGGTCCCTTGGAATGCCTTAAATTCTGAGTGGATTTATTGCAGAGTCTTCACACAGAGGAGAGGCAGGGTCCAAGAGAGCGAGGGGCCCTCAGACACAGCCTTAAGAGTTACCACGTATCACCAATCACCAAGGGGTTTGGGGGAGTATAGGGAAGGTTCAGGGTTACTTGGTCCTATGGGATGGAGAAGGAAAGGGGCCCAGGAGATAACAGGGAATAGAACAAAGGCTCTTAGGGGGAGGGAGGAGATGATGGACACTAGGGATGGCTACTCTGGTTTGTCCTGGGTTAAACCATGGTCACTTCACTTTCCAGGGGTTTCCTGTCTCCTTGGAACTTTCTCCACCAGTTATCTTTCTCCTTTTCTAAGTATTCTCCCCCTGGGGTCTCTAAGGACACATCCACAGCAGCTACATCTCCCCCTTCTGTTTTTCCTCAAAAGGCCCGTTGGATGAAGGATAACAAAAGATTTTTATCACAAGCGAGAACACACAAGGTAATGACGATTGTTAGTAACATCCACAGAATTGAGCAGAGGATTCTGACCCCCCACCCTGAAAGTCCCCACTGGTCCATCAAGTGGTCCAGCCAATCTTTGCCTTCTGTCTTCAGCTGGTGAAGTTGATCTTTCATTTGTTGGAGAGTTTTGCGGATGCTTTGGCTGTTGGAGGATAAGTTCAAGCAGCACATGCCTTCAAACTCTTCACAGCCATGCCCGTGGGCTAGTAAGAGGAAGTCAATAGCTGCTTGGTTCTGGAGCGTTGCTTGCCTGGTGGCTTCTTCATCTTCTAGGAGCTGTGTCAGAGCACTCGAGGTCAGGTTGGCTTGCTTACCCAGCCAGCACTCCAGGTGAGAAAGCTCACCGAGGGCTTTCGCTGCAGCTGCCCAGGGTATAAAAAGAGAGGCAGCTACCCTTTTTGAAAATGACCACCTGACAACTTCGCTGTCACAATTTGGGTCCAAATCTTGGATTTGCCTTTTGTGGCATGCCAATTGGGATTTGTTCTGCCAATTCAGGATTTGCGTTTTGTCAGGTGCCAGCAGGGTAAGTTTTCCAAGAGTGCAAGGACCCCCTTTAAGATGAGAAGGTATTCCGGCCCATACTCGGTCTCCACAGATGAGGAATACCCCATTAGGGAGCACTCTGGGATCTTTGATGGAGTTGGACCATGTGATTTCAGTATCATTGCACCATATGGAATCTGAGTAAGACTTTTTATCAATAGGTGAGACATCTTTGTATGGTCCTCTCTTTTGAGAGGGAGAATCTTGCCAATTATATACGGTGCTAAAGTGAGTGCAATAGTGTGGTTTGGCTGACCCCAACAAGTCTAACTCTTGGGGTTCAGAGCTCGCATGAAGAAGGGTCCTCATCCATCTGTCCCAGCTATGGGCTGGGTGAGCTCCTCTGCCCATGGCTTTGAACTCTCTGGAGTTCCCAGGGATTCCGACCAGGCACGTGGACATGGGGTTAGATGCACTATCTAAACTGAGGCACATGCTTTCCTGCTTTAATGCTTTTGCTAGCGTCACCCACATGTTTTCCTTTGGCTGTTGAGCGAGCCATGGGGACACTCCTGAAAAGGCGAGGGCTAACAGCCACAGAGAGAGGTGAGTTGTCTCCATCTTCTGGGTTCTCTGGGGGTTCAGGGTTTCCTTCCTTAACGGAAAGGGAACACACATTAGGGTACTGGGTAATTTTAGAACTTAACTACTTAATAAAAGCATTTCTCATTTTTTTCTCTTCCCCCCACTGGGATAGGGTTAGGTTCGGGAAACACACTAGGGAAACATCTGGGGGGAAAACTCTGAAAAGACAGGGGGTTTAAAAACTGTTTCGTCGCTTCAGTGGATCTCTGTCTTCATCCTTGCAGCGTCTTCTCTTCCACGCCGCTTTGTCTTGCTCTTGTTGTTTGTCTGCATCACTGTCTTCAGGGTTTGCTTCTCGATAGGGTTTGATGTTACGCGCTGGTACCCACATGGGTCCTGCTGAGGTAGAAACACAAGCATACCCTCTTCCCCAAACAATAAGTCGATAGGGTCCTTTCACTTGTCCACTTTCAAGGTCCTTAACCAGCACTTGTGGTTGTTCTTTTAATTTGGTTTGAGTCGAATTAGAAAAATGCCGAAACACGGGGGGGACAGGTTCAGCGAATGAATTGTTTAAAAAGTTGATGGTAAAAAGAGCTTTACAAAGGCGCTCTATAGGTGATAAATTTTCTGTTCCTCTTTGCTGCTGGTTAAGGAGCTTTTTGATGTTTTGGTGGGTGCCTTCTACGATGGATTGACCTGTGGGAGAATGAGGTATGCAAGTAACATGTTTGATTCCCCATTGTTGAAGGAATTCTTTAAACTTGTGGGAAGTGTATGCGGGCCCATTGTCAGTTTTTATTTCTTGTGGTGTCCCCAGCATAGAGAAGGCCATAATGAGATGTTTAGTGACATCCTTTGCTTTCTCACTGGTGTGAGCAGAGGCAAAGACTGCTCCTGAGAAAGTGTCTACAGATACATGCACAGATTTTGACCGTCCAAACTGGGCGACGTGAGTGACATCCATTTGCCAAATCTGGCAACTGTTGAGTCCCCAGGGGTTCACTCCAGGATATAGGGAGGGGATTTGGTATTTCTGGCAGTTTGAGCAGGTAGCTACTATTGCTCGAGCCTGCTCAAGGGAAAGGTGAAACATTCGCTTGAGAGCTGGGGCATTTTGTTGAAAAAACTGGTGGCTGAGTTTGGCTTGTGCAAAGCTATCAGGAACATTGGACATTTGCACGGGCATAGCTAGGGCATCTGCCCTGCGGTTTCCCTCAGCAATGAATCCGGGGAGATCTGTGTGCGATCTCACGTGCATGACATGGAAGGGGTGCTTTCGATGTGACAACAGATACACTAATCTTGAGAGCAACCCAAAGAGTTTTGGGTGGTCTACTTCTTTGAGGAGTGAGTGTTCTGCTCTAGTAGTAATTCCGGCCACATATTCTGAATCTGTGACCAAATTTAGAGGTTCCTGGAATTTCTCAAACACCCTGACTACAGCTGCTAGTTCTGTTATTTGTGGGGATCCTTCTACTACTTGAACTTCAGATTCCCACTCCTGAGTCTCTGGGTCTTTCCAGGTCAGTACTGACTTATGAGAGGACCCTGAGCCATCTGTAAAGACTGTCAGGGCATTTAAGGGTGTTTTACTTTGGAGGAATTTGGGTGCCAAATTAAGTTTAGTATTAAAGAGATAGTGTTTTAATTTGTGACCTGTGATTTGGCCTGGATAACTGTCGAGGGCTAGCTGGAGGGGCTCGTTGGTTTGGAGTAATTCTTCTACATCTTTCATTCGCCAAGGAACATAAATCCATGAAAAATCACACCCTGCCAGGGTGCGGAGTCTTTTTCGGGCTCTTTTGATCAACTGAGCAACCAGTTGTTGTGGTGTTGTAATACTTTTGGGAGGCTGGTGTGGAAGAAAAACCCACTCTGTGATGAGAAGAGAGTCTTTCAACTTCTCGTCCCATTGAAATATCAGTCCATGTAGGTGTGGTACCTTTCCTAGTATGATGAACCTGAAAGGCAGTTCTGGAGCTGTCCGATGCGCTTGCTTGGAAGAGAGCGCTTGTTGCACTTTACCAATAGCATCCTTGGCTTCCGGAGTGATGGAAATTGGCGAGTCCAGACCTTTGCCTCCTTTCAGAAGCTGGAACAAGGGGGCGAGGTCCTCTGTCGTCAGACCCAGCAGAGGACGTACCCAGTTGATGGACCCACAGAGCTGGTGTAGGTCCCGTAGGGTCTTGGGGTCATCCTGGATGACGAGTTGCTGGGGTGCGATGGTTCTTTCGCCGATGCGAATGCTGAGGTACAACCAGGGGCAGGTGTGTTGAATCTTTTCAGATTGAATTTCCATGCCTGCACTTTCGATGGCTTTTACAGTCTCTTTTAGGGTGGTGTCTAGATAGTCTTTTTGAGGGGCACAAACTAATATCTCATCCATGTAGTGAAGAATGATTGCTTTGGGGAAGGCTTTTCAAACAGGTGGCAGGATTTTTGAGACGTACCACTGGCAGAGAACGGGGGCGTTCACCATACCCATTGGTAGTTTTTTCCAGTGATAACGCTTCATTGGGGCTTCCCGGTTGACTGAAGGGACTGAGAAAGCAAAGCGAGGAGCATCACGAGGATTAAGAGGAATACTGAAAAAGCAGTCCTTGATGTCAATGACTACCAAAGGCCACTCTCGGGGGAGCATAGAGGGCGATGGTAGACCTGGCTGCAATGGACCCATTTCTTCTATCACTTTATTGATTTCTCGCAAATCGTGAAGGAGTCTCCACTTGTCCTTTCCGGGTTTTCGTATCACAAAGACAGGGGAGTTCCAAAGACTGTCTGTTGGAACAATGTTGCCTTTGACAAGCTGTTCTTCTACCAAGGATTCAAGGGCGCTTAATTTTTCCTTGGAGAGGGGCCACTGTTCCACCCTGATGGGTTTATCAGTTTTCCAAGTCAGGGCTGGGGTGGAGCGCCTCTCAGTGGCCCCGATTAAAAATTTGTGGCAGGAGGTGGTATTTCTATTCGGGTTCCCCACTGTGAGAGGAGATCCCTGCCCCATAGGGTGAAGCCTGATGGTACCACAAAGGGCTTGATGGAGGCTATGTGACCATCAGGTCCCTCTATGGAGATTGAATTCATGCTCCTCATGGAAGGAGAGATTCCCCCAATATCAGAAACTGTCCCTACAGAAGGTCTCAGAGCCCAATGCATTGGCCAATCTGCCTTGGAGATGATGGTAACATCCGCTCCTGTGTCTATCATCCCATCTAGATAAGTTGTGGCTTTTCCATTGGTCAGTTTGCAGCTAAGAGTTGGCTTGTCTTCTCCAACAACTTTAGCCCAATAAGTGCACGGGGTTCGATGCAGTCGAGAAAAGTCTCTAGGTAGCACTATGGCCTGTGCTACCCAAGTCCATTGTGGAAGAAACCAGGGGGTGTTTGTGCAAGTGACTGTGATCTTGAAATTCATACCGGGGGACACAGTGTGGATTTCAGGTAACACAAACAGTTCTGGTGGTCCTCTCAATGAGTTTCCCACCACTAGAATGTCAGTTCGAGAGTCGATGTTTCCTGTAACTGAAACTGTGATATGATGGAATGTGGGTTTGGTGAAATGGTTTGCAGTGGCACTCACCACGTTCAGAAGCGGGGCCCAGGTGTTCGCAGGTGCTGGTGGTTTCGCTGGTGACACAATGGCAGGGATCGGTGTTGCAGCCTTTAGTTTTGTGTCAATGCGTGGTGCTGCCCCACACTCGTTGTCTAGTTTCCCTGTGGCTGAGGAGTTTCTGGACCTGTAAACGGCTTGGAAGGGTTGTTAATTTTTTGGGGTTTGGGACAGTTCTTTGCAAAATGGTGAGGAGACCCACAATTGAAACATTTGCGGGTGTCTTTATTATTGTCTGCTGTCACAGCAGCACCCACGGTTTTCTTGGGTGCTCCCTTAAATGGAAGTTGTTGGGGGGAAAATTCTGTTTGTTCAGGCATTATGTCAGCACAAATCTCTAGCATTTGAGCAATTGTTGGCTTTGGATTTCGTGGTAAGGTTTGGAGGAGTCTTTTACATTCTATGTTTGCATTTTCTTTAGCTAGTGATCTTATTAACTCTTTTTGCAACTGTGGATCTTCTATTTGTTTCATTACTGCCCCTCTTAATCTTTCCACAAAGTCCACGAAGCTCTCGTCAAGCCTTTGCTTGATTGCAGAATAACCATCTGAAGGGGCAGCAGAGGAAAGCAGGCACAATAAAGCTCTTTTTGCTGTATTTTTAATATCAACTAGAACTGCTGGTGGCAAGTTAGTGGCTTGGTCTCTAGGTTTGCTCATGTCTCCTTGGCCACAAAGGTGATCTAGGGTTAAATTAGCTGTTTGGTCGTTTGCTTTGTAAATAGGTAAAAGTTCTTTTAATTGTTCCTGCCACATTCTTTCCCAGAGCCAGAATTGAGTTTCATTTAGGATACCAGACATCAACGTTTTTATATCATATGGTACTAGGGTTTGAGTTTCAAAAGTCAGGTTTAAAATGTTTTTAAAATATGATGACTCCCAACCGAATTCTTTTGCAATTTTACATATCTCCTTGAGATTTTGAAAGCCCATCGGTTGCCATACAGCGTTCTCTCCTTGAGGATTGTATTGAACTGGGGCTGCAAAAATCTCGGTATTTGTGATTTGCTGACTGGTTTCTTGGTGGCATGTGGAGTGGCTTCAAGGAGGCAGTGAGGGTTTAAAAGCTCTGGTGACAGTGGCGTCTTGGTACAGTTCGTTTGGATGGTATAAGGCGGGGGTTGTTTCTTTGGGCAGTTGCATTTCAGGCTGGGCAGTTAAAGGATTCGCAGCGTGGGCTGTGGCACTTGCAACTCTGGGCGCCCCTGGATTTTGCGACAGCATTCCCCCCCCCTCCTGCGTTGGGTCGGCAGAAGATGGGGGCGGGCTCATGCCACCAGGCATTGCTGAGGCTGTGAGATGCGCGGCAACCACTCCTCTGGCAGCGGCGGCGTTGGTTTGAGCAGCGGCTGGGAGCGGCGGGCGTCCATGTGCGCCCGCCCCTAGGAGCGGGACGGAGGCAGGCTGGACGGAGTTTATTACGGTTGCTGGGAAACCGGCTGGGGAGCATGTTGGGGGTGTGGTCGGCGTGGCCGCCGGAAGAAGCGGCAGCTGCGGCAGCAGCAGCGGTGATTTGAGCGGCGGCGGCAGCGGCACCGGCCTGGGCAGTGGCCGCGGCGGCAGCGCCGGCAGTTCTTGCGCGGCTGGGCTGTAGGGATGGCTGTTCGCGGGCAGCGCCGCCGGGGCCGGGGCCGCCCTGGCCAGCTGCATGCACCCAGGCCAGGGCCATCCGGGCGACGGGGGCGGCGCCATGGCTGGAAAGGACGGCCCCTGCGAGAGTGGGATTGGAAGAGCGGTGGGGGGTGCTGCTGGCGGAGCTAGTTGGGGCAGCGGTGCCCCCCCCCCCCCGGCGGTTCTGCTCCAAGCCTCGGCCAGGCGAGCGGTGCGGCCGCGGCATGCTCTCCCACCGGCGCTGGTACCGGGGCTTGGGATGGCATCAGCCAGGGCCACACGGGCGGCAACGGCACAGCCTGCACGCCCATGGCTGCGAGCGGGAGTGGCCGCGGCGGGGCCGCCCCCGCCGCGGCTGCAGGGGGTGGATTCCCAGCGGTGGGCGACAGCAGCGCCGACACCATTGATGGAAGCTCCACCTCTGTAGGAGGAGGAATGGTAACAAACTGCGAATGGTGTGGCTCGGTGGGAGGGCTGAGGGAGGAGCCGGGGGCGGGGTTGCCTGGCCACTCGGCCCCGCCCACGCCATGCGGGCTGGGTCCGGCTCTAGGGACCGCATGGCCGACGCCATCTTGCCCCTTTGTTCCTTTGTCTCCCTGGGGGTTTGAAATTGTGAGAGTTTTGGGTGCTGGAGGGGGACCAAGGGGGGGTGGGGAGGACTCGGCCGTGGGTTGGTGAAGCTCAGGGGAGGACCAGGGGGTTTGGGGGGGCTCTTGGAGATTTTTGTCGCTTTTCTCGTCCTCACACCGCGGTTTTACAAGGGGATGGGAGGATGGTGGGGTAGGGGGGGGCGGGGCAGGGACACACGGGCATTCCGAACTTTTCTCCTTCTCGTCTAAAACTTCACAAATTAAAATGAGCAAGGGAAAATACATTCGTAATGAATTATCTCCTGTTTTTGAAAGACGCGTGAGTCTTTCCCCGACCCGATCCCAAAAATCAAGGGATTTTATGGAAGAGGAAGAAACAGAGGGGTGATAAAGGAAAACCAACTTAGTAAAGCGCTTCAAGAGCTTTTTACTGAAAGCTCTATTAGCATTTTTTAAGATGCTTTTAAGTTGGTGATAAACCTCACGTTCATGACATGATAACCTCGTACCCATCCTGAATAATTCTCCCTGCCTGGACTATCCCAAAGTAAAACCCCAGCCCAAAATACTACCTGGGTGGACCCTTCACTTGATCCCTTGCTTTTTCCTGGTTTCCTCGGTGACTGCAGTCCAAAGCAGAGCCTTCAGCTGGTCTGAGCCTTCTTTAGTGTCGAAGGTCTTCAGACGCCCCGTCTGAAAGTGCTAATAGAACTTAGCACTTCTTCTGGGGAGCAGCCGTCCAACGGGTGAACTCCTGACGACAGAGTGGACAGGGACACTCTTCTAGGGCTTGAGTTCTTCTCAAGACCAGACGTTGGGCGCCACTTATAGCTCACTGGTTTTTCTGTCCAGCCTGGCGTTGCCACGACAGATTCCAGCTGGCTATATTTTCAGGAGTGCCACTTTCCCAAGGCACTCTGGCAGCGTCTCGGAGACACTTAGCCAGAGAAACTGCGGCCTGCGTTGTGGTGCAGGAACGGTCCAGTTTAGCTATCAGCTGAAGATGAATAACTAGAGGTCCCTTGGAATGCCTTAAATTCTGAGTGGATTTATTGCAGAGACTTCACACAGAGGAGAGGCAGGGTCCAAGAGAGCGAGGGGCCCTCAGACACAGCCTTAAGAGTTACCACGTATCACCAATCACCAAGGGGTTTGGGGGAGTATAGGGAAGGTTCAGGGTTACTTGGTCCTATGGGATGGAGAAGGAAAGGGGCCCAGGAGATAACAGGGAATAGAACAAAGGCTCTTAGGGGGAGGGAGGAGATGATGGACACTAGGGATGGCTACTCTGGTTTGTCCTGGGTTAAACCATGGTCACTTCACTTTCCAGGGGTTTCCTGTCTCCTTGGAACTTTCTCCACCAGTTATCTTTCTCCTTTTCTAAGTCTTCTCCCCCTGGGGTCTCTAAGGACACATCCACAGCAGCTACAATGGACGTCGCCAGATCCTGACAGAAGTAGTCAACAAGATCACTGCTATGTCCCCACCTACGAACAAGAAAGAAACCCAGGCTTTTCTAGGAGCTGTTGGGTTTTGGAGAATGCATATCCCGGAATACATCACAATTGTAAGCCCTCTTTACCTCGTGACACGAAAAAGAAATGATTTCCAGTGGGGTCCTGAGCAACAACAAGCATTCGAACAAATTAAGCAGGAGATTGCCCATGCAGTAGCCCTTGAGCCAGTCAGAACAGGGCAGGATGTGAAAAATGTGCTCTACACTGCGGCCGGGGAGAATGGTCCATCCTGGAGCCTGTGGCAGAAGGGATCTGAAGAGACTCGAGGACGACCACTCGGGTTCTGGAGTCGGGGATACAAAGGATCTGAGGCCAGCTATACCGCAACCGAGAAAGAGATTCTTGCGGCTTATGAAGGAGTTCGAGCTGCCTCGGAAGTAATTGGCATCAAAGCACAGCTGCTTCTGGCACCCCGACTACCAGTGCTGGGTTGGATGTTCAAGGGAAGGGTTCCTTCTACACACCATGCTACCGACGCCACGTGGAGCAAGTGGATTGCGCTGATCACACAGCAAGCCCGGATAGGAAACCCTGATCGCCCTGGGGTTCTGGAAATTATAACAAATCGGCCTGAAGGTGAGACTTTTGGGATATCTTCTGAAGAAGAGGAGGGGCATGTGACACGTGCTGAGAAAGCCCCACTATATAATGAGCTACCGGAGAGCGAAAGACGATATGCCCTCTTCACTGATGGTTCCTGCCGAATTGTGGGCGCTAACCGTAAGTTGAAAGCTGCTGTATGGAGCCCCACACGACGAGTTGCACAAGCTACTGAGGGAGAAGGTAGATCGAGTCATGTCGCAGAGCTTAGAGCTGTCCAGCTGGCTTTGGATGTTGCTGAGCGAGAGAAGTGGCCTCGGCTCTATCTCTACACTGACTCCTGGATGGTAGCTAAGGCTTTGTGGGGTTGGTTGAATCGCTGGAGAAAGGGCAACTGGCAGCGCAGAGGGAAACCCATCTGGGCCTCTGAGATTTGGCAGGACATTGCTACCCGTGTAGAGAGGCTGACTGTAAAGGTTCGACACGTGGATGCACATGTACCCAAGAGTCGGGCCAATGAAGAGCATCGTAACAACGAGCAGGTGGACCGAGCTGCCAGACTGAGAGTATCACAGGTGGATCTGGACTGGCAGCACAAGGGAGAATTATTTCTAGCTCGTTGGGCCCATGATGCCTCTGGTCATCAGGGACGAGATGCAACGTACCGATGGGCTGGTGACCGAGGGGTGGACTTGACCATGGACAGCATCTCACAGGTCATCCATGGCTGCGAGACCTGCGCTATGATCAAGCAGGCCAGGTGGGTGAAGCGTCTATGGTACGGTGGACGATGGTCGAAGTACAGGTATGGGGAAGCCTGGCAAGTTGACTACATCACCCTTCCCCAAACCCGCCAAGGCAAGCGCTACGTGCTGACCATAGTAGAAGCAACCACTGGATGGTTAGAGACCTATGCTGTGCCTCATGCTACTGCCCGAAACACCATCTTAGGCCTGGAAAAGCAAGTCTTGTGGAGACATTGCACCCCTGAGAGAATTGAGTCGGCCAACGGGACCCATTTCAAGAATGGCCTTATAAACAGCTGGGCCAGAGAACATGGCATCGAGTGGATATATCATATCCCTTATCATGCACCAGCTGCCGGGAAAGTTGAACAGTGCAACGGACTACTTAAGACCACCCTGAAGGCACTTGGCAGGGGGACCTTCAAAAATTGGGAAGTGAACTTAGCAAAGGCCACCTGGATGGTCAACACACGAGGCTCCATCAATCGAGCTGGTCCTGCCCAGTCTGAACCCTTGCACACAGTGGATGGAGACAGAGTCCCTGTGGTACACATGAAAGGTATTTTAGGAAAGACTGTTTAGATTAGTCCCACCTCAGACAAAGGCAAACCCATCCACGGGGTTGTTTTTGCTCAAGGACCTGGTTACACTTGGTGGGTAATGCAGAAAGATGGGGAAACCCATTGTGTACCACAAGGAAACTTAATTTTAAGTGAGAACTGTGTGTAAAGTTTCATTGTATATGTATATATATGTGTCGTGGTTTTAGTTTGCCTATTCAGGTTTGTGGCTAAATGCCAGCACACTTACCTAAATTTACTTGATTGCTTGTTGTGAGATAAGGATTAGGAGTAGGCAAAGCAGGCTCAAACTTTATAAAGTACAAAGAAGTTTTATTAATATATCTAAGACAAAGGGAAAAAAGGAAAAAAAAACTCAAGAAAAAAAAAAACCAGAACAAACTCTCCAGACCACCCCTCCTTCCCCACCTCTCCATTTCATTCTCCCTGACAACATACAAAAGACAACACTTTGACTTCCAGTCAGTTTACCACTTCAGAAACAGCTCTTGTTTCAGTTTATTTAGGGAGAGAAGTTTCTTTTGCTTACACTATGGATCTTCTGTAAGAAAAATACAGTTTTTATGGGTCTTCTGCCTTACCATTAACCGCCGCCCGGAGTAAAGTCTAGCTTAATGGTGGATCTCTCTCACACCAGTAGCCTTCCCACAGCCACTATGGTGGGTTATGAACAGTCCACAGGGTACTTGTTTTAAGGATGCCTAGTTCAATTGCAGCAACAAAGAAAATCCCTTCTTCTGAGCTTAGCAACACAGGTTCTCCTGACAGCTCAGGTTCTCTAGCATTCTCCCCGAGACCAGGGCTCTGAGTCACAGCCTCTCCTCTCTCTTGGTTCTAGTTTCTCATCAGGCTGTACTTTTTCAACACTTACTTGTCTGTACTTAGGTATTTCAGTCATTGGCTGCAATAAGAACCTCACATCCCCCTTTGGACTATATCTTCATATATTACAGAGAATTTATTAGCTCAGTCCCCAACCATGGTTCTCCAAAAGAGTTTTCAGCTTCACTCTTGAAGCAACTTCTCATGCACCCCCTTTTTAGTATCAGTTCTGCTTTCTTCACTGACTGTAAAGTCTCTGCGCTGCACTATGTAGATGTCCTCACTCGTTCCTCTCTCTGCGAGGAAGGATGGGTGTCTGTGAGTTTAGTCCAGGCATGGAGAGAGTTAATCTCTGTCTCTCTCTCTCTCTGGCAGTGTGAAGATCACGTGCTCTTTGCCGGGCTGCTTGAACAGGTCCGAGCTGAATGCCAGACGCTCTCAGAGTCTCTGCTTGGCTCTGCCAAGCTGGCTCGGCCTGGTGGGGCCATCTGGGCCCGGGGTGACAGGGCAGGGCCTGGCCCGAGCTGGATGGAGTCCGGCCTGGTCCTTGCCTGGCCCGGCTCTCCCTCTTGTGTAGCTGGCACACCGGCTGAGCTGGATCTGCTGAAAATTCCAATCGTTTCCTCCCCCATGCCTGCCCGGCTGCAGCGGCACGGCTGCCGTAAAACCTCCCTTCCCCCCCCCATCCCTCCTTCGGAAGGAGGTAGGGGGGGGCCTTACCAGCGAGAGAAGCAGGAGCTGCTCCTCTCTACACAGCAGCAGCAGGTCTAAAGAGGAAGAGCATCAGAGAGTCTCTGCTTATATATGGTTTTTTCCTTGAAGGCGGACCAACTTTTTAATTGGTTTACCTACCTATCAATTCTTAAAACTACCTGATTATTGGCTCTCTCTCTCACAGGAAGGAAGTTGTATGCCTTCCTGCATTCCTGCAGCACAAATCACTTCCTAGATTTTGACCCCTCTGGCCTAACCCAGGACAATATGTAAAGTTTAAAGGGTGTATTGGTTTGGGTATCACATAGAGGGTGATAGAATAAGGGGTGGATAATGTCTTAGGTTACACTGGTATGTATTCTATCACCATCTTCATGGGATGTTGGGGCCGGGTGGGGCAGTGTTCCTGGCTCATCCCTGATGGCCACAGGACATCATCTCTAATGGGCCAGCTGTTGGAGCCAGGTGGGGCACTTTGCTTTGCTCATCCCTAATGGCTGCAGCTAATGGCCCATTGAGTCCCACTGATGGGCTCCATCATCCCATTGTGAGATGCCCCGCCCAGGGGGAGGAACCAGTGTGTCCCTACCTGCATATAGACTGGAATTTGAAACACCACAAGTCAGCTTTCCACGGGATTCCCAGAGGAAGACCAGACCCTTCTACACCACCACTGGACCTTCAGAGGAGAACTACACCTTTCACAGGATCACTGCTTCAACAGAACCACATTTATCACTCCCAGAGGACTGCAACCACCTTCTAAGTGGACTACTACCAACACCCTGACCAACAGGGTGTCAGGTTGTATTCTGACTCTGTCAGTGTTTTTGTATTATTGCATTTTTCTATTAAATTGTAGTTCTGACTTTGAGTCTCTCATTGATTTGCTTTCAAGCTACCACACTGACTATTCCTGAATTATTGGTGAGGAATAACTTCCGTGATATAAAAGACATATCTTGAACGGGATTTAGAAACAGAACAAAGAGGACAAGCATTCCCAAAAGTAATAGTTGTCTGAATTTCAATTACTAAACGAGCAAAAGGGAGATGGACCAGTGTGGAACAGCCACCCAGTCTGATCGAACAATAACCAGCACATTTGTTAGAAATCCTGTTACGGTCTTATGGCCATGATTTGCTTTCTCTTTTGCTAATTCTTTGTTAGAATTGTATTAATTACTTAGAAACAGAGGGCAGCTTCTAAGTAGATATTATTAAAAGTCTTAAATAAAGTTGTTTGAAAAGTTTTCTCCATTCTTGAAACACTTCACTAGTCCTTGAAACATCTGTCTTCATTGGTTCATTGATAGCTTTGAGGTCTGCATGGGTAAACCTGAACAGTTTTGTGCTATTTCTAAATACATCCATTTATAAGTTTAGGTGGACATCAGCAAGTAAATAATGACAGAATTCTAATTTTTGCAGTATATGTGTAATTTGTCCCAGTATTCAGCAACAGTACAAGCCTGAGTCTGTACAGTGAGAACAGGGTAGATAACAAACTCAAGGGATGTGTACCCCACAAGAGAACCTTTGCAAAGTCCCACCTTATTCCATTAAAGAGGAGGGAGGGACCCTGTGCTCTAATTTAAATCACTTAATGGCTCTTTGGAAACGCTGCTCTTTGTGCTGTAGAATGAGAACACTGCCAGTTACTGAACGGTAGTGCTTGGTAAATAAACCTGAGTCTTTTTTAAACGTGTTAAAAGCCTTTTGTATTTCTTATATACTGCAAGCTAAATAAATGTGAAAATATTTCAGGGGACCTAAGAAATGGCCATCTTGCCCCCTTGTTTCAGCAGGAGGAAATGTTCTCTGTATTGTATTTTGTCACAGTAATGTTGGTAATGTGGATGTGTGGTAAAATGTTTTAAGTTTCAAGGAGGAAAAAACTGACTCTTGTAAATCAATGTGAGAGTTCCCCCTGCTGGTCCTACAAGATCAGCTGCTGTAGCTTGCTGCTGGAAACTGTGCCTTATCCATGGGATGGGATACTGTGGGGGCTGGAAGTAAATCTGCACTGCTGCTTTTGGAGCTTTTTGTCTTTTTTTTTTCTTTGTTTGTTCCATGAGCCAGCACTCAGGCATTAATGCAGGCCACCTTCTTTAAAACCCAGAGAGGAGAAAATAAAGCATTGTTTGAGTTGTAGGGCCTCTTTTTGATTGCAGTTGTTCAAGCAGTTTATGGTGAGTTGTACTCTGTTTTTAATTCTTTCTTCCAAATGTATAATGAATTTTTAAAATCTGTTTCAGCAATGCAATCAACCTCTTAAGCAATGTTCCTGTTTCTTGCTTGGATGTTCTTATTAATCCATCGTCCCAAGAGGAAACAGATATAAAATACAATGATATGAATATGGGAGCTATTCAGGTTTTACTGGATTTCATGGAGAAGAGAATAGACAAGGTATGGACTGCAGGAATTTTTCACAAAAGGGGCTTCTTTCACTAAAGTAAAAAGTGCACATATATCAAGCTTTGTATAAACCTTTCAGCCAGTACTTAGCACAAATATGGATGTCCTTCTAGATCGTGAAACACCTCAAAATAAAGAACAAATTCCTCTGAATATCTGAAGCTATTTGCTTATGTGTGTCTGAGGGTGAACATTTGGGTCTTTGTTTATATAAAGTTCTTTTTTTTTTTTTTTTTTTTTGTCATGTAGAACTTTATTGAAGTGTTCATAGAATTTGAAAAGGAAATTTTGCTCTTAAAATGTTTTATTTGTATTTGGTTTTATTTCAGGGAAGCAGCTATAGAGAAGGTCTGACTCCAGTTCTCACTTTATTAACTGAATGCTGCCGAACCCACAGGAATATCAGGAAGTTTATCAAAGCTCAGGTAAGTACAATAGTCATCAAATTTTGAATACTAAGCTAATGATGAACTTTGAGGTTTGTACATCTGTGCAGGACAGTGCTGCAGAAATAATTTTTCAGTCATGTAAATCAATAGATATTATGGTCTGAGTTCCATAGATATTATGGTCTGAGTTCCATGATACATTTTGTGGAGCTGTTAAATAATAACCTCAGGGATATTGTAAAACTGTAATGTTAATGTGAGTCACCATGAATCGTGTGAGATGGGTAAAAAACTCAGTAAGGTCTGTTCCCTTAAATCCAGCAAATAAGAAATATTTCAGTGCAGTTAATGAAACTTTACAGAGCTGTGTGGTGGCCAGTGAGAATACAGGTGTTTTGATGGGTTTTGCTTGAGGTTTAGTTTCACCTCAGCAGGAAGGAGTTGTTGGGATTAAGACTTGTGTACCAAAGTGTATCAGCTGTCCTGTCAGAGTAAAACTGTCCCTGGACAGAGGCACACTTCATCACTTTGTCTCTGAAGAGAGCTCTTTATTACAGTATGGACTGTGGGTAGGCTTTTTACAGGGAAAAAGATTTCTGTGCCATGGTTAAGGATCCAAAGGATCTGTGTAGCTTGGTGGTTGAGTGTGGTGTTTTCTGTTTGTTTTGCTGCTTTTCCTGAGGTCATGTGGAGAGAAGTTAAAAGATGAGCAAGAGAAAGAAATTGTTCCTCTGGTTTCTGCTGTCCTTCTCCTAAGCTGCAGTGACTTTTGAGTTGCATCCTAGGTGCTGCTCCCAGATCAAAGCTGTGCCTGAATTCATAAATGGAATTTAAAATGAAAAGGAACATATATTTTCTGCCTCTTTCATCTGTACCAGAAAAGTGTTTCTGAGGAATTTAAGAAACTCGTTCTTGTTGTTTGTTTGTTTTTATTCACAGCAGTTAGTTTTTAGGATATTTTGCTGATCTGTTAACTTAAAAAGAAAAAAAAGTTTTAGAGTTAAGTGTTCAGAAGCTAGAAAATGAAGTTGTCTGCATGTTTTTACGACATCTGGGCATCTCAATGTCAGGATATAATTGCATGCTGACTCCTGCCACAGGAGCACTACCTCATATAGTGCAGAGAATGGATGGATGTTGCTAACTGCATGGCTGGATGTTTGATATTTTGAATTACCCTCATTGTTAAGTGCTGGCCTTGGGCTTTATTTATTGTGTGCTGTTCAAATTGGGATCTGAAGACAGGATGATTGATTTCCTTGTGGACTGTCCTATGGCACTCATCACTGTATTAGTATTAGAGCACTCTAAAAGCATTAATTCATTCTTACAACACACTGGGAAATGGCAGTCATAGTACTATCCCCATTGGGGGGGGTAAGCAGGGACAAAGTAAAATGGTTTTGCTAATTGTTTGAATACTTAGCTTGAAAAAGACAGAGTCTGTTTTATCCAAAGCAATCAATACTGTAGCATTCATGTAAGGATCAGTTCCCAGTGAGTCCAATTTCAGTAGTAATTGTGCTGTAATTTTGCACAGGACATGACACTTTACATTAGACACCTAAAAGACAAAGGACGTGCAATTTCTTATGGCAATTAGTGACATACTTTGTTTTATTCCCTAATAAAATATTGAAGAACCATAATTCTTATTAGAGTCTTCAGATCGTTAAATATTTCATATTATGGCCCAGATTTGTTTGCAGATCATATCATATATCCTTTGAATGTGAAAAAATTTACATAGATTTTGAGTCTGAAGGCATCCACACAAAGAGGCAGAAGTTAGTTTGCCAAAAAAGCCATCATTCATGCACTTCCTGCCTTTCTTGAGGGTTGAAGTTAACAATATTAATGACCTCTAATGAGAAGATAGTGTGTTGGAGGAAATGTTAAATAGCAATTTCTCCAAAATATTTCTGAAATTTAGCTTGAGCTTTTAAAAATGATTTCTGGTTGAAGTATGCATTTCCTCTATATGTAGAGCCCATTTTTGAAATTTAGTAGTAAAAAGTTGTAGTAGAACTTGCAATGTACTTATTTTCCTGCTTTTTCATTAAGCATATCATTGTTCTATATAAACTACACAGCATTTTAAGAGTGTAAGTTTCCTTAAGCTGGTATTTCTAACACTTTTACCAGATATATGAGCGAAACAGAAGAAACAGAGAACATGAGGTTATGGCTGCCTGTTGATCAACATTTTTGAGATGCCCATTTATGCTCATGAACTCCTAATTGTATTTTTAAAGTCTAATTTGAGACTGAGTATTTTTCTGCCCAAAATGACAGACCAGAAAACTTAAATATATTAAGAAGCAAGAGTGACTACTAATGCATGTGGGCATAGTTGTCTGATTTTATGGCCTTTTTTTTCTTTTTTTTGAAGGACAATATTTTTTTGTTCTGTTGAATACACGTGTTTTTGCAAGTATTGGGTAGATATTTCCATGCATTTTATGCTGTCCTTCCCTTTCTTTTTGCCAGGTACTGCCTCCACTAAGAGATGTCTCAAACCGTCCTGAGATTGGCACAACAGTGAGGAACAAACTCGTGTGCCTTATGACACATGTTGACCTTGGAGTAAAGCAAATTGCAGCAGAGTTTCTTTTTGTTCTTTGTAAAGAGAGAGGTAAAAATCACTTCTCCCTTTTGTATAAGGTCTGGCTGTAATTACTATATTTTCCTTTTGCTGTAACTCTCAATTCTTGTAGCACTCTGGTGGGGTTTGTTTTGTAGCTGATTGCAGCTGAATAATTTTCTGTTTCCTCTTTGCAGTTGATAGCTTGTTGAAATACACAGGCTATGGTAACGCAGCAGGATTGCTGGCAGCCAGGGGCCTGCTAGCAGGAGGAAGAGGAGATCATTGGTATTCAGATGATGAAGATACAGACACAGAAGAATACAAATCTGCAAAGCCAAAGTATAGTATTGTTTTCAATTCCACATATCCTGTTACAATTTGGATTCTTTTGACATAATTTTTGGGGTTTTGCAGTATTAAACGCAGGGGCAAGGACTTCTCAGACGAGATGGAGATGTGCAAAGTCCTTTATTATACAGACAGAGACTAAGACCACTATAGACTACACTAACTGACTACTTGCTAAGACTACTCCTATGGCTACTACTATGGCTACTGCCCTATGGCTACTGCCTACTATCACGCAGTGAAAATTCCCTTTATACCATCCCAGAGACAGGATGTGTCCTCATATAAACAGGAAAGATGCCCACCACAGTGTCCCCAATCACCTGGGTTATTTCACAGCTGTTACCCAATATGGTAACAGGTAAACTATACCCTAAAAGGTCACAAAGTACAATACTCACACACCATAGGTCCAGAAGGCCACAAACCCATGATCCTCTTTCCCATGTCCAACCCTGGTGACCTGGATATACTTCCATGGTCACCTCCGGGCCCAGGACAGAGGCTTATTCTAGGCCTTCCAGGCCTGCTTTTCTATAATACACATAGTGTAACCCTACAGGTTTTTTACCTTTTTCAGAGAGGCCAGTTTTGGAATTATATGTGCTTATATTAAGTCCTGTCTTCTGCTGATTTCATGGTCTAATTATTGAGAAACCAGCTCTAATAGTGACCATCATGTAGTCAGATATGGTTGCAGGGAGGGAAAAATCACTATGAGAATGATTTGACATCAGTCTGAATAACTACTTAAAATTCAAGACTGTAAAGAGATTTTTAAGAAAATGATAGAAAAAAAAAATATAGTAACAAACTTAGCAAGGATGGGTTTTGTCCCATATTTTCCAGAAACTCACATGAAGTTGCCAAGCTACTAACTGTTGTTTCTGGGGTATATCTCTGTAGTGGAGAAAGTAATGGTGTCAGATATGGCTAAGAGTTTTCACCAGAGCTTTGTTTAAAAAGAGCAAGCCAGTAGGTTTAGTTTCAGTTTTAATTGAGTTTCAGATTGCCTGGTACTAAAATTGTCCTAAAGAACCAAGAAGGTCGCATATGTAAACATGAAAGGAGCAAAATAATTTCTATAGGTCACGCTTCACGAATCCAATATATTTGTTTGAAGGATTCAGTGACCATGTAGAAGCTCTGTTGATTTTTATAAATTGTAACTGATTACGTGTTACAGGTTTTAGTTTGTCATGTTACATCTAAGACTTGGTACCATTTTAAGGATGTTCTAAAATTGTTGATAGTGGAGATCTGAAGTGTTAACATTATTTTTCTGTTTTACTTTGTTCTCCTTGAGTTACACAGACATGGTTGGGTATATGATAGGGGCTTGTGGTTTATTGAAAGATTCTTATTAACATACATGAATGAAGGACAGGATTAAATGTGTGAAAATTAGAGGAATTACGTTGCTTCTATTCTAAGAAATTAACGCTAAACCAGATTTCTTTTTATTTCTGCACTTTAGTATTTTTTTTCTTGCTGTTTTCTCTCTGCTCTTCAAAAGCCTGACATCCAGTTATATGCATATAAGTAAAACTATAACATCTATTTAGTTGAAAGCTAACACTTAAATGAA
This sequence comes from Eopsaltria australis, assembly GCA_034509425.1. NCBI lineage: Eukaryota > Metazoa > Chordata > Aves > Passeriformes > Petroicidae > Eopsaltria > Eopsaltria australis. The sequence continues at coordinate 77,765 of JAVTVJ010000630.1, read as the reverse complement.
ACATTCGAGACAACTGTCAGTTGATTTATGCATCTGATTTTCTGTATTGCTGTTACATGTTTGTGATTAAAATGTTTGAAAGGATAATGTGCCCTGAAAGTTTTCTTTAAAACTACTTCTCTGCTTTTGTTACCATTTCTGTATCACTGTTCACTTGTATGAACAGTGAAAATAAAGCTGGCTTTGTAAATGCTCAAAGTAACTTAATCTGGTTTGAGAAAAAAATCATCTTCATCAACCGTTGCCATGGAAGGGCAACAGTTAATTAATTTAACAGAAAATTAACTGGAACCTGTCTATATTTTTTAAATTGTGCCTGTACAGAATTAGTTTCAGACATGTATCTGTCATTTAGTTCCCTATTTATGTCATTAGTACTAATGACATTGCCATTGTTACTGTTATTATTCCCCTAGTTTCAAACTGTTCCACTCTGGGTTCCAACAACAAAAACTACCAGCCTGTGCATTTTTGAGCACTGACAAGACATTAATACAGCAATCAACAAGATACAGTCACGATTCATGAGAAAGTATGGTATAAATATGAACCTTGGCTATTTATAACAGAACCTTTCACGTGCAGTTCAGACAGTTTTAGTCTTGATGGTTTCTGTGAGTTCTTCCTCTTCCCTGCTATTAAGAAGATAGAAAATGTACCTGTTCCTGCAGAAATGTAAATTGTGTTGTTTTTTCACCTCCAGCATTAATCTCGTCACTGGTCACTTAGAAGAACCAATGCCCAATCCAATGGATGAAATGACAGAAGAACAAAAAGAATATGAAGCTATGAAGCTTGTCAACATGTTTGATAAACTTTCCAGGTATTGTATTATAGCTGCTTTTGAGAGGCAGCTTGTATTCTGGCTCTTTACTAAGGTCTAGTGCTTCAAAATAGTGCTAGAATCAACTTCTTTGTAGTATTAGGACCACTTTATATACAGAGGAAAATGCTTGGCACTTCAAAGGAAAGAGTGATATGTTGCAGGACTTCAGAGGAATCCTCTTTTGGAGAGGTTTGGACAGAATTGTGAAGATCTGGTGGTGAGGAGACCTGTCTCCTGAATAGATAGGCTGATGGTAATGAAGAGAATTTCTTCTTTTAAAGTATGGGACACAATCCAGGCCCAAGGCAAGCGTGCTTATTTTCCCCCAGTTAATGAGCAGCATCTCCTAACTACTCATGCCTTATATGAAGGACAAATACAGTGTGAAAATAGTTGTCAGAAACAATAAATTGTATAATGGAGCAATTAAAAGGGAATTTACAGTTAAGACTTAGTGTGGATTTATTAGGTTAAAGTGTGGACTGGATTAAAAATCAGCCTTTGTAATTTGTTTTATGTGATGGAGGTAATGCCATGAAAGAAATGCGTACTTAGTGTGACAAAATGGTGCTACAGTATTGATATAGAGAGTTGATCTTCAGTTCATAACTTTCTAGGTACAAAAGAACATAGACCTGTGCTGTTATCTGTAGCTTTTTTTCTCTTTGGCTCAGTATGCCTAGAATTGATTGGTTTTTCTTTCCCCATAACCACGTTGGACTGATTGCTTGTAGTTTTTTTTTAATTCATAAGCAAAGTTACATTCTTGAGAAACACTTATGTAATAGTAATTTGCCATTGAACTGAGCTGTAGGAGGTAAATATGTAAGTACATCCATTCTTCAAACATGGCAAAACTCAGCATCTAGAAATGTGCTTGTTTTGTGAGAGTGTGGATAGTCAATTGACAAGATCTATTGAGAAAAATTCAGTAAAACAAGTATTTTTTACATCTCTGTTAAAGATTAGGAATATAGAAAAAGATACAGGAGAATCTGGATTTTGCATTAGCTGTCAAAAATGAATTACAAGCGGGATTGAAAGCAGGGAAGGAACTTAGAACAACTGATCTGAGACTGTCAATGAAGTAATTGGATATTTTTTCACATTATTTGCATGGAAAGGAAGTAGTATGTCATAACCTTCTTAGGAAAGAGAAGGCAATGCACATGTAATCTTAATTGAACTACTCTGTAAAATGTAATCATTGCTATGTTAAGCTAGAGAATTAGGATGCTGAGCATCGAGGGTACCACAATAAAATGACTAAATGGTCTAAAATCTTTTTTGAAAGAAAGATTGAGGCTGCAGATAAGCTGAGACTGAACACAAGTCAGTTGCTGTCACTGCAGCAGTTACACAAAAATTCCCAATGGTTACTGTGGCACAAGAGCCATTTCAGTTTGGAGGGTTGGAGGCACCTGCTGCAGTGCCTGCCACAGGCTGACAATGACTGAGCAGCTGCTGCCCTGTGTCACCACTTATCCTCTTGGCCAGCAGCATTGCTGTCACCTTGGGCTTTCTGTGCCCCTCACATCCACCTTCAGTTTCTTCTATAGCACTTTGCTTCAGGGCTGGCACTCTGTGGTGGGGTTTTTTTTTTGTTTCTTTAGTATTGCGGTTACTGTGGGACGGTGTTGTTGATGCGACCCCTTTAGGTGGGGTGATAACAGAAATAAAATAATTTCACTGTTCTTACCACACTTTTTGTTTTACTAAAAACTGGGGAGGAGGGAAATGCTGGCAGGAAGGAAAAAGAAAGTGACTTGGATTAGGGAGGCTGTGGGATGTTTTTCATGAATGTAATTGAGTGCAACTGTGGGCCTTGAGGATGTTAAACAAGATGGGAAGTTGCCAATCTTGCATACAAGAAGGAGTTAGTACCATGCTGATAGTAGTGGGAGTCCCTCCATGGTTTTGGAATAGGACACTTGTGCTGCCTCCAGCTTGAGCCCTTCAGTGCTGGGAGTTTGCAGACTTAAATCTACATGGAATGCATTTCTTACCCTTGGTTTGCACCCTACAGATGCAAAGCAGAGGTTGCTTGGTTGGAGTTTTTGGTTGATTCTGGGATTTGAATCTTGCTGTGAAGCAGAGTGCTCATGGCAGGTTTCCTGCTTCTGCTGCTCTCTCTCGTCATAGGAGGGGAAATGTGCCATGAACAGGTTCAGTTTGATGTAGTGCTTTGCTTATAGAGAGGAGGAAGTTGAACAGGAACAAACAGCTTCTCAAATTTAGCAAGTTTATATAACTTTGTGTAACCTGAACAGGAGCTTAGAGTAAACTTGTGTGATGTACAGCAAAACAGGTTTGCTTAGTTCACTGCTATTGTTCTAGTAGTGGAAGCTAAGCTTTAAAGAGCTGCCACACTTTTACTGGAGAAAAGTATGAACAAAAAAAGGTTGAAGGACTGACAAACTTGTTTCCCTCCCTGACTGATGAGGATAATCAGGCCAGTTTGTCACTGGGGCACTCCAGATTTGACTTTGACTGGCTGAGTATCAGAACTCAGGAAACAAACTTGCAAAGCAGTACTACTTCATTGGGAAGTTATAGCCTTCATTAATGGCTGCTGAATGTTTACACTGTAGCCTTTGTAAAGGTTTATTGAAGCTATAAGTACAAAGGAACACCTTTTCCCTAGTTGCATAATATGCCAGTGGATTTTTGCTTTTCAGGTTTCTCCTTATTTTCAGCACCAGCACGGAAAAATTTAAACTTTTTGAGGTCATGTAAAAGTGATTGATGCTTTTGGTCATTTCAGGTCATACTTCCCAAGCTTTTCTTCTTTTTTAGGTTGTTGGTGTTTGGGCCTGTTCATGGGGTAATTCACCATCAACAAGGCTAAATTAAGATTAATCACCCAGTTTTGATTTCTCAAAATACTTGTATGAAAGCTGAATATTTTATTGTGAACCCATTTCCCCTGTGCCAGTATTTTAACATAGACTTGAATTCTACAAAAGCTTTTATGGAAATTAATATTTTGCTTAAATTTGGCTGGGCGAGATTACTTTTTAAAATCATTAAATATATACAAATTATAAGTAGAAATGAACATGAAAAATCTTGATTACTACATTTCTTGGGAGATGTATATATTACTTAGGCTGATTCTGGATGCCTGAACTTGGCCCTGATATAACTCTATGGGTTTTGTCTGCAGTAAGTGTCTTGTTGGTTTTTTGAGAACTGTTTGGTGACTGTTAATCAGTGTCCTCTGCACATGATGCATATCTTTGAGCTTTGAAAAAGTCCCCAGATCTGCAAGGATTTAACTCAGCCTTCCATTTTTTTTGCAAAACATTCAGTTAGCCACCTTAAGTCAGTGTTGTGTGATATTCTGTCTATATAATAGATTATTGGAGATACTCCATGTTAATTAAAACGTCTGGAAAAAATGCTAACATTTTTTCTATTATAAATGGTAGGTAGAATTGTATATTAATTGACTAATTTAGAATGTCAGGATGCTTTTTCCAAGACAACCTTGTATTAATAGCAAGAATCCTTTTGCTGATAAAATGGTCTCCAATTATCACAGCTTGGGTTTTGTTGTACATTGAACAGAAGTCCACAAAATGTGTAAGAGAACCTGTCTAAATAAGGTACCCTACTCATTAAAAACACAAAATTAATCATAGGATCAATGAAGAAGGCAATGCTACATAGAATTTGTTTTTTTTTCTTCCCCTTTCTAATCACAGAACAAAATAATGTTCCTTGAAAGGATTGGAACTATTATGTGGCACTCAATTATAAGGAGGTGAATAGGTCCCCAAGATGCTGTTTTATCAAAGGGGCAGGCTGGTGTTTACATGATGGCTGTTTGATTACAGACACCATCATTAATTCTGTGTAGCAGTACTCCCCTGCAGCATAGACAGCAGGCAGGAGAGAGTCACCCTTCAAAACAAGGCAATGATTTTTGAGTCGTTATCAAGCTAAATGGCAAGCAGGAAGGCTGAACTTGTATGGATATATTTGAAGGGACTTGTGGGCGATCTGGAAGTGAAAGAAGAGAATGCATTTTACCAACTGTTTAATTATGGTGTGTTTCTAAGTACACTTGAATAGAATGCTTTGTTTGCATTAGAAAAATGAGTGTTGCAAGGTGCATCTGAGTATGTGGAAGGTCACCTAAGGATCTCCAAACATGTATAAATACACGCATTGTGTGCTTGTACAGATCTTCATGGATACAGAAGAATTCCCGCTGCCATCTACTGGGCTGAGGCCAGTGATGTTCTGCCCTATGGATGTGCTATAAGCATCCAGTTTCTGGACAGTGAACTGTTTTCTGAGGCTCTACCTGTTCCTGTCACTTCCTTTCCCACATTGTCTCTCCCCAAGGACAGTGAGCATATCCTCAGGTAGCCCAGGGTGTCAAAGCACAGTTGAGGTCTAGATTGTGGTTAGAAACAAAGCAGGCTGATCCCTGCTTCTCTTCCTTCTTCCTTTGGTAGTTTGGCATATTTCTGTCTTCACACAGTTCAGTTTTACTGGATAGCACTTGCCTGAGGAAGGATGTGTGGAATTCAGCCTCCTAATGCAGAGGACAGCAAAACCCTAGCAGCCCTCTTCCATCCTGCTCAGGCCTTGCAAAGGAGGAAGCTCAGGCAGGAACTTGATGAGCATCCTTGTTATTCTGTGCAATGTGAGCTCAGCCTGGCTCCCATTGTTAAAGCCTGAAGCTAAAGTGGGATGTGAAAGTGAGGCTGGAAAAGGGAAGCCTCAGAGAAACAGCTCTGCCTTTATAATTGACAAATGATGAGATAGGACTTCTTAACAATATTTAAAGACATAAGAATTGTTGTGAGAAGAGGGAGGTCCCCACATAAAGGGACTTTGGGACCTTGTTTTCCTGTGTTTCTCTTTCCTTTTTCATGAATAAATTCTTCATCCATTATTAGCCATTGTAATTCATTTATGACCAATAATAAATGGTAAACGGCTAGAAAATGACATGATTTCCCTAACTTCTGGCTGTGGTATTAAATGTTACAATTTAAGAGTATGCTTTGGGATTTTTAAAACAAAAATCTAGGATCCTTTCCTCTTAAAGGGCAAGCAGTGGTGATTCTGTTCTTTGTGGCAACATTTTTGCATTTTAGAGGACACTTGTTTTGTATGATGTTTAAAGTTTGAAAGCCAAAAAGACCTTAGATGTACAGGGTTTTTTCTTTGTGGGAAAAAAAGTCTTTGCTATTAGACACAACTCCAAAGCACTCCAGCTTTGCCGTTGGGGGTCCCCTACAGCAGGCAGGGTTCTGGTCCTCTTTGGACACCAGATTTGCAGTCTTCGTGTTCTGAGCCCCTTCAATTTTGATTTCAGGTATTCTTTCAATCTCTTTTCCACACATCTACAGCAGATTCTCTAGGAGTGCTGTCACTTGGGCAGAATCTGCACACTATGGATTGCATTGCCAGAAGGGAGAGAGCACTCACAGGCAGTCCTGAAGTAATGGGAAGCTCTCTCCAGTCTGTTTAAAGATGGATCCTACTCTTACACACACACTGAGGGAGAGCCTGGCCTGTGCTCTTTGATCTGGTCTTGCAAACCCCCTTCCCTGGCCTGCAGCTTCCCACCAGACCTGGTTAGCAAAGCCACAGCAATTGTTTCTCATGCGGCATTTGTGAGTTTATCACTGCGGTATCTGATTGCCACATTGCACAAACAGCTGCATTTATCTTGCTGATCTCTCTCTGAGACTTGATTTAACTGCATCTTGACTGTGCAGTGTCTGGCATATGCCTGCCATGTGACTCAGATTGCCTTTCTTGCTGTTCCTGTGGGTGCATCAAGGCTGGATTGATTGCCAGCTGTGTACAAGGAATTGTCCCTTTTTTCAGCTAAGGTAATAGTGCAGACCAGGCAGAGAGCTGGTGAGATGCCTTTGCTTCCCCACTGAGTGATGCAGTTTTATTGTCCATGGCTTGGGAGCGTGGTAGATGTATGTTAAATTGACAGTTTTACTGGACTGCCTTTCAACCAAGGGGTAAATTAACATCAAAACTCTGCTCCCTTATTTAAGGTGACTCCTGAATATTTAGAGGTATTTTCCCTTTTTTTTTTTTAGTGTAAAATCAAAATGTTATCTTTGCCCTTACAGCTTTTGCCATAATCCACATATAAATGAGGTGATAAAAAGTAAGGATTAAATAAATCTTTGCTAATACTTTTTGATTGGCTTAATCAATAATTAATCATCTCTTAGATGAGGCTGTAGCTTGTGGAGTAGATATAATTGGATTAACTACTTAGCGGCCTTTGGAGCTTTGAAGAGATTAAAATGGCTGTAAATCCTGTAATTAAACTGCCACAAACAAAAGAAATAGTATTAGAATCAGTCAGCTTTTTAAAAATTAATCAGCAAGTCCTTAACACACCCCTAGTAGTGGTGTAGGCAGAGTCTGTTTTCTTAACTGATTTATTTCCTTCAACAAGATGAGTATGTATCAAATCATTGTTTTAGTTGCTTGGGCATATATTAGCCAGAATGGCAGGTGAAATTTTAGGAAGAACTGGCTGTCAGAGAACTCTTAGAAGAAAAGCTAGTTTGTGTATCCAAAACAGTGAACCTGCTCCTTGTCTTGAGCCTATTAGGCACTGACTTTTCATGGTATCTTTAATTGGCTAAGTAGGTTTGGCCTAAATGAATGAAGTCTTTATCTGTCCTGCTCTTCCACTCCCACCTATTTGGGAGGGTTTTTTGTGCCTTTTTCTTCAAAACAGAGGGCTTTAGCAGAAATAACTTCCTTTTCGAGGCTCATTATGTAGCGAAGCATATACTGTGACTGTTATACACATGGGAATTGATATGTGTGCCCATGCTAATATGGATTCTCTTTTTCAATCTCTCACAGAGATGAGCTCATAAAGCCAGTGGGAGTGCGGCCGGATGGGACAATGGCTCCTTTGGAGGAAGCAGTCAGCCAGTACCACACCAGCAAGCAAGAGAGCTCAGATTCAGACTAAGGCATCACCTGCTTCACTCTCAATTCTCCTCTAATCCACACTTCTCCTTAGAGCCACATCTTTTATCCTCACATTAGCCAGCATCACTTTAACTGTTCTATTATTGGCATATTTAAATGATGGGTCCTGTGGTAGATAGGGACAGGCGGACGGAAGATCTCGCGATGTGACGGAAAGCAAGGGCAGCATGGAACCCTCCCCCCTCCATTCCTGCATGATAACAGATCACCCAAAGTATGCAACCCCTCCGGACCCAGTAGTTTTCCACTCCTTACTAACCCTAGCTATCCCATCGTCCCCCTTCTGACGTAGTGAAGCCCCCTAGACTATTTAACCTCATGAGATAAGGTAATAAACGCCATTTGACCATCCACCACATTGGTGTCCGTGAGTCGTGGCCCGAGTAGCCCGGGTGAGGCCGGGCTACCGTGCTGTCGTTCTTGAACCAGGTCGCCTGCCTTCATAGCAAGAAGGCAACATAGTGGTGCCGAAACCCGGGAAGAAGAAGAGGAGCTCGGGCTACGGGATTCGCCTGGACAAGCGGCAGCGGCCGGGGCAGCGAAGCTGACTTCAGGCGGGGGAGACGTCCCCAAGGACCCGCGGTTACTATGGAAACCGTCGCAAAGGTCGTGAGTCTACTTTATAAGCAGTGGGGTATTAAGTGTAAGCTCAAGGATTTTTATATTGCTATTGGAAAACTCCTAGAGCTTGGGGCGATTGAGCGTCCAGCAGAAATATTACACCCAGAGGTGTGGGAGAAATGTACCAATGTTTTAGCAGAGGATACTAAATCCTCGGGCAGCGGAAAAAGTCTCAAAGCGTGGGGGAAAGTAGAAACAGCTTTACGCCAAGCGCTGGAACAACAGGAGACTTGGAAAGCTGCACGTGCATGTTTATTAGCTACTCCTAAGCTGGGGGTGGGAGCAATGACGCAGACAGACTCCGAGGGCGGTCTATCTGAGAGCGGGGATTCGCAGGGACCGGGCGCGCTTCCCTCCTCCCCGAACCCGAATCCAAACGCCCCGGGGCCCCCAGAAAACCTCCCGACCCTCCCGCCGAGCCCGCCGGATCCAACCCCTGCCGCGGGAACTTCCCAAACGTCCGCGGTTTCCCCCTCCATCCCTCCGCCGCCGGTTAGCGATCCAACGCTGAAAGCACAGCAATCCGCGCGGTCTTTTTGGGAGGGATTGGCAACCGAAGCCAGGGAAACCGAGAGGGCAGCTAGAGAAGGAGCGCGGGTGAACCCCCCTCCCCCGCCCTATGCAGTTCAAAATGGCGCGGGCGACCAAGGAGATGGGCGGGGCCAGGGTTTCATTGGCGGGAGCGAGCAGAACGAACAAAGATCGCGAGTGTTCGCTGCTGCGCATGCGTGGGAGGAGAGAGCTGCAAACGCGCGGGCACGGGAGAGCGGCAGAGAGCGCATGCCCAGTCAAGAGCCGTGCTCAATGCCATTATCAGTTAAAGGAGAGCCCTCCCCTTATGGGAAGCAGGGCAAGCCCAGGGGGCGGGACCGGCACCGCCCCCGGGGGGAGGAGCGGGGTCGGAGCCACCAGAAAAGGCACGGAATCCCGGAAGTGCTCTGGCAGTCGACTTCCGGCTCTGAGTCCGACAACAGCTCCGCTAGCTCTGCTGAGTTATCGGAAACTGACTGGGACACAGAGTCGGAAGAAGCAGAGCTATCACGATTTGAAACGAAAACTAATAAAGTTTTAAATCGCGCCGGAAAGCAATCACAATACAAATTCACCGACTGGGGAAAGATAAAAATAGCTTGTGCAGAATGGGTGCCCTCAGCCGCAATCCATGCTTTCCCGGTGAGAACCACCGGGCAAAACGGAAACCAACAACAAGTATATGACCCAATAAACCCCAAAGATATACAAACGATTGTCAAAGCAATCTCAGAAAAGGGGATGGATTCCGTCATCGTTTCCACTCTCATAGACGGCCTTTTTAGCAATGAGAACCTGCTCCCCTTTGACATTAAACAAATAGGTCGCATGATTTTTGATGGGGCAGGAATGATTGTTTTTAAACAGGAATGGACAGACAATTGTGCGAGCCTATTAGCCCAGTCCTCTGGGGCGGGGCAACCACTGCATGGCTCGAGTTTATCTAGGCTGACAGGGAAACATGATGAGATAATTACACCTCAGCAGCAAGCTGCACAACTGCGAGCTGAGGAAGTCAGGGCCACAACCCGAGCTGCCAGAGAAGCCATTCGTGCTGCATCGCGCATGATAGCTAAGCCTTCACCGTGGTCTGCCATAAAGCAAACAGAAAGTGAAAGCTTCACAAAGTTTGTGGACCGCCTACAGGCAGCAGTAGACGCCTCTACCCTGCCTGCGACGGCAAAAGGGCCCGTTGTAGCAGACTGCTTGCGGCAACAAAGTAACACTATTACCAAAGAAATCTTGCGCTCCGTTCCAATTGGAGCCAGCCTGGCTGATATGATCAAACATGTAGTTAGGGAAGAACAGCTAACCCCTTTTCAGGCTGTCGTACGTGATCTAACTAGTGCAATGGCGTGCTTCAAATGTGGACAGGCAGGCCACATCACAACAGGCTGTCCCCACAAATCCCAGCCTCCCCCGGCAGAGCCTCCATCTCAAGCGCGCGTGAGAGGGCCCTGTTGGAGCTGCGGGAAGAAGGGACACCTCGCTAAGGAATGCAGATCCCGACCCCAGGGAAACGGGAGGGGGAGGGGGCATGCGGGCCGCACCCAGCCTCCTCCCGCTGCGAATGCAAGGCGGCCCATCTATGCCAACCCCCAGTGGGGTGGGGGACCCTCATTCCCTATGCCCCCGCAGGAGACAGCCAGTCTTGCACCCACACAAACGGTGCAAATGCAGAGTTTCACAGCACCGCCAGCAGCACCATTGCACCCACCACAGCCACAAGCCGCACTTGTGCCACAGGGCCAGCAGGGGGCGCCCCAGAGCGGAACCCCTGGGTGGCCCTGGCCATGAAAGTAGGGAAAGAGCCCCTGATAGTGTGGGGAACATGCCGCCTCTATGGCAGTCAGGATCCCCACGTCATAGGGCTTCAGTTTTGGGCAGACACGGGTTCAGATTGTACAATTATTCCCCAAGCACATTGGCCACAACATTGGCAATTTACAGAAGTCCCCCCAGTGAATGGTGTGGGAGGGCCAACCCGGGCATGGAAAAGCACCCAGTTGGTAGCTATAACACTTCACACAAAAAAGGGACCAGAACAGACAGTGGCAATCTACCCCTACATTCTACAGAACTCTCCACCTTTGATAGGAAGGGACATCCTTGCTCTGTTAGGGGTCAGGATGACAAATTTACCATGAGGGCCACTGCAGTTCATCCACCGCTGCCAATCAAATTGACTTGGAAATCGTCAGAAATTGTATACGTGGAGCAGTGGCCCCTGTCAGAGCCTCGAATGGCAGCCTTACTGGAACTGGTTGACCGTGAACTACAAAAGGGTCATATAGAACCCTCCATCAGCCCGTGGAACACCCCTGTATTTGTAATCCCCAAAAAGTCTGGAGAAAGTTACCGCCTCATCCATGACCTGAGAGAAGTAAATAAGACAGCCAGACCCATGGGCCCAGTTCAGACACTGCTGCCCATGAACTCAGCTATCCCCGAAGGCCAGCCATGCGCTGTGCTGGACATTAAAGACTGTTTCTTTTCAATACCTCTGCACCCTGAAGACAAAGAACGTTTTGCTTTTTCTGTCATGTTCCCAAATGGTAATAGACCCAACCTTCGCTTTCAATGGAAAGTATTACCCCAAGGGTTTGTGGACAGTGCCTCCATATGCCAGATCACCGTGGACAAAGCACTGATGCCAGTCCGACACTCCTATCCCGCTGCAACCATCGTCCAATACATGGATGACATCCTCGTCGCTGCACCATCAGCAAGCCAAGTGGATCACTTAGTGTCCACAATCACAGAGACTCTCCAAGCAAACGGCTTCGAGATCATGAGCGCGAAGATCAAGAAAGGACCCTGCGTGACCTTCCTGGGAGTAGGAATCACAAGCACCTACGTGACACCCCCCAAGGTGAAGGTCCGCCGAGACATCAAGACGCTCCATGACGTGCAGCGCCTCGTAGGATCCCTGCAGTGGCTCCGTAACATCGTCCTGATTCCTCCTGAGATCATGGACCCCTTGCATGAGCTCCTGAAAGGCAAGCACCCTTGGGAACCCAAACAACTAACGCCACAAGCAGCGAGCTCTCTTGACTTCATCGAGCATCAGATGTCCACCAGCACCCTTGCCAGATGGAACCCAAGCATGCCGCTTGATTTATACGTCCACTTTACACCGAAGGGAGGAGTGGGAGCACTAGCCCAAGGACCTTCAGAGAAGTCCCGACCGATCCAGTGGATAGTCCTTGGAAAACCGGCTCGTGCGTTCTCCCCAGGAATCGAATGCATCGCCAACCTCATCACGAAGGGCAGGAAACTTGCCTTGAGACACCTGGGAACCGAGCCGACGAGAATCCACCTTCCCTTCCGCAAGCAGCCAATCACAGAATCAACCACGACACAGGAGCACCTAGCTCTTGCTCTCGCAGGCTTCGCAGGAGAAATCTCCTACTCCGCCAAACCACCTTGGACCCAGCTACTGACCATTGTGGACATAGACGTGCCACCGAAGGTCGCGGACCGACCGCTGCCAGGACCGACGGTCTTCACAGACGCTTCCTCCACAACTTCTACCGCAGCGGCGGTGTGGCAGACGGGAGAACAGTGGCACTGCATCAAAGCACGTGACCCCACACTGTCAGTGCAACAGCTGGAGGCAACAGCAGTGGTTTTGGCGTGCGGACTCTTCCAAGAAGAACACCTCAACATCGTAACAGACTCTATATTCGTGGCAAGGCTCTGCCTGGCCATGTCAGGACCAGGTGTGTCAACATCTGCAGCAGCTCTAATGCTGGAAGAAGCACTCTCCTCGCGACAGGGCACCGTGTCTGTCATCCACATCAACAGCCACAACCCAGTTAAAGGTTACTTCCAGACCGGCAACGACAAGGCGGACGCCGCAGCAAAGGGAGTGTGGACACTGCAAAAAGCTCGTCAATTACATGAGTCACTCCACATCGGAGCCAAGGCATTGGCGAAGAGATGCGGAATCTCGGCAGCAGACGCAAAACATATAGTGGCCACCTGCCCTCATTGCCAGAAGCTACCCCTATGGTCCAGTGGGATCAACCCAAGAGGTCTCAAGCCCTCAGAAATCTGGCAGTCAGACTTCACTCTATGTCAACTGCTGAAGCCTCGGGCATGGCTTGCAGTGACAGTGGACACTTACAGCGGAGTGATTGTGGCCACGCAGCACCCCAAAACTAACTCTAGAGCCACAATTCAGCACTGGCTGACAGCCATGGCGTGGCTTGGCATCCCCAAACAGATTAAAACTGACAACGGTTCCAATTTTACCTCCAAACCAGTGCAGGAATTCGCCTCGAAATGGGGCATCACTCTAGTGCAAGGTATCCCATATAACAGCACCGGGCAGGCCATTGTTGAGCGAGCAAATCAGACCCTGAAAGCCAAGTTAGAAGTACTAGCAAAAGCAGAAGGCTTTGAAAATTCCATCCCCTCAGGGGACCAAGCACGGGTACTAGCAACCGCGTTGCTAGCACTGAACCAATTCTCTAGGGGGGATGAAACAAACTGTCCCGCTCAAAAACACTGGGCCACCCGAGCATTAGAGGAGGGCCCACAAGTCATAATTAAAAATGAACTAGGCGGATGGGAACGGGGCTGGAGACTGGTACTCACAGGGCGGGGGTACGCAGCTGTCAAAAAGGAAGGCAAAATCAAGTGGTGTCCACTGAGGTCAGTAAAGCCAGACCTTCAGAATGAGCAGAATGAGACTAATGAGAACTGTGAGTTTCTGTTTACAGGACATGCCCGTGGGACACCCTCGTAAAGCGTACACCCCTGTTCCAGAGGAAAATGACAGACCTCCAAGCCGTCAGGCAGCACCCAAGAATTCTGTACCGGTGAAAACCAGACGTCAACAGTATTTTTGTGTGATTTTGCTGTTGGGGCTTGTTACCAGGGGACAAGCCAGTCCAAACCATTACTCTCATCAGCCATTCAGGTGGGTCATGCAACACCTGTCAAATGACAAGGTGCTCAAAGAAACCACCACACCGAATGCCCCATCCTTTGTGATCCGCATTTCCGACCTGTTCCCTGGAAAGCCAAAAGTAAACCCCTATTCCCCTCATGTTACAAGTATGCATCTATCCTATTGGTGCCCAGCCTCAAACCCAGGGAAGAAGTACTGCAATTATCCGGGGTGGGGATATTGTGGGTACTGGGGCTGTGAAACCATTGTTACAAATGCCGGACCATCGAGGCCTGGATGGGAACCTCAAAAGCCCGATGAATTTTTACAGTTCACCTGGGCTCCAACTGGTTGTAAACAACCTGTCATCCTTCAGGAAAAATACTATCGAAACTATCATAAAATCCCTAAATCTCGGAGGTGCACTGACTATAACATGACCGTTTTGCAACCAGATCACCCTAGTTGGGCCACAGGCAGGACGTGGACAGTAGTCATTCAGGAGTCAAAAGAGTGGGTGAATGTGCGAATTATCAAGCTCCAACCCCCTGCATCCCAGGCGGTTGGGCCAAACAAAGTTATTAAAGACGTACTGAAAGGGAAAAACACAACCCACTCCAAAGTCTTGCCCACAAAAGTCACTGATACCCTGATCGGTCATGCAGATGCCTCCCAGACAAGTAGTTTAGCCAAGTCTGACCCTGACCCAATCTTTCGTATGTTAGAAGCTACCTTTCTTTCCCTGAACGAATCCAACCCGAACCTAACTGATTCCTGCTGGCTTTGCTATGACGTCAAACCCCCTTTCTACGAAGGAATTGCTTTAGATACCCCCTTCAGTTACTCCACAGCTGACTCCCCTCACCAGTGCAGGTGGGATACTCCCCGCAGAGGAATCACCCTGAGTCAAGTCACGGGTCGAGGCAGATGTTTTGGCAGTGCAACCTTAGCAAAGAAAGGCAACATCTGCGCCAAAGTTGTCAAGCCCAACAGAAAGAATAAGTGGGTGGTTCCATCCGCATCTGGGATGTGGGTTTGTCAGCGATCTGGAGTGAGTCCTTGTGTGTCTCTTGCCAAATTCAATGATTCCACTGACTTTTGTGTCCAAGTTCTAATTGTTCCTAGGGTCCTGTACCATACCGACGAAGAGATGTACCACCTCTTTGAGAAACCCGACCGGCTCCACAAAAGAGCACTGTTAACAGGTGTAACTATCGCAATGCTACTCGGCCTGGGAGCAGCCGGAACGGCCACGGGTGTCTCAGCTCTTGCGACCCGAAACCAAGGACTGTCTCAGCTACAAATGACCATCGATGAAGATTTGCAGAGGATCGAGAAATCCATTTCCTTTCTAGAGAAATCAGTTTCTTCACTCTCAGAAGTGGTCTTGCAGAACAGGCGAGGATTAGACCTCTTGTTCATGCAACAAGGAGGCTTGTGTGCCGCCTTGAAAGAGGAATGCTGCTTTTATGCAGACCACACAGGAGTCGTCAGAGACTCCATGGCAGAGCTCCGAGATAGGCTAGCTCGGAGACAGAAAGACAGGGAAGCCCAACAGAGCTGGTTTGAGTCCTGGTTCAATCAATCACCATGGCTCACCACACTAATTTCCGCCTTGGTAGGTCCATTGGCAATGTTGTTTTTAGCTTTTACCTTTGGACCATGCCTGCTGAACAAACTAGCCTCTTTTATTCAGACCCGTCTGGAACGGGCCAACATTCTGTTTTTAGAACATCAACAAATGCTGTAATCCAAACTGTAAACACTGTGAATCGCAAGACTTTTCTAACTTGCCTTACGAAATCTACTCAGGTATACCAAACCCCTTTCCCCATGTCAAGTTACTACCTCATGCCTCACTTCGATACATGTATCTATGACTACCTCATTCATTTGTGAAAAAGGGGGGGGAAGTGTGGTAGATAGGGACAGGCGGACGGAAGATCTCGCGATGTGACGGAAAGCAAGGGCAGCATGGAACCCTCCCCCCTCCATTCCTGCATGATAACAGATCACCCAAAGTATGCAACCCCTCCGGACCCAGTAGTTTTCCACTCCTTACTAACCCTAGCTATCCCATCGTCCCCTTTCTGACGTAGTGAAGCCCCCTAGACTATTTAACCTCATGAGATAAGGTAATAAACGCCATTTGACCATCCACCACATTGGTGTCCGTGAGTCGTGGCCCGAGTAGCCCGGGTGAGGCCGGGCTACCGTGCTGTCGTTCTTGAACCAGGTCGCCTGCCTTCATAGCAAGAAGGCAACAGGGTCCTGTGCTGTAATGTCTGAATTTTTATTATGTCTGTTTAGAAAACATACGAATTTATTAGTTTATGATCTTTATTAATTTAAAATTAAACATATTTCAAAAGGATAAAAAGTGAAAGCCTACAGTGTAAAGTCCACTTTCATTTTCCAGAATCCTGTTTTCTGAACTCTGTAGGTTTTCCCATTCTTGATAATCTTTTGTATTGTCTTGCCAGTCTTCCTCTTTTTATAATTGTATTAATGAAGCGTGTTTACTTAATGGCATTAGGAGCAGAGGGTGTTTAGACTTAGAAGTCTGATTGACCTTGTGAGGCTGCTTTAGCTGGCATTGAGCAGTGATTTCAAAGCTCTCCTTTTTAAAGTGCCCTGGGGTTTCTTACTGCTACAAACTTCTCCAGTTAAGCTGCTGCTTAAGATTTTAACAATGTGTCAGTGACAGACTGCTTCTAAAACTGCCTTTAAACTGGGAACAAGATGATGTATGTTGTATGTCTTCCCTCCCTCCCTGGTTAAGACCACACGAATATACCCCCTCCTCCCCTCTTTGGTTAAGTAAAAACATCCCTATTGGAAATAGTGTTCAAGTATTGCACTTAAATGTTGCCATGAATGGGAGGGGACTGGAGTGCATGTGCCAGTGTTTCACTGAATTGGGGCCTACTTTTGGAGATTAACTGCTATGCTTCACTTGAAGAGAAGTCAAACTAATCAACAAAGAAATATTTCCTGTTAGAACTTAGGAAGCAATGGGATAGAGAATGGGAAGGCGGAAAGGAGAAGAAAGTGTCACTTTCAATTCTATACTCTTTAAAAACAAAGCTGCTGTTGTTGCCTCTTTGCCTGCTTGGTTTCTTTCTGTGTGTTTCTCCCAGCATGAATTACATGCAGAATAATCCATGCCCTAGTTTCTCATTCCTCATTTTGTGCAGAAGCTTAAACATGCCATTCACTGGGAACGTTTCAGAGGCTGGTGATGGTTCTCCAGTTTGTCTTTGTTTCCTATGACTTGACACTGGTTCTCTGAACTAAGGAATTTGGTGTTCAAAGACCCTGTAAAGGCGGGATTTGGTATGAAATTGCTGTGGTTGCTCATGTGAGGAGCTTCTACAGATGATCTTAGTCTTCCAAAAGAACTGAAAAGACAAAAATAATGCACTGTTGTCCTCTCAGTGGTTCAGTTTGTGTTTCCAAAGGACACTGTCCAGCCACAGCAATGTCCTTCCTGGTACATATGTAACAGATAATGTCATACCTCTTCTACATGACTCCACAAGTGGAAGGGAGCAGTTGTCCAAGGGCAAGAAATGTGCTTGGCTGCATCTAAGCTGGGTCTCAAAAACATAATTCTGGGTTCAGCATCATGCACTGACTACTCTGTGCAGGCAAGTATTGCGTACCCTACACGTGCAAAGAATTTGTGGTCCCTCCTCGAGGAGCAAAACTTCCCCAGCCCTGTTAATGAGGAACTGTCTTGGTGTCAACTGGGGCTGGGGAAGGAGTTGCTTCAGTCATGAGCTTCTATAGGGGCTTCTTGCTGTAGAGCACTAAGTACAGAGCATGAAAAAGAGCAAAATCTTAATTGTTGTTTTACAAGCTGTAGAATATGCTTCTACAATTAACTGGCTAAAGAGATTAATAAAACAATAATGGCTCCAGGGACCTTGTTACAAGCATTATAGCATGAGGCTCTTGTGCTCTGCCTTCTATCATTTGCCACAGGGCAGTAACATTTGCAATAAATAGTTCTGTTTAGTTTATCTTGGAAAACAGATGCTTGTAGAAGGTTCTACAGACATGAGATGCTGCTTCAATTAAAAAGAAAACAGTAAAGACCAAGCATAGGAGGTTCTGCCTGAATCCTCCAGCTCAAGAGTGGCTGTCACAGCTGGGTTGCCTGTATTGCAGGTTAATATTAGAGAAATTAATTACTTGCAATAGTGCAGTGCCCCAGAGCATCTCTTGTTCCAAGGGGATAGTTTGTGGAAAGGCTGCTGCAGGTTTTTTGGCTTGTCTTTGCAATGTAACATAGGTTCAGCCTTAGCTGCACTGGCTGGAGATCTGGGAATATCTTGGGACAAAGGTCCTTCAAATCAGCAGTGCCTCTGCTTCCTTTTGTGCTGGCTGGTATTTTCAGAGTAACTGTGCACGTGGCAGGATTTCTCTTGCATGGGAGTCTGGAGAAAAGTGAAGTTTAAAAAAAGAAGCTCCCTGGAATTTTTTTTGTACTGTGAAATTTTGCTCCTGAATTGATTTTCAAAGTTGAACCTCCAAAACTGGAGGCTTGGGCAGCTGAGTCTTGCTTAAACTGGCAAACTGGGCAGTGTGGGGAAGGGTCTCTAAGTAAAATGTCTCATTTTACTCCCTTCTGAGAAAAAAGTCAGTATATGTTCTAGTGGGGGCTGCAAAGGGTGTTAGTCAGTGAGTTTTGGGGACATGTACCTTTCGTTCCCGAAAAGTCTTCCACAGTCAGTCCCAAACCCAAAATCTTGTGTTTCAGTCTTTACTTTGGCATCAACAGTCCAAGGCAACACAGTTCTCATTAAAGCTCATCAATGATTTGGAAGCTTTGCTTCTCTTTGTTTCCCATTAGAGTTATGAAACAAAAGATGATGGGAAATTGCTGAAATTTGTCAGAATACTTTGTTCTTTTGCAAAATAATACAGACATATTTGTTTAAATGTTCGTGAAAACTTCCTGGCAGGTATTCCCAAATGCTAATTGAAACTTCATGTGCCCCAAAAGTGGTTTTCAGGAAAAAGGGTCGTTTACAATCTGTTAAAAATGTTATGACAAAATTATCAGAACTTTAAAGAAAGTTGCCAAAGAGGAAAACCACATCAGCTTTGATGTTTTGAATGTACAACATTGCTGTATGTGTGTGGCCAAAGTAGATTTTCTTACCCTTAATCTTGAGTTTTTCCAAGTACTTGAAAATCTGCAAAGGCTTTAAAAAAACAAAGATAACAACTAGGCAATAGCGTATTTTCCTTACGTTTCTTCAAATTGTAACTTTCCCTTACCTGGGTGAAAAATCAGTTGTCAAAGGTGGCTTTAAGGAAGAGAACATTACAATAAAGCTGTAGTATTAGTGGGTTGCCAAGCACCCTGGTCTGAAAGAGGAAAGTAAACCCCAAAGTATACAAGATCCCAAATCTCCTGAAGGAGCATTCCACAACATTGTACTTCACCTTATTACCTCAAACCAGCTAATAAAATTCTGTGCTTTAATAAGGCTGGCTGTAAAAAGACTGTTCCACTTTTCAAACAGTTGAGAGCCAGACTTTGCCAGCCTTTGAGCAGCAAGTTAAACAGCTGCCCAGCTGGTCAAGCATGGAAAAGCAGTGATTTAGTAGTAGTGCAAAGATGTGGCTCACTTTTAGACAAAAAAAAAAGCAGCCATTTAAGCCTGCAAATGAGAATCCTTCTTGCACAACATCTTAGTTACTTGCATGGGTCTGGCCCTTATGGAAAGTATCAGGGAATATTTCCTGTTTTCCACACAAAAGATAACATGTTGCAATATTTAGGCCAGGAATTTTGGGGGAAATTGATGTCCTTTTGGCTTTTCCATGTATCCTGCAGCTGTGCCTGGGAAGCAGCTCCCTCAGCCCTGGAGGAAGAGCAGGAGAGGAGCCTGGGTGCGTGTGCTGGAGCTCCTTCCAGAGCTGCGGGGCCGGGAAACAGAGATGGGGCCTGGAAGCCCATCCCGTCTTCCCCTGCTGCCTGAGGGAAGCACGGTAGAGCGGGAGGCCCAGGTGGATATGAGGTGTGGGAAGGTGGTGACTGACTATTGTAGTAAAGCTGAGTGTTTTTCAGGGCTCCTCCTCTCACCCCAGCAATGCAGGTGAGTCCTGTTGATCCTCTGCTTTTCCCTGTTGCTCAGACCAATGGGAGGCTGTGCCTGCCGTGGGGTTGTTGCCCTTGGCTGGAGGCCTCAGTAATGCTGTGGGTGTCATGTGTCAGTCCCTCACATGGTAGATGCCCTGTGCTGCTGTGCCTCACCGTTCTCCTTGAGAGCAAGCCCTTCTTCCTTGCTCTGTGTGACTGAGGGGGTCCCACAAGAAGGGACCAAACTGATTTCTTGGGAAGGAGATAGGATCAGCCCTGTCTCCTCTCTACGCAGCATTGGAGCCACTTGCAATTCTGCCATGAGACAACTCTGAGGGCCAGGCTGACCTTCAGCTACTCCTACCCCAGTGGCCTCTGGGCAGGCTTGAGCACAGCAGATGCAGCCTGTCAGGCAGGAGAAAAAACACCAAACCTGACCATTGCGACAATCAGTCCTACAGCATTATTTCACAGCATGGGGGTGTGATAAATACATGTTATAGTATTGGCTTTTCGCAATGAATACTATGTGTATAATGTTAATCCTTATAAAAGTAGCTTTTGTTATAGAAATATAATGATTACTAAATGCTTTTTTTCTTTGTTCTAACTTAGATATAGTTGAGAAATAACTAATATAGCTGTGTTAAAATGTACCTAACTTAAAATAAACCACCTGCTTAGCTGGATAAATGCAGGTGTGACAGGCACCTGCCACAGGACACCTCTATCAACAAGAACCATCTGTTGGAAACCAACAGACAAAGGAAGATACTGAACTCTCCAAAAGGACCACGCATGCTCTGAAAAGGCGGACCCAAGGAGTGGCCATGCTAACTAGTTCTTGGAACATGTAAAACAGTTTGGGGGAAAGTTTGAATATGCATAATTGTCTATGAATATGCAACAGGCTGATGCAATGAGAAAAGTATATAAAGAGAATCTCTCAGCATACATACCAGGTGTGCTCTTGGCTCAGTGCCAAGGGTACCCAGCATCCTGGGCGTTGTAACCTTTTGCTCTATCTTGTCCCTTATTGTCTTTTATTAAACCTTTAAATTTTAACAGGAGAGTGGACCTTGTTTTTCACAGGGGTCAGCTCAGCTCTCTGTCCTGACAGGGAGCTGCAGGGTCCAACAGGACCAGGTAAGTTCCTCGAGCTTTCTCCAGAGCAGTCGAGAGCACAGATCACTGAGCTGCTGACGTGCCTCGGAATCGATCCCTCCGACAGCACACCAATCTCTGTGGGGTACCTAGGCAGGCTTTTAGAGGTTGGTGGGGAAGGAATTATTCAGACCACCCATCTTAGCTGGCTAAATTACCTGGGTAGTCTCTTCTAACTCCTTTTCCAGTCACAGATGAGAGAGAGGACAATTCAGAGTAAAGTCTAATTTGGGTGCACTGAATGACCCTCTGCCGAGCTTTGCTTTCCCTCCCTCGACTACAGAGGGAGCCTGGAAAGACCAGCTGGTTACATTTAACTGCTAAATTGGTTGCCAAAAGATGGGTGGTGAGAAATGAACCACACTCTTCCCACAGCAGGATGCTCACTTGCTCTCTCCTGCAAATTTGGAGACTGCTTAGTGCAGTGGGAGACAGGCCCCCAGGAGCCACCACAAGACAAAAGCTGTATCACACCCCTTGGCAGGTACTGTATAATGATGTGCAGGATTTCATGGACTTCCTGCTTAAACAGGTTCTTTAAAGCAGCTTTGCTTTTGGGAGCCTGTTTAACAACTTGCCTTGGTATAAGCCAAGTTTTACATACATTCTGAAATTTGAAAAATAAAGTGAAACCTCCAGCAAAAATTGTAACTAGAGAGGGATAGATAACAGAAAAGTTTCTAAGTTCACTCCAGATGTTACAAATGGAGAAGGTGAAACTATTCAAAATAAACCCTGCTGAGATTGCCCCTTCCTCTTTGCCTGATAAACCCATTACAAATTAAAAGAAAAGCAGCCAAGATTGTCAGGCTTGAGGACATCCATTAGCCCTCTTTTACATTTTAGAGCTTGTAACAGATGCTGACTGTTGGTGTTAGTCCTTGTCTAATCAAAAAGCCCAATTCTTCATTCTGGAAGCTTAAAATACAAGTTTCTGCCAACAAGAATTCAAACCTGAACCTAAACTACCAGGACTCTCAGGCTTCAGGATTATTTTATGCTCAAGAAGTGATCTTGCCGGGTAAATCACAGTGCTGTGACACATCACACTTCGAAAGGCATTCAAAAAAACCAGTAGTTTATTAGTGGGGTTTTTTTGAGAAGAAACTAGTGATTGTCTGGATTCCTTCCTATTTTCTCAGTCTCCAAATGTTCATAACACCCTGTTCGGGAGGAATAATTCCCATCCAAGTTGTAAAACACTTATAAGTAGATGGGAAAAGCATGAACAGAGCTGTAAAGAAAACAAAACCGCCAGGAGCAAGATCTTATTTTGCATGCTTCTCACTGTTGTATTTTTGCCCCAATTAGCATATTTTAAAGACAAGCCTTTAAAAAAAAAATTCTGCTATCTGCCTGAACTGTTCTCAAGCTTTGAACTTTTCCATCTTTTCTATTGATTTTGGCCAAGTGACCCATATTTAAAAAGGATTTACAATAAAATTATAGCACTTTCTTTTGTGCTGCTGGCTTTCCCAGTGAAAAGCTAAAATGTTTTAAAATTGTCACTTTTGGACAGAGGTAATGGCTGCAATATATTTAGTCTTTTCCCCCTTGTTGTGCTTAAAATGGCTATGCTAATGAAGGGCACAGCTGTTGATACTTTATGGCCTGCTTGGGGGAATAGGGGGAACGAAGGCAAAAAACAGATTGACTGTGTGTCAACAAATGCAGCTGGGAAAGAAAAAAAGAAGCCCCTTGAAGGCCCCTGCAACTTTAAGTCCAAGATAAATGATGTCCCTATGCTTAAAAAAAATGGAGGTTGGAATTCAATAAAGGGGAACTGAAAAGGAAACTGCTTAAAACTGAAAGCCTTTTCTCTGCCTCTAGACAGCTTACAAGAGAAATGAGCAAAACTGACCACAGAAAGAGGGTGAGTGACCAAGAAAGAAAACAAAAGCCTACCCTGGAAAATATATTGCATCAAGGAATTATCTGAAGTGCGCTGCGACCGGTGGGCGGAGCACGTACAGTTTAATGGAGGTGCAACAACTTTTACCCGCTGCCGCCTTCAGGGGAGCGGGCAGCTCTGTGCCAGGAGGGAAAAGGGAGCTGGAATTATTCATATCAAAGCAATAAGAGTGGGGCACAGGGGCAGTGGGGTGATGGTGGATATTCCTGCCTGGGGAGCCATGCTGGGCTGTCCCCATGGCTTGTGCCCGGCCATTGGGACTCACGGCTTGGGGCCGCTCCTAGGGCATGGAGAGAGCAACAGCAGGGCTGGAAGTGGTGCAGGGATGGGCAGCTGGAATTAATGCAGTGAGGAAATGGCAATATTGGGTGCAAACCTGCAGTTTTCATTCCCCAGGTCACGAGACGTCTGGTTTGCATGGAGGCAAACTCCTAACAAAATAACAAGTGGCAGGGAGCCATTTGTTCATTGTCATTTCTTGGACAATTATGGAAGATGAGGACAGTTTTTCCCAGCCTAAGGCAAAGTGCCTCTGTAAGTGTGGCCTGTGTTTCCCAGAGGTATCCTGAGAGCATGGCCTGGCTGCAGCAGTGCCACCAGAGCTGCTGTATCCACCTGCTGAGAACCAGGGTCCAGGCACTCCCACTGCCTGTTCTGGGCCTGGAAAGAGGCTTCCTGGAAAATAAACTCTTGGTAGCAGACGAGGCCAGGAGAGTTGGTGAACCTGGAAATAACCCCTGCTTCTGCTGTGGGAGGAGATGTAGTCTGTGGTGTCCTGCTCTGAGGAACTGTCTGCTCTTCTCTTTCACTTTCCCACTTTTGTCATTCTTTACTCCCACCACTTTTTAAAATTTATTTTTCATTCAAGGCCTTTTTTCCTGGTGTGTTGTTCCCAAGAACATCTGGAAAAGCTTGTCAAATGGAAAAAACAGTTATCTGTTTTCTCAGTTTCTCAATTTTTGCATGTGTGTATGTATACCCTTTAACCTCTGCAAATTCTGTAAAAATGGGAGAAAGGAAAAATAAGTAATTGAAGACAAGGCAAAATCAGGAAATTGAAAAAAATCCTGAAATGAAGTGAAACAGTCATGTCAAATTTTTACTAAAGCAGCAGGACATTAAAATGGCATAGAAAGTTCTCATTTCCTTCTGTAATTGTTTGAAAGAGTTTTAAAAGGCCATACTTTTTACTATTCTTGCTAGATTTTACTTGCTAAAATTCTTGTACCATTAGAGATCAATACCTCCCAGCGATGCTGTGTTTCTGGGATGAACAGTTTGGCTTTGGTTTTCTCCAGAGAAGACTGGAATTTGGTATGGTTGATGTGCAAGAGGAAAAACTGAAAGGTTGCTGTGCCCAAGGACAGAAGAGTTAAGAGATTCCCCCACCCACAATTGGGACTGACTTAGGGAAGCAAACCTCCTTGCCTGTGACAGTGACTCATAGTGTGTCCCACTGCCTCTTTGTAGTTGACAGCTGGGAAAAAATGGAGAAAAAGAAGAGAAAAATACCTGAACTCTGAGTGTGTGATATGACTGACGTGTTCACTGATGTGGGTTGGGGTGATTCCACAGGCAAAGGTTCCCCTGCAGCTGGGCTGACGGGAACACATGAGCCCTGCTGGACTAAGAGGTCATGTTATGAGAAGAAGTAATGCTAAATTTGGTGTGGCAAATGTAGCACGACTGTAAAGTAACTCAGCAGTATCTGAGCTGGAGCTGCTGTTGGTCAATGTTCTCCAAAGGAAAATATCCAACAGGGTTCTGGAAGACCTGTGACCTTGAGGGACTCGATGTCCCATGCACCCATGATTTGGGAAACAGCCTGAAGGGGCTGGCGATATCACAGAGCTGGTGTGTGATGGTCAAAGCCAATGAGTTACACAGAGGCTGCACAGTCCCTGCACAGGCAGTGTGTGAAAGTGCCACTTGCAACAGGGAGCTGATCCCTCCGTACAGGGCTGGACAGACCATGGCTGTGGCCAGCTGCCTGCCCATAGCCCACGGATCTGCAGAGGCCTGGAAAAGCCAGGGAGATGATTTACAATCGTGCTGCTCAGCACACTCAGAGGAAGGCTGAGAGGAGGCTGTGTGGGAGCCAGAGCAGATGGGATTTGTAACTTTTTCTTTGCAGACCAGCACAATTTTCCAGGGGAGATGCAAGCCTGGGATAGTGGCTGTTGATCTCACAGACTTGCCTTGTTTAATTATAATTTGCAGACTGTTTAATAGGGGCCTGTTGACCCCAAGAACCACCAAGAGCCAGAGGTTGAAAACCACCAAATATCTCTGTAGGAAGAAGGTATGTAAAACTTTCATTTATTTAATGGAGCTGAAAACTGCTCAAAATACAATTTCATGTGTATGATTGGACATTGAAGTGACAGACTATGAACTCTGGTGGGCTTGCTGTCATCTGAAGCTCTTTGGTTGGTCAACCTGGGCAGCCCTGCCTGCTGCTGCCATGGGTGCTCCATGTGCTATGAGGGATCTGTAGACCCTCAAAATGTCTGTGCTTTGGACGAGCTACCTCTAAAGCAGGTTTTCATTTTAAAGCCTTTCAGGTGTGGTGTCTCCCACAGTCCTTCTAAACAAAAAAAATCTCAGCAAGCAGCAGGTGAAACTTTGCCTCTTGTTTTTAATATTTATGTATTTATAGTTTCAGCCACCTTTGGATGTTGTCCTCATTTCTGGGTCTGTCAGTTTTAGTGGTTAAGGTTGTCAATATATTGTGTCTCAGCCAGAGCCTGACCTTTGGGACTGGTGTTAGTTCTCTTATTTTCAACCCACGTGGTATGTGGGTGCCTCTGCCTCCCTCCAGGCTCTGCTGCTCTCTGCTGGTCTCCTTCCACTCCATGTGGGTTTCTCAGAGGTGTCAAGTCACCTAAAATTTAACTAAAGGATGCAGGGAGAGGGGAGAGAAGGGTTCAAGTGTGGTCTTTGCCTTTATAAAATAGGAAAAAAGGGTTTGGGGTCATGCTGGTACCTTCTTATGTGCTATCAGGACCTGGGCACAGATTTGTAGGAAATGGGTTTTGCTGGTTCTTGTATGCAAGAGCAGAGGGTCTTTTACAACAGTTTCTTTGGTAATTGTTTCATCCTTCTAATAACACCAGCGCTGTGTGGAGGCACGTGTGTTTCCATCCTTTCCCTGTGTGTCTTCTGGTGGTTTTAAACCTGCTGGCCAGTTTAAAATGCATCTGTCAGCACAGTGAGAGTGTCAGAGATACATCAATCCCACATATCTGTGCCCTAGAAGAAAAGAGAGGTGCAAAATAGGCCCCATCCAAGGGAAAGGTTCCAGTACATGCTTGCAGTTTGCTGGAGAATTTCTCATGCAAATACTGCAGCTCAGGCAGCCCCCAGGTCCCCATCAGACAAACATCTGCAGGAGGCCAGATGTTAACCCTTCCAATACACCACAGGAGGTTTTCTCTACTTCTTCCCTGCTCCTTTTCCTCTCCCTTCTCTCCCACAAAGACAGCCTCTGGCTTTGCCTTGCCAGATGATGTTTAGAGGTGAGTTTAGGGATGCTTAGAGGACATCTGGGGGATGTGCTAGAGCTCAGGGCTGCACCTAAGGCAGGCGTGTTCTGGCTTCTTTGCTCTAGAAAGCAGGTCAGCTCACCCAGGAGACCTGTCTTGGGAGGCATCACTCATCCTGCAGGGCTTCCCATCTCTCCACTGGCTCCAGAGCAACCTGCAGCAGATCATAGACCTGTATTTCAGACACTCAAACCCTCGAGTTTAATACTGCCTCTAACTCTGGTAGTTAGATCCTGAGACCTGCTCCCAGTAGATGTTTTTCCAGGTGAACAAGGAGAGCTGTCCTGCCCCGCTGCAACCCCTGAGCTGCCTGGTGAGGTGTGAGATGCTACAGTCAAGGAGCCCAGAGTGACTGTGCCACCTTTGCCACACTGTGACCATGGTCATCCTGTGTTTCCAGTTAGGAAGGGAGCTCCCACACACAGCAACCTGAGAGACACACACACATGTGGGTGCCCAGGTGTATTTTTAACTCTGCTGCCAACACTTTGGAGCAAGTTCTGAGATGGCTGAGAGGGATTTGATCCAGACGTGTGTCTCTGCCACAAAGCCAGGCTGTGGATCAGCACCAGGCGGGCTCTTCCACCCTCAGTTTGCCCTTAGATGGGGACAGAGCAGCTGCAGGAGCAATCCGTGGTGTGAGTAACTGCAGCGTGCAGCTCTGAAATACCTTCTGCTTGCAGACCCTTGTATTGCCCCAAAGGAATCTGAACAGATTGTCAAGGGAGGATGTTACAGTGCAGGATCCCAGAACTGTGAAAGGATTTAATCCAAACATTTGAAGGAGTCAGCCAGATGGATCCTGACAGGAGGGGCATTGGTGCAAAGCCCTTGCTGGGTCTCTGATGCTCAGAAATCTTCCTAACAATCTCTGTGTCATGAATTCTTTGGTGAGGAACTATATAAAAATACCAAAAGTATATTATGCAATAGGGTGTTTGGGGGTCACAGGGGAGACCTTGAAAATCTAGCCATGAGGCATTTGCATGTAAAAAAACCAAAATTTAAAAAAATTGTAGCTTCTTTCAGCTGCAACCTAAACTTTGTGCTAAGTTAAATCTCCCCAGCCCTGGGCTGATCCCTGCAGCCCCTCCAGGGTTTTCAATGCATCCAACAATGAAAGTGAAATCCAATCCCGTCCAATTAGAGGAAAATGAATGGCTCATCTACAATAAATGGTCTCTGAATAACAATAAGCCAACAAAAGAGCAATGAACTGGAGACAGAGTACAATCTTCCTGAATGTTAATCAACAACTAACTCCACAAGCTTCTTAGAGGTGGAAAGAATTGGAGGAAAATAGATTAGGGAAGCTTTAGAGCACATTGCCTTTTAACTGCTTAGGCCTCACATTTTTACCTAAATACAAGAATGTTTCTAATGATGCCTTTTGCAGAGTGAAGGGTGTGTGTGTGTGTGTGAGTGAGATGGGGGTGTTTGTTCTCAAAGTTAAATGTGTTCAATTTATTTATAGTTTGACATGGCAGGTCCTACTGTATAGCCTCTAGTATTATTTCATTGCTTCATTTATTCAGAAGGCCATTTTTAAAATTGCAAAGTAAAATGGCAGAAGCCTTGGAAAATGCTTTCTGTAGATCTGAGGAATGGGGCTGAATGAATCCAGGAGTTAGCCTGAGACTGAAGAGAAGGTGGAGAGGTGAAAGATGAAGAAAACTCTGCAGTTCAGTGGTTGAAGTGCCATCTGTACCCACAGCTCCCCCAGTGTTCCTGTTAGTCACCCCTAAACACTTTTTCACCCTGTCAAGGCCTGAAACACCTGCAGAGCAACTCAGCTGCTGCTTTCCACTGCACTCAGCCCCACAGGTAATTTTTGTAAAGACAGAGAAGATGCAAGGTGTCCTGACCCATCACTAAGAAGCTCCCACAGCCATCCAGGCTCCATATCCAAGGCAACAAGGTCTCACCCAGCTGAGCTGGGTTGCCCATCCTCTCTACTCAGCCTATTAAATCCCTAATAACCTTTGGGCTTTTATCCTCTCCAGAAATACAGAGAGCTTATTCAGCTGGCCCAGCACTGCCATACCCTCCTGCCTGCCTTGTGGCAGGACGTTTACCCCACTACATCCTCTTCCTGTGTACCACAAATAACGGGTGCATAAAGAGATAACCCAAGGGCAGGAAGGACCAGCAGGTGTCATCTCTGGTGCCAGAGGGCTCAAGCCTCAGCTAAGAATTAACATCTTAGTCTGCAGAGCTGATGAAAAGAGAGATAAAAGAAAATTGCTGACTTAAGAATCATGGTTTTACACTATAAAAGATACACGAGCTAGCACTGGGGCAGAAGTCTCTCACACCCTAAAAGTGTTTGAAGCTTCTCCCCGAAGTTTGGACGCAGGCTTTGTGGTTACTTCCCCGGGGATTGAGGGAGAGGATCTCGATGTGCTGCACCAACAAATTGGACGGTAAGATACATTGAATCCTAAGCTTATACTATTTCTTCGCTAGCTGTAACTGAAAAAGGTACCATTCTCGTGCACTGTATATATTAAACTACTAGTAGTCTTTCTTTTTGTTTTATTCCTGTGCAGTATTGGTTTGCTTTTAAGTCTTATATCTGTTAGTTTCCCCATCTAATAATAAATGATTAATTCTATAATAGACATAATCAGTCATCATTAAAAGAACTTATACATGAAAGTGGGTTTTGGGGTGCTGGCTACCTCAATAAGATTACTACCTACTGCCAAGGCCTGGGCAGGAGGCAAGGACTGATTTTAACTCCCACATCCATTCGTAACATGCCTTCATCCACAGGAGCCAACTCAAAGGCCATGGAGGCCAGGGGAGAGCAGGTTCACCTCACTGCAGACTGGGTTCCCACCTTGGCTGTGGGGGTGGAGGGTTGATCCTCTGGGAAGTGAAGTTCCCCAGCACTGGTGCCACCACAAAAGACGCCATGGAGAGGTCCAAGCAGAAAACAGACGGGAGCAACTTTTAAGGTGAATGATAATTCAGGTTGTATTTTTAGAATTTATTCTATTAGCAGGGTTTCATGTGTTGCATTCTTTATCACAATGGTCTTCCCAGGAGCAGCTCCTAATTTGCTGTCTTGTGGTGTAAAAAGCTGGCAAAGAGGTCCATAGGAAACCAAAGTCTGTCCTTCCTCTGTAAGGTGGGAATGAAGAGAGGAACCATATCCCCCTTTCCCACTCCTGATCTGCTGTACAAGCAAAGGGTCACTTGTATTCTTTCAGAGCAGTAAGAATTTGATTGGCATATAGATAAGCTATTAAGTAATATACATAGAGAGCTAAAGGGGATTTGGAAGGGAGAATTATTAATTTGTAAATTAAATTACAATTTTGTCTCGGCAGCATTAAAATAAATTTCCAAAGACCATTGTCTGCTTGAACAAAGAAAGGAAAAGAACTGTTAGAAGGAGTTTACACAGCTCAGAAATGAGGGGTTATGTGTCTAAATAAGACCAGTGTTGGTGCTCAGCATGTAGCACAGAGAACACATTTGCTGCAGTGTGCTGGGCATGCTCTGGCTAGCACTTGGGAATAACATCACACCCTGCCAAAACTTAGCATAGAGAGCAAGAGATGCCAAGGGGTTTCTTTTGCAAGTCCTGGGAAAAGTTAGGAGTACTTAGCTCCCCAGATAAGGTGCAGTATAAGATTTAGCCCAGGCCCAGGCACCTTAAGAAGCATTAAAAATCTTAGCACTCTAGCCTTGTTGTGCAAAACTGCATGGCTTTATGCTCATTGTATGACAACATGGCACCAACAGGTTAAATAACAGGTCTATAAAACCAGGTTCTGGTACCACAGTTTACCCCAAAGAGCAGCATCTGTTTCTCAAGGTTATGCCTGTGGAGACAGGAGTACTACTTATATAGCAAGTGCTGCTCATCATGGGGAGTCACACTGAAGCTACAAGGTAAGGAAAACTCTGATAAAAAAAACAATATTCTGTAAGAGTTTCAGAGCAGTCATTATCATTTAGAAGAGCAATATCCTGTGAAAACCCATTCCTTTTTCATAGGTGCTTGTTGGAGTTTGGATCTAGTTTTTTCAGTTTTTTTTTCTTCAGGAATTTTTCTCCCATGGGTTGCTAAGGGACTAATGGCTGGGCTCTTAAGAGAGCAAAACACATGGCTAGGGCTTTTCTCCTTGTCAGAGCAGGGCAGAATCCCTCTCATGGAAGCAGGGACAATGTGAGATTTTGAGGACTGAAAAAGCAAGGGTAGGGGGAGGGCTACCCTCTTGCTCAGGATGCTGAGAGCCAGACGGTTGGAGCTGCTGTCTGCTGAACCCACAGCCACTGAGAAGCCAGCATGGAGCTGCTGGTCTTTCTGCTGTGAGTTTTTCCCTCTACCCCCATCGGGAGCCGAGTTGCCTGCCACCAGCCTGTCTCTGCCCTGCTCCTCCACACCGCTCCAAGTTTTTTGCTCCACTGTAACTGGGCTCCCCGTGCACGCCAGAACCTCCCGCTGTCCCAACTCACTGTGTCCGAGGATCCTGCTGCGGCACCAACACCAGCCGCCCCCCCCAAGGGTCTGTGAAACAAAGGCTCTCCTCCATCCCTCTCTGCCTCGGGCAGCTGCCATCGCTGTTGTGTTATCTGAGCTCACGCCAGAGCGCCCCCTGCAGCCACCGGGGAATCATCACACCCGGAACGCCCCCTGCAGCCGCAAAAGAACCACCACACCCGGAGCGCCCCCTGCAGGCTGTGACTGGAACTGCACCAAAGGGGAATAGTGCCTGAAACCAAGCAGGCTGCTACTGGGTTTCTGGTTCTGACTGTTGGTTAACGCCATAGTTGTTGTTATTTGTTAGCTTTTTTTTAGATATTAGTAAAGAACTGTTTTTCCTATTCCCATACCTTTGCCTGAGAACCTCTTGATTTCAAATTTATAATAATTCAGAGGGAGAGGGGTTACAGTTTCCCATTCCAAGGGAGGCTCCTGCCTTCCTTAGCAGACACCTCTCTTTCAAACCAAGACAGATTTTGGTGCCCAATGTGAGGCCCGAGGGCATCGAGAGGAAAAAGGATAACAGTTCTTGAGTAACGCAGTTTTTGTGTGCTGGATATAGGAACCTCATTAGGTTGCACCATGTGGTCTAACTTATCCCGGTTTGGATGGCAAGTGATCACGGCTGTCTCTCTCCCATTTGCAGCCCTGTATCTAAACATGAGCCTTATAACTAAGGCTACGGTGGCTGTTATGCAGTTTGTGTTTTGGGTGAATAGGGTGAGGAATTCATGGATTTTCAACTTCCTCTGGAAGGCAGGCATATGGATTCAGAGCTATCACACACTAACGACATGTTTTCGGGATTACTTTAATAATGGTACCTACTGCGAGGAAATGACACCAAAAGAGATCTTCTCACAACCCTTCACCCAGCTCTTTGGGCCTACCCCGGCAATTATTGAAGGGTTCAAATCTTCTCTAGATGCTAATGATATCATACAGTGACTGGTGTTCCTGATAGTCCTACTCTATTTAGCATTCAGAGATAAGGGGGGGTGAGACTTGGATAGCCACCCTGACACCTACCCCAGACAATAGGGATGGGGCCCCAGAACCTGACATGACCCCAGAGACTAGGGATGCTGCCACAGAACCTGACACGGCCCCAGAGACTAGTAATGCCTGAGGGATTTTTTCTGCTTTTCTCCTGAATATTTCTTACACTGTTCCCTATATTCACAAGTATTAGCATGCATACTTGTGATGCCTTAGGTGATAGTTTAGCCTGGTTTCATGGTGTTTAGTAGGCCGGTAGACTAAACACCCCTGAAACCACGTAGAGTTAGAGACCAAACACCCTGTTTTCGTGAGCCCTCAAGGTCTCCTAGTAGGATAGATTTTGTAAACTAGAAGTTAGCCCACCCCGGACCCTTATTGGGCCCTCTGGTTAGATATGCTCATGTGTAGAGTCTTTAATTGTATACTCTATTGGGGAGAGGGGGCTTTTTGCGACGTGTTCTACCTGGACGGCAGAAGCCATCAAACGGGATCCTATTAAAATACCGAGGTAAACAACCCCCAACCCTTTCACTGTGTCTGAGCCTTTATTTCCTAAGACCAGAAAAAGGCATCAGTCATTGGCGACTCCACCGGGACCCTAGAGACCCCGAAAAGTTGCAGTTTTGGGCTGAGAATATCTCGCCTAGCCCCTTTGCCGGCACCTATGGGGTTAAGCGGCAGTCCAAGGCTGTGACCGGGCTCTAGGACCCAGCGCCTGAAATCACGAAAGAGGTGAGTGAAAGCCGGGGAGACGTACTTCGGTATTGTGCTAGCACCAGGAGGGAGGTTGGGAGGTTGGGCGGGGGGGTCTGAGAGGCCCCTAGAAAGGGGGGAAATTAACCCCCTTCCTGCAAAATCGTGGTAAGGAGAGAACGCTCTCCAGTTAAACCACGGGAGGTTGGTGGGAGGGAACAACAGCTGCAAGTTGGTTCAGTAGCTTAAGGCGCTTAAGGCGTGCAGTTTGGCTGTTTAAGGCTCATTTCTAAGCAGTTACCACTAGAGAGAGAGACGGTTTTTTCCTGGCCGATTTCTCTTTTTATGAGTAAAATGGGGTGTAACTTTTCGGAGAATGTACAAGTCCCCGGAGAATCTCCATTAGATCTGGTATTGAAAAACTGGCGATATTTAACAGGAAGGAGAACCCCCCTGGACACACAGGAGCTGATAAGACTCTGTACATGGGTCTGGCCGATGTTAAAATTAGGAGGACAGAGAGTGTGGGCACGCTTTGGTGTTGCGGTGGTTCAGAACCAGAGGACTTCCGGACAGGATCCACGGACAGAGGGTTTCCCCCGGAGCTCCCAGGGGCAGCAGTTGGACCACCAATCCACGGACCCAAGCTCCTGCTATTGGTTACTGGACTTGTCTGTTATGTATTCCCGCTCTGGGAAATTCCCTATCACTCCATAGTTCATTCGTTGTTCTCTCTTTTCCCCTCCCCTCCCTAAACCCCATTTGATCATGTACCCCAGCCCCTCCCCTGTATTGTCCCCTCCCCTCATCCTATTGGGTGTTGTTCCTCCCTTAAATACCGATGTAATAAGCTGCTCTTGGCTCTTGGTCCATGTGCTCCCTTTGGAGGCAATAAACCTACCGAAATCACATACCAAGAGACCTCCTTCTCTGGTAGTTCTTTGCTGTTTCACCACGCTCCGGGGGCAACACCTCCCCGGACCGAATGCGGACCAGCTGTGCCCGCAGTAGGCACTCCTAGGAAGTCTTCCAGATCGCGAACGACTTCCTAGGGTAGCGCTGGGACTCCGCTGCCGGTACCAGGGTGGGACCGAAGCAGGGAACGCAACACTTTAGGAGTCTAGAAAATGAAATAGTCACAGAGCTAATGGTAGAATTGCGAGCTCTGCGCAGGTTTGATGAGTTAAAATATGCAGAACTTTTTACCATATTACTGAATAGAGAGGAGGCGTATGAGGTGCAGAAAGGCTGTTTGGAGATGGTGGTAAAAGGGAAAGGAAACGTGAGGAGGAGGAGGAGAAGGCAGCAAGTGACTAACGAAACGGAGGAAACAGATGTTATGGACATGGTGGCCCCAGCTTTGCGTACGGGAAGGGGGGGATCGCCTCCCGTGCCACCGCCGCCATTACAGCCGGTGCAGTTGGGGGTGGGCAATGGAGGCGCGCAGCCGGCGTCCCCTCCCCCACCCCCACAGGCTCCGCAGCCAGCACCCACACCGGCCCCGCAGCCAGCGCCCTCACCCCCATCCCCACCCCCGCCGGCTCTGCCGGCGCCAGCGCCACCGCCCCCTCCCCCTCCTCCTCCCCCCCCGCCCGCTCCGAACGCGGGGGCAGGGGCGGAGACCAACCGGCCCCCCTACCATCCAGGGGCTGGGCGTGGGGCGGGGGGGGAGGCGAGCAGACCCTTGCCCCCTGACGACTCTGGGGGCGGGGAAAGGCATGGGGAGGGGGCAGGCTGACCCTCGCACCCCGACCGCCCACGGGGCGGGCACAGACCGAAAGTGGAGGCCGATTGGCCCCCTGACCACACAGGGGTGGGCGAAGGCACGGAGAGGGCGGAGAGGGGGCTGGCTTGTTGCCAGTTCCTGACCGCCCCTGGAGGGGGCGCGGACCGGGAACAGAGCCTAACTGGCCCTTGCCACCCGACCTGGCCCGAGCCTGGGATGAGTACCCTCGATCGAGGTAACCTCGATCTCAGCTTCGCCGCTCTTCCACCGTCGGGGAGAGGGGCAAAGCTACCCTGACTAGAGGCGGGTGGGACGTGCCTGATCCAAGTTACTTTTCCGAAAGGGGGGACAGAGACGACCATGCCGGATTCCCCCTCCGCCGCTCTGCCAGTGCTAGGATTAAAACGGAATGGGATGATGTGGATACAGATGAAACACGAGAGGAGGGTGGCAGGAGGAGGGGAAAAATAGCCCAAGAAGCTGTAAGTGTTGCTAGTGATGCCTTTTTTCTGGTCTTAGGAAATAAAGGCTCAGACACAGTGAAAGGGTTGGGGGTTGTTTGCCTCGGTATTTTAATAGGATCCCGTTTGATGGCTTCTGCCGTCCAGGTAGAACACGTCGCAAAAAGCCCCCTCTCCCCAATAGAGTATACAATTAAAGACTCTACACATGAGCATATCTAACCAGAGGGCCCAATAAGGGTCCGGGGTGGGCTAACTTCTAGTTTACAAAATCTATCCTACTAGGAGACCTTGAGGGCTCACGAAAACAGGGTGTTTGGTCTCTAACTCTACGTGGTTTCAGGGGTGTTTAGTCTACCGGCCTACTAAACACCATGAAACCAGGCTAAACTATCACCTAAGGCATCACAAGTATGCATGCTAATACTTGTGAATGTAGGGAACAGTGTAAGAAATATTCAGAGAAAAAGCAGAAAAAATCTTTCAGGCATCATTTCCCCCCTTTTAGAGACTAACAAGATTCTACTTTGTCTAGTCTCTACTCTACCTTACTCTATTCTACATTACCCACAGTATCGGTTTATGCAACTGACCGACATGCAGGCTACTATACAGATGATGACTACAATTACAACTACTATAAATGTTTCTCTTATCCAGGCCCAGTTTGGTAACCATGAGGTAAGGGTGTCAAAGATCTGGTCAAATTTTAAGGTGTCATTTTTGGAAGCTATTTCATGCAAAATTTGAGTTCCCTTCCAAATTTCATTCACATCTTTTCTAACTCTTCCACTTTGGTTCACATAAGAACAACAGGTGGTATTAACAATAGCACATACACCTCCTTGTGCAGCCAGTATGAAATTAAGGGCTATCCGGTGCTGCATAACTGCACGGGACATACTGTCAACTTCCTCTTGTAAGGCTGAAATTGCATCTGCAGCGTGCCTTTCCATACTTTCAACAACACCTGAGATGTTTACAATCGCCCTTTCCAATTCCATCACTCCGAGAGAGGGAATGAGAGCTTTGACTATAGTATGGAAAAGTGTGGGATGCTCTATGAGGGGATTAAGTGATCTTTTTGCTCTGTTGTTTGGGTTTTCGAGATGATCAAATATTGTTATATTTGGGACCACAGCCCCAAGGGCACAAGCCTGATCTTTATTTACAGGCAGGATTTTCCAGGCTTCATTACCGCATATCCAACACAACCCCATCCCAAATGGTATAGCCAGTCTCCACCCTGTCAATTTCATTTTTGCTGCAATCCTTGGGTCTATTATTTCCCTGAATATGGTGTGACTACAATATGGAGGAAGAATGGCTTTTCCTGTGGCATTTACCACTGCACAGGGAACAGTGTAGTTCCCACGTTCTATCAGGCTGCTCAGGGGTATAGGAGGAAAAAGGGTACTATTGATTGGTTCCCACCTTTCAGTACGGTTTTCTTCCATTAGAATGCCAATTAGTGGCCAGTGACCACTCTCATGTAGAGGTGGTATCTGGGTACAGATCCAGCAATTGTTCCTATTAAGGACCTTAGACACATTTTGGACTACAGCCTTGTGTAAATCATGGGACAAACCCTGAGTCATAGTTACCATTTGGGCAGATAACAGACATGTAAAGAACAGTTTAAACTCCATCCTCCTGATCCATATCAGTCTTTGCTTTCTTGATGGTCTCGGGAGCTGAAGCCTTCTTCACTCTGGAATAGTGGATCCACGGTCCCTTGCCGGCAACTTTGACTGCAGTGAGGGTGGTCAGCAAAACTTGGAACGGTCCCTTCCACTTGGCTTGCAAGGGGTCACCGTCCCACCACTTGATGTAGACCCAATCTCCAGGCTGGAACTGATGAGCAGGTGTGTCCAGTCCTATTGGCCTGAACAACACGACAAATCTCTGGAGCTTCTGCAAAGTGGAACTCAAAGCCATTAAGTACTTCTGCAAATCAGCTTTACCTTTCACATGAATCTCTCCCGGGATATGTGGAGCCTGATAAGGCCTGCCATATAATATTTCATAGGGACTTATATTGTCCCTTCGCCTTGGCTGTATGCGAGTTCTCAGCAAGGCTATTGGCAGGGCTTGGACCCAGGTCATGGATGTTTCTTGACAAATTTGACAAATCTGGGTTTTGAGGCTGTTGCCTTTTCCCCCAGCCTGGAAAAGAAACTTGAGATCATTTTAGCAAGGAGGTAATATAAAAGGGGATCTTTATTTTGAAGGTCTTCAGGAGCAGTTATGGAAAGGTGTCCATAAAAGCCCACCCCCTCCAGGGGTGAGTACATATTTATAGCTTCTAGGAAATTAGCATAATTGATTAAAAGCACCAATAAGGAGAACAAGTGGTGATTCAATTCCCCCCCAGGTCCAGCCCCTTCTCTGGAGCCCCCCTCTCAGCACCGGCTGTACTTTGTTTATGAAAATGTACCTCAGAGTTGTTCTCAGCCTTGGTTCCCAGGAAGAACCGAGATAGGACAGCGCCTTGCACCCCCCTGGGGCTTGGAGCTCTGGAATTTGTTTTCTCTTTCTGCTTAGGGAAAGGCCATGGAAAAGTACTGGAAAAACTAGCTATTAATACAGTAGGCTACAGAGCTACAAATATATGTGCAAAGAGAACAGAGAACATATAAAAGAAAAAAGGCAGAAACCAAATGGCATCATTCTCCCCTTTTTTAGAGACTAACAAGACTCTATCTTGTCTAGTCTCTACTGTGCATTTAACCATACCTCTGGTTTATACAACTGGCTATCCCACTAGTTGTTATACAGATGCCAATTATAACTACAGCTACTATGAACATTTCTTTTATCTAGGTTCAGTTTGGTAACCATGAAGTGAGTGTACTGAAGATATTCAAGGTTCAGTAGGCTTTTTTGAGAGTTACTTGGTGTAGAATTTGAGTTTGCTTTCAAATTTTAACCAAATTTCTAAAAAATTTTTCACTCGGATGTGCATAAGAACAACAACCAGTATTAATGATTTTGTGGCTAGTAGGAAATTAAGAGCGATTTTGTTTTGTCAACAGCCCTTAATATGATTAAACATTACATTTGGAATCACAGCCCCATGGGCACAGGCCCAATCTTTATCTTGGGGCAAAACTTACCAGGACAGATTCTCATATCCAATACCACTTTGACAAGTTGTCCTTATGAAGAGTTTTTGGATACATTTTGGGCTAGAGTTACAGGCAAATTTTAGGACTAAATTTGAATCATGGTTACCGACTGTACAGATAAGAGGTACAAAAGAACAGTTTAAATCATATCATCCCAATTTGTATCAGTCTCTGTTTTCTGGTTGTCTATGGAGCAGACGTCTTCTTAACTCTGGAGCAGTGAATTCAAGGCTCTCTGCCAGCAGCTTTGGATTTGGTGAGAGTAGTCAGGACTTGGAATGACCCTTTCTACTCAGCTCGTAAGGTTACTGTCTCTCCATTCAACATAGACTCAGTCTCCAGGCTTGAATAGTTGCTAGTTTTCCTTCCTTCCTTCTTTCCTTCCAGATGACTTTGCTCAGTTCTAGATCTTTCATTGATATAATCAGTTCAGCTTTTTGTGATGGTACATTTGATGGCAACACTTTTCTCATGGTTACCTGGTTCGTGGTTGTCACTGCATAACCTGTCTTTTGTTTGCCATCTCGCATGAAGCTGCTCTCAGCTGCATACAGCTCCTAGTCTGGCATATCCTTCAGATCTGCTCTGCTGGAATAGGCTTCTTCCATGGTCTGCAAACAGTCAAACTTAGATACATTATCAGTTAGTGCTGGGAACAGACATACTAGGATTGACAGCAAACGTTTTCAGAATAACATTATTTAGTTTCAGTAGCATGGCATAGGGTCCATGTCCTCCATGTTCACAGAACAAACTTACAGTGGGTTGCATGCAACTGTTGGATGTATCAATTCTTGGCTGCTGGTTGGATGCAGCAATTTTCAGTTGCTGACTGCCCTAGTTCTCTAGTTTCAGGATTATTTTACATAATAGTAAAGAGTCCTTGGTCCTTTTTACTCACAGGGATACAGGAGAAGGTCTTCTACAAATGTAACTCAGTAAACCATCCTATTTGTTAACACAGGACTCTGCTTACTTATAGCATGCTTTAAGGGAGCCTAAAAACGGCTTCTTGTTCTTCGGGCTCGGTGTTCTCCTTTTGAGTGCCTACCAGAGCAGACAAAGAGCGCTCACTGCCCTCGCACGGCCGGGGACAGGCGCGGCATGCAGGCATCCCCGCCCAGGGGCACCCCCAGCTCGCCCGTGCTCGGCCCGTGCTGCTGCTCACAGTGGCTCTCGGGCGTCTTTAAAATAAAACTCATTACTGTGGAAAGTGCGATAGGGCCGTTCCTTCCCGTAGATCTCACACTCCCGGCCCGCTCCGGGCCGGTGCGGGCGGGGCCCAGGGGCAACGAGTGAGCCGGGCCGTGGCTGCGCAGCGGCGGCCCCCCCTCCGCCGGAGCAGGGCCGGAGCAGCGCAGCGGCGGCCCCGGTCCCGGTTCGCTTCCTGGGACCGCTCCCCCGCGCATC
This sequence comes from Eopsaltria australis, assembly GCA_034509425.1. NCBI lineage: Eukaryota > Metazoa > Chordata > Aves > Passeriformes > Petroicidae > Eopsaltria > Eopsaltria australis. Next base: position 38,255 of record JAVTVJ010000630.1, on the reverse strand, counting down.
CCCCGGCCGTCACCAGGGCAATGGCAGGAATCACCTCCGCCCCTCTCAGAGCGGCTGGTGCCCCGCTTCTCTCATGGGGGAGTGACCGCCCTGCTCGCGGAGCCGTCCCGGGAGTCCGGGAGTCCCCCTTGCCTTAAAATCTTGGAAAAAAACTTTTTACAGATGGAACATAGAAAGTGGGGGCTTCTCCCCTTTCCCTTACAATGGTGCGAACCGAGCTTTCTCGGCCGCTCCACAAAACTTGCTGGAAGCGAGGATCTCTCCCTTGCCTCCCACTAAGGAGCAGGCTGGACACCCAGCCACTCCACAAACCTGTAGGAAGTGGGAATCTCTCCCCAGCCTCCCACCAAGGAGCAGGCTGGACACCCAGCCGCTCCACAAACCTGTAGGAAGTGGGAATCTCTCCCAGCCTCCCACCAAGGAGCAGGCTGGACACCCAGCCGCTCCACAAACCTGTAGGAAGTGGGAATCTCTCCCCAGCCTCCTACCAAGAAGCAGACCAGGCCTCCCCCGGCTGCTCCATGCCCAGATGTCTCCAGGCCAGCTTTCAATTCAAAACTCGCATGTGCTAAACATGAAATAAACTTTCGCACTGTGATTTGCTTTTCTCCACCAGTGAACAATCTCAGCTGAGATCACACACCCGCCTCCTCCCCACCAGCCGATCTCTGGGGCAGGTTGGAAAATCGGCAACAGGAAAAACTTGGAGAAATGATTTCAAAAGCAAATTCTCTCACCACCACGCCAGGTTGTCCTGGGATCGCTAACAAATACTGACTTTAAACAGATACACAATACATAAACAATACACACACACACAAACTGAACACTACACAACAAAAAGAACCACTTTTATACTACCTCCTGTGGGATCTTGGAACCATGGTGTCTCGAGCTCAGGCCCGTGGCAGGGAATTCTTTAGATTGCTGTCAGAAAGGAATTCCTTGCAGGATGTTTTCGGTCCAGAGGAAGGGTACCAGGTTCTCGTGTCCCTTCTGGGTGTGCCAAATAACTGTTGCCTTTTTCCCCAGCCTGGAAAAGAAACTCGAGATCATTTTAGCAAGGAGGTAATATAAAAGGGGATCTTTATTTTGAAGGTCTTCAGGAGCAGTTATGGAAAAGTGTCCATAAAAGCCCACCCCCTCCAGGGGTGAGGACATATTTATAGCTTTTAGGAAATTAGCATAATTGATTAAAAGCACCAATAAGGAGAACAAGTGGTGATTCAATTCCCCCCCAGGTCCAGCCCCTTCTCTGGAGCCCCCCTCTCAGCACCGGCTGTACTTTGTTTATGAAAATGTACCTCAGAGTTGTTCTCAGCCTTGGTTCCCAGGAAGAACCGAGATAGGACAGCGCCTTGCACCCCCCTGGGGCTTGGAGCTCTGGAATTTGTTTTCTCTTTCTGCTTAGGGAAAGGCCATGGAAAAGTACTGGAAAAACTAGCTATTAATACAGTAGGCTACAGAGCTACAAATATATGTGCAAAGAGAACAGAGAACATATAAAAGAAAAAAGGCAGAAACCAAACGGCATCAAGGGTTCCATTCATACGCTCAACCTTGCCACTTGCCTGGGGCCTGTATGGTGTGTGCAGGTCCCAGGCAATTCCCAGAACCCTGCTGACTTCCTCAACTACCATTGCAACAAAGTGAGTTCCCCTGTCAGATGACATTCCTAGAGTAACCCCGAATCTTGGAATTATATGATTCAGCAAGGCTTTCACTACTTCTCTTGCTGTGTTGGTGCAACAGGGGTAAGCTTCAGGCCATCCACTGAAGGTGTCAACCAGTACCAGTATATACTTACATCCCTCTTTGCGTGGCATCTCAGCAAAATCGATCTGCCAATAATCTCCCGGGAGATCTCCTGTTTTTGTCACCCCTAACACAACCCGTTTGCTCGTGTCAGGATTGTTTTTACAACGGGTATCGCACTTGCTGGTTATAGACTGCACGATATCCGTCATCCCTCTCCCTATTACCACCTTTCTAAGATGTTTTAAAAGATTTTCTGTTCCCCAGTGAGTACTTTCATGCTCTCGCTGGGCTATTTCCCGAAGGAGGAAGGGTGGAACTACAACCTGTCCTGTTGAGGTAACGGCCCACCCCCCTTCTTTGATCTCAGCCTTAAGGTGCTTGATTAATTTGTGATCCCCCTGATCGTATTTTGGGGTAAACTCTGACAAATCTATTTCTTTCTGTGGTATCACTGTAAAAATGCCTTTTTCTGCAACCCCTCTTGCTTCATCAGCAAAGCGATTTCCCAGTTCAGGGGCTTTCTTCCCTTTTTGATGGCCTTTGCAATGCATGACAGCTACTTCGGTTGGCTTCCAAATACTCTGCAGAAGTGCAAGAATCTGTTCAGCATGCTTAATCTCATTACCTTGTGCAGTCAGCAGGCCACGTTCCTTCCAGATAGCTCCGTGGGCATGAACAACACTGAAGGCATATTTGGGATCAGTCCAGATGTTTACCTTCTTTCCCTCACTCAGCTCTAGAGCCCTTGTTAGTGCAATGAGTTCAGCTTTCTGTGATGATACATCTGGAGGCAAGGCTTTTGCCTCTATGACTTCATCTGTGGTGGTTACAGCATATCCCGTCATTCTCTTACCATTTCTCATGAAGCTGCTTCCATCGGTATACAGCTCCCAGTCTGGGCTCTTCAGGGGACTGTCCTTCAGGTCTGGTCTGCTAGAATAAGTCTCCTCTATTGTCTGTAGACAATCATGTTCAGGCATGCTGTCAAGTAATGTGGATGACAAAAACATTGCAGGGTTTACCACAGATGTTGTTTTCAGAGTAACATCATCCTGCTCCAGCAACACAGACTGATACTTCAGCATTCTGCTAGGGGATAGCCAGTGATTCCCCCTCTGTTCCAGCACAGTTATTACTGCATGGGGTACATACATGACAATGTGCTGTCCAAGGGTGAATTTATGGGCCTCCTGTATTAGGAGGACAGTTGCTGCCACAGCTTTCAGGCATCCAGGCCACCCTTGACTAACATTGTCTAGCTGTTTTGAAAAGTAGGCTACAGCTCTTCGCTGGTCCCCAAGGTGCTGTGCTAGTACCCCCAGAGCAGCATTCAGTCGCTCATATGTAAAGAGTTCAAAAGGCTTATTCAAATCCGGCAGCCCCAAGGCTGGGGCAAACATTAGGGAACGTTTCAACTGTTTGAAGGCAGCCCTTGCACTTTCTGTCCACATGATTGTTCCCTTTTCGGCTGCCTTAAGGACCTCATACAGAGGTTTTACCAGCAGTCCATAGTTTGATATCTATAGGCGACACCAACCTACCATTCCCAGGAAGGCTTGCATTTCTCTCACAGTGTGGGGCTCTGGAAGGCGACAGATAGCTTCCTTCCGCTCTTTGCTGAGTTGTCGGTGTCCACGGAAAATTTCCAGCCCCAGGTAAACTACTGTTTCTCTGGCAATCTGGGCCTTCTCTCTCGAGACCCAATAACCACTCTCGCCCAAAAAGTTCAACAGACTTACGGTTAGCTGGATACACTCATCTCACGTTCTGGTTGCCACTAGGATGTCATCAACATACTGAAGAACAACTCCTCCTGGCTCCTGTTTCCTCCAGTCCTCCAGTTCTCTTGCCAGCTGGTTTCCAAATAGCGTGGGACTATTTTTGTAGCCTTGAACCAATACTGTCCAGGTGAGCTGGGTCTTCCTTCCTGTTTCAGGGTTTTCCCACTCAAAGGCAAAAATTTCTTGGCTGTCCTTGTGCACAGGAATGCAGAAAAAGGCATCTTTAAGATCTAAAACAGTGAACCACCCCAATTCGTCTGTTAGCGTAGTCAAAAGTGTGTAGGGATTGGCTACAACTGGATGTATGTCTTCTGTTATTTTGTTAATCTCCCTTAGATCCTGCACTAATCGATAACTCTTACCATCTGCTTTCTTCACTGGTATAATTGGGGTGTTATACTTGGATTCATATTCCACTAGCAACCCAAATTTGAGAAACTTCTCAATTATGGGTGCTAGTCCTTTGCGACCTGCTAATTTCAGAGGGTATTGTTTTTGCCTTACCGGTGTAGCTCCTGCTTTGAGTGTAATATTTACAGGTTCAGCTCTTTTGGATCTCCCAGGGATATCATTGGCCCATACTATAGAACTGACAGCATCTTCTATTTCTTTGGGAATTTCTCCATGGCATTCCTGTATAAGAATAGCTGCTGCTTCTATGAATTTAGATTCAGGAATTATGACTTTTACCCCCCCATCTCTGGAGAATTTAATTTCTGCCTCTAGTTTCTCTAATAAATCTCTGCCCAATAATGGCATTGGTGAATTTGGCATATACAGGAACTGGTGTGTCACCCAGTGTTTTCCCAATTTGAATGTTAAAGGTTGGAAAAAAGGCCGTGTTTCACTTACCCCGGTGGCTCCTACCACATCCACAGTCTCTTGGCTCAGTTTACCTTTTAAAGTATTTAATACAGAATAGGTCTCCCCTGTGTCAACCAGAAATTCAACATCCTCATTTCCCAGCTTAACTATAACTGAAGGCTCTGCTGGGGGAGATGCCTTTGGTCGCCGTCTATCATCATCCACAGCTAGTTCCAGAGCTGGGGGTGTCTTTTTCGTTCATGCTGGACACTCATTTTTCCAGTGTCCCTTCTGCTTGCAAATGGCACATTGGTCCTCAGCTAGAGGAAAACGGGGTCCCTTCTTTGGTGAGTTGGATGACTTTCCCTTATCGTGGTTTTTCTTATGGTGGGGCTTATTCTGTTTGTCCTTATCTGCTGAATCTCTGTTCTGATACACCTGCCAGGCTATTTCCAACATTTTACTTATATCCTGTAACCCCTTAATTTTTGCAGTTTTTTCCTTATGTCATCTGCAGACTGGCCCATAAAGATTTAGGCCAGCTGGAACTTCTGATCCGGTGCGTTGAGGTTCAGAGCTGTCTATTCCTGCACAGACTCTTTAAGTCTATTCAGAAACTCTGTAGCAGTCTCGTTTGGATTTTGTTTGATCTCATATAATTTTGAAAAATTCACTGCTTTAGGAATGCCACATCTCAACCCATAGATCACCCATTTTTGAAACTGCTTTAATTTTGCCATTTGTTCAGTGACATTGGGATCCCAGCCAGGGTCAGAGAGTGGGTATATGTCATGAGGCATCCCTTGGAGAGTTCCAGCTGCAATTTGGGCCTGTATAGCATCTATGGCAGCTTTATTAACCATTTCCCTTTCTGTGCTATCTAGTAATTCATCCAGCATCACATTCAAGTCTCCCCAGTCAGGGTTTTGAGCCCTTATAGCCCTCTCTACCCATATGGCTACTTTCTCTGGGTTGTCACTATACTTTCCAACAGAGTCTTTCCACAGCTGTAGCTCTGCAAGAGAGAATGGTGTCTTTATATAAATCACTCCCTGGTTTCCCACAGCCTGTCTCAGAGGCACTTCTGCAGCAGGCCCTTCCCTTCCCGCTTCATCTCTCTTTGATCTCGTGCGCCCTGCAATTGGACTAGCAGCTCCTATAGCTTCTTGGGCTATTTTTCCCCTCCTCCTGCCACCCTCCTCTTGGGAACCATCTGTATCCACATCATCCCATTCAGTTTTAATCCCAACACTGGCAGGGCAGCGGAGGGGGAATCTGAGGTGGTTGTCTCTGTCCCCCCTTCTAGAAAAGTAATTTGGGTCAGAGACGTCCCACCCGCTTCTGGTCAGAGTGGCTTTGCCCCTCTCCCCGACACTGGAAGAGTGGCGAAGTTGAGATCGTGGGTACCCCCACTCATCCCAGGCTCTGGCCAGGTTGGGGGGCAGGGGCCAGCTGGGCTCTGCTCCCACCCTGCACCCGCCCCCTGTGTGGTAAGGGGGCGAGAGCCAGCTGGCCCCCTCTCCACCCCTTCGCCCGCCCACCAGGTAATCGGGGGGCCGGGACCAGCCCGCCTCCTCCCCCACTCCACACCCGCCCCCCAGGGGTCAAGCGGCTGGTCAGCCTCTGCCCCTACCCCTGCGTTTGGAGTGGGCAGGGGAGGGGGCAGAGGGGGTGGCGGAGGAGAGGGAGGGGCCGGTGATGGCGGCAGTGCTAGCTGTGGCCGCAGCTGCGGCCACAGCAGCAGTGAGGGTGGAGGGGGTGGCGGCGCCAGCTGTGGCCGCAGCGACGGGGGAGCGACGGGGGCAGCGTCTGCGGGCCCCTGTCCCCTGCCCCCAACTGCACTGGCTGTAATGGCGGCGGTGGCACGGGGGGCGACCCCCCATGTCCCTACGGAAGGCTGGAGCCACCATGTCCATGTCTTTTTCTTCCGTTCTGTTAGTCACTAGCTGCCTTCTCCTCTTCCTCACCTTTCCTTTCCCTCATACAACCATCTCCAAACAGCTTTTCTGCACCTCATACACCTCTTCTCTACTCAGTAATATGGTAAAGAGTTCTGCATATTTTAACTCATCAAAACTGTGCAGAGCTCGCAGTTCTACCATTAGCTCTGTGACTATTTCGCTTTCTAGACTCCCAAAACGTGTCCACAGCCTCTGTTCTCCTAATTTTAGCGTCGGCCAGACCCATGTAGAGCGTCTTATCAGCTCCTGTGTGTCCAGGGGGGTCCTCTTTCTGGTTAAATATTTCCAGTTTTTCAATACCAGATCTAACGGAGAGTCTTCGGGGACTTGTGCATTCTCCTCCAAAAATGTACACCACATTTTAATTATAAACGGAAAAATTGGCCAGAAAAAAAAGTCTCGCCCTGGTGACTTACCTAGCCTGCAAACTACAACCACTAACTAACGATAACAGCTTAAAAGTTATAAACAGCAAAACTGCAAATATGAGAAAACTTTAAGAAGTTTTCTCAGCCAAGTCTCGAACCCGTGACTCCTGGCTTTGCAGTTTTCTGATCAGCTCCTTAAACCACTAAACCACCTTGCTGCTGTGATCCCACCCACCAACCTCTCATGGTTTGACCCAAGAGCGTCCTCCCCTTACCATGATTTTGCAGGGAGAGGGGTTAATCCTCCCCCCTTTTAGGGGTCTCTCTGACCCCCCCCTGCCCAACCTCCCAACCTCCCTCCTGATGCTAGCACAATACCGAAGCACGTCTCCCCCGCTCCCACTCACCTCTCTTCCGTGCCTTCGTGCGCTAGGTGCTAGAGCCCGGTCACAGTCTTGGACTGCTGCCTGTGCCCCGTAGGGTGCCAGTGAAGGGGCTGGGTGAGATATTCTCAGCCCAAAACTGCAAGTTCTCAGGATCTCTATGGTCCCTTTGTGGTCGCCAATGACTGATGCGTTTTCCTGGTCTTAGGAAATAAAATCTTAGACATGGTTAGAGGGTTGGGGGTTGTTTACCTCGGTGATTTAGTAGGATCCCATTTGATGGCTTTGTCTTAGGTTACAATGGTATGTATTCTATGACCATCTTCGTGGGATGTTGGGGGCTGGGCGTGGCAGTGTTCCTGATGGCTGCAGAATGGTGTGCTAATGGGCCAGTCGTTAGGGCCAGATGGGCATTTCACTCACCCCCAAAATAGTGCAGATAGTGACTCATCATCCCATTGTGAGATGTCCGGCCCAAGGGGAGGAGCCAATGTATCCCGATCTGCATATAAACTCAGATCTGAAGCACCATAGGCAGCTTTTTCCACGGGATTCCCTGAGGAAGACCAGACCCTTCTACACCACCACTGGACCTTCAGAAGAGAACTACACCTTTCTCAGGATCATTGCTTCAACAGAACCGCATCTATCACTCCCAGAGGACTGCAACCACCTTCTAAGTGGACTACTACCAACACCCTGACCGACAGGGTGTCAGGTTGTATTCTGACTCTGTCAGTGGTTTCTTTTTTTTTTTTTTCTTTTTTTTGTATTACTACATTTTTCCTATTAAACTGTAGTTCTGACTTTGAGCCTCTCACTGATTTGTTTTTCAAACTACCACATTTTTTGGTGCCCAACGTGTGGCCAGGCCCTGAGGAAAGTCAGAATTACAATTTTGTGTTCTAGAAGCCACCTATTCACCATGATACTCAACATACTTACATGTGTCCTGTACCTTGCTCTGTATTTATTTCCGCACACAGGGAATTACCTGCCCGTGGTAATGCTCCTGTGTAGGCCGGGGTATCGTATAAAAATTGCTTTATTAGTTTACTATGTCTACTGCATGATAACCTCCAAGGCAATGAACACCATTCGGAATATATACTCAATTTTGTTTGCTTGTCCTAGTGTGGGCTGTTACATCTGGGGCCTCCTCAACAATCACACCCAGTCCCTAGGGGAAAGAGTAGAGAGTGGTTTCTTTCAGCCTTTCAGACCTGACACAACAGTTTTTGAAAATATTGAGTTCCCTTTGGATGTCAAAGATGGTATAATCTTGCTGTCAGTTCTGTTTTCTTTTCTCTCTATGACCTGCACCGTGTACACCATGCTTAGAGTCAGAACAATGCTCGATGTGGCACAGTATCCTCAGGATGAGGACAAGAAAAGCAGCAGAACAACAGGCACCGTATCTAAACAAACTGTCATAGAGGAAAAAGAGACTGAAAGAAACGACAGTCTCCACACAAGCCATCACCAAGCCAGAACAGCCTAAGCCAGTAGCAGTTGCCCCCCTTCAGAAAAAGAAAACCAGGAGCAAATCAGCCTGCACAGCGACCGATGAGGAGGAGGCTGGACCTTCGCACCAAGCAGAAGAGACAGAGCCAGAGATCATCACTCGCTCTTTATCCCTGGGTGAGCTGCGTGACCTACGGAGGGAGTTCACCCGCCAGACAAATGAATCCATCCTGACCTGGCTGCTTCGCATCTGGGACGCTGCAGCCAATGACACCATGCTAGATGGAAGTGAGGCCAGGCAACTTGGATCCCTGACCCAGGATGTGGTCATTGGCCAGGGGATCGGGAAAACCCAAGAAACTCTCAGCCTCTGGCGGCGACTGCTGGCAAGCGTAAAAGACAGATACCTTTGTAAAGAAGACCTCCAGGTGCACCAAGGAAAATGGAGCACAATGGACCAAGGTATCCGATGCCTGAGAGAATTGGCCGTGCTGGAGATCATTTTCTCAGAAGATGAGAGATTCCCTAAGAACCCAGATGATGTCCAATGCACGTCACAGATGTGGTTGAGATTCGCACGGCTCGGACCAGAGATATACTCCCGTTACCTAGCAACACTGCAATGGAGGGAAGGAGCGGACAAGGTGGGAGTACTGCCCAACAAACTAAGAATTTATGAGGACACTGTCACTGCCCCATTTCGCACCCATGTCTCATCTGTGGAAACACAGCTGGCTGAGCACGTCTGGAACTTGGAAGAGAAACTCAGAAAGGAGCTGAAGCAAGAAATTCACCACATCTCGCCAGAACCAACAAGAGTCTCTGCTATTAAGAGCCAACATTCCCCAGCCAGAGAAAGAAGATACACTCCACGAGGTAACCTCTGGTTTTTCCTTCAGGAGCATGGAGAAGACATGAGAAAGTGAGACAGAAAACCCACCTCTTCCTTAGCAGCCCGAGTACGTGAACTGAAAAGAGGAACAGCTATCACAAGGAGCCCACCTAGAGTCAACGCTGCTCCGGTCTCTTGTGGACAGAACTCAGAACAGTATAGAAATGATGATATGACCGATCCTCTTGAAGGGACCTCAAGAACATATTTACAAGAAGAGAGGAACGTGTACCACGATCAGGAATAGAGGGGCCCTGCCTCTAGCCAGGTAGAGGAAAGGGACAACCGGATCTATTGGACTGTGTGGATCCAATGGCCTGGCACATCTGACCCACAAAGATACACGGCTTTGGTTGACACCGGCGCTCAATGTACCCTGATGCCATCAAGGTACGTGGGAACAGAATCGATTTCTATTTCTGGGGTGACAGGAGGATCCCAGCAGCTGACTGTATTGGAAGCTGAAGTGAGTTTAACTGGGAATGAGTGGCAGAAACACCCCATCGTGACCAGCCCAGAGGCCCCATGCATCCTGGGCATAGACTATCTTAGAAATGGGTATTTCAAAGACCCAAAAGGACATCGTTGGGCTTTCGAAGTAGCCGCTGTAGAAACAGAAGACATCCAACAGCTAAATACCTTGCCTGGTCTCTCAGATGACCCCTCTGCTGTGGGACTGCTGGAAGTTGAGGAACAGCAGGTACCAATCGCCACGGCGACAGTGCACCGATGGCAGTACCGCACAGACAGAGACTCTGTGGTTCCCATCCACGAGATGATTCATAAACTGGAGAGCCAAGGGGTGGTCAGCAAAGCTCATTCACCCTTTAACAGCCCTATATGGCCAGTGCGTAAGTCCAGTGGAGAATGGAGACTGACAGTGGATTATCGTGGCCTGAATGAGGTCACACCACCACTGAGTGCTGCTGTGCCAGACATGTTGGAACTTCAGTATGAACTGGAATCCAAGGCAGCAAAGTGGTACGCGACCATCGATATTGCCAATGCCTTTTTCTCCATCCCTCTGGCAGCAGCGTACAGGCGTCAGTTTGCTTTCACCTGGAGAGGAGTGCAGGACACCTGGAACAGACTCCCCCAGGGGTGGAAGCACAGCCCCACCATCTGCCATGGCCTGATCCAGGCTGCACTAGAAAAGGGTGAGGCTCCAGAACATTTGCAGTACATCGACGACATTATCTTATGGGGGAACACAGCAGAGGAAGTCTTTGAGAAAGGAAAGAAGATCATCCAGATTCTCCTAAGAGCTGGTTTTGCCATCAAGCGAGGTAAGGTTAAGGGACCCGCTCAAGAAATCCAGTTCTTAGGAGTCAAGTGGCAAGATGGACGTCGCCAGATCCCAACAGAAGTAGTCAACAAGATCACTGCTATGTCCCCACCTACGAACAAGAAGGAAACCCAGGCTTTTCTAGGAGCTGTCGGGTTTTGGAGAATGCATATCCCGGAATACAGCACAATTGTAAGCCCTCTTTACCTCGTGACACGAAAAAAAATGATTTCCAGTGGGGTCCTGAGCAACAACAAGCATTCAAACAAATCAAGCAGGAGATTGCCCATGCAGTAGCCCTTGGGCCAGTCAGAACAGGACAGAATGCGAAAAATGTGCTCTACACTGTGGCCAGGGAGAATGGTCCATCCTGGAGCCTGTGGCAGAAGGGACCTGAAGAGGCTCGAGGACGACCACTTGGGTTCTGGAGTCGGGGATACAAAGGATCTGAGGCCAGCTATACCCCAACCGAGAAAGAGATTCTTGCAGCTTATGAAGGAGTTCGAGCTGCCTCGGAAGTAATTGGCACTGAAGCACAGCTGCTTCTGGCACCCCGACTACCAGTGCTGGGTTGGATGTTCAAGGGAAAGGTTCCTTCCACACATCATGCCACCGATGCCACCTGGAGCAAGTGGATTGCGCTGATCACACAGCGAGCCCGGATAGGAAACCCTAATCGCCCTGGGATTCTGGAAATTATAACAAACTGGCCTGAAGGTGAGACTTTTGGATTATCTTCTGAAGAAGAGGAGGGGCAAGTGACATGTGCTGAGGAAGCCCCACCATATAACGAGCTACTGGAGAGTGAAAGACGATATGCCCTCTTCACTGATGGTTCCTGCCGAATTGTAGGTGCTAACCAGAAGTGGAAAGCTGCTGTATGGAGCCCCACACGACGAGTTGCACAAGCTACTGAGGGACAAGGTGAATTGAGTCAGGTCGCAGAGCTTAAAGCCGTCCAGCTGGCTTTGGATATTGCTGAGCGAGAGAAGTGGCCTCAGCTCTATCTCTACACTGACTCCTGGATGGTAGCTAACGCTTTGTGGGGTTGGTTGAATCGCTGGAGAAAGGCCAACTGGCAGCGCAGAGAGAAACCCATCTGGGCCGCTGAGATTTGGCAGGACATCGCTACCCGTGTAGAGAGGCTGGCTGTGAAGGTTCGACACGTGGATGCACATGTACCCAAGAGTCAGGCCAATGAAGAGCATCGTAACAACGAGCAGCTGGACCGAGCTGCCAAACTGAGAGTATCACAGGTGGATCTGGACAGGCAGCACAAGGGAGAATTATTCCTAGCTCGTTGGGCCCATGATGCCTCTGGTCATCAAGGACGAAATGCAACGTACCGATGGGCTCGTGACCGAGGGGTGGACTTGACCATGGACAGCATCTCACAGGTCATCCATGGCTGCGAGACCTGCGCTATGATCAAGCAGGCCAAGCGGGTGAAGCCTCTGTGGTACGGTGGACGATGGTCGAAGTATAGGTATGGGGAAGCCTGGCAAATTGACTACATCACCCTTCCCCAAACCCGCCAAGGCAAGCACTACATGCTGACCATGGTGGAAGCAACCACTGGATGGTTGGAGACCTATGCTGTGCCTCATGCTACTGCCCGAAACACCATCTTAGACCTGGAAAAGCAAGTCTTGTGGAGACATGGCACCCCTGAGAGAATTGAGTCGGACAATGGGACCCATTTCAAGAATGGCCTTATAAACAGCTGGGCCAGAGAACATGGCATTGAGTGGATATATCATATCCCTTATCATGCACCAGCTGCCGGGAAAGTTGAACGGTGCAACGGACTACTTAAGACCACCCTGAAGGCACTTGGCAGGGGGACCTTCAAAAATTGGGAAGTGAACTTAGCAAAGGCCACCTGGATGGTCAACACACGAGGCTCCATCAATCGAGCTGGTCCTGCCCAGTCTGAACCCTTGCACACAGTGGACGGAGATAGAGTCCCTGTGGTACACATGAGAGGTATTTTAGGAAAGACTGTTTGGATTAGTCCCACCTCAGACAAAGGCAAACCTATCCGCGGGGTTGTTTTTGCTCAAGGACCTGGTTACACTTGGTGGGTAATGCAGAAAGATGGGGAAACCCATTGTGTACCACAAGGAAACTTAATTTTAAATGAGAACTGTGTGTAAAGTTTCATTATATATGTATAAAGGGGGGTACTGGTTTGGGTATCACATAGATGGTGATAGAATAAGGGGTGGATAATGTCTTAGGTTACAATGGTATGTATTCTATGACCATCTTCGTGGGATGTTGGGGGCTGGGCGTGGCAGTGTTCCTGATGGCTGCAGAATGGTGTGCTAATGGGCCAGTCGTTAGGGCCAGATGGGCATTTCACTCACCCCAAACATAGTGCAGATAGTGACTCATCATCCCATTGTGAGATGTCCGGCCCAAGGGGAGGAGCCAATGTATCCCGATCTGCATATAAACTCAGATCTGAAGCACCATAGGCAGCTTTTTCCACGGGATTCCCTGAGGAAGACCAGACCCTTCTACACCACCACTGGACCTTCAGAGGAGAACTACACCTTTCACAGGATCATTGCTTCAACAGAACCGCATCTATCACTCCCAGAGGACTGCAACCACCTTCTAAGTGGACTACTACCAACACCCTGACCGACAGGGTGTCAGGTTGTATTCTGACTCTGTCAGTGGTTTCTTTTTTTTTTTTTTCTTTTTTTTGTATTACTACATTTTTCCTATTAAATTGTAGTTCTGACTTTGAGCCTCTCACTGATTTGTTTTTCAAACTACCACAGGCTTCTGCCGTCCAGGTAGAACACGTCGCAAAAGCCCTGTCCCCCCAATGAAGTATACAATTAAAGACTCTACACATTAGCATATCTAACAAGAGGGCCCAATAAGGGGGCTGGGGTGGGCTAACTTCTAGTTTACAGAATCTGTCCTGCGAGGGGACCTTGAGTGCTTACGACAATAGAGTGTTTGGTCTTATAACTCCACATAGTTTCTGGGGTGTTTAGTCTCCCGGCCTATTAAACACCATGAAACCAGGCTAAATTATCACACCTAAAGCAACACAGTTATGCATGCTAATACTTGTGAATATAGGGAACTGTGTAAAAAGTACTTAGGAAAAAAGCAAAAAATCACTCAGGCATCAATACCTTTTCACCTTTAATGTTCTCCTCATCTGCCAATTTGCTTGACATAGTCTAATTTATTTAGGGCTAAATAATATAGCATTTTCTTCACCGGTATAGTATGCATTGAGGCGAAGTTTTTTTCCAGGAAGACTCAACAGGACAAAAATATTGACAGGCCGTTGATAAGGTTGAGGATTTTCTGTAATTCTCCAAGACAGAGACCAGCTCCCCATCACATTTTTAGTGCTATATTTCACTTTCACAAAGCAAAGATAAAAAGAAACAAGTTCCCTATCCCCAAAATGTTTCGGCCAATGCCAATAAATGTCCTTGTGCTGATGATGCTCAGACTAAGAATTTCTGTAGCATTATATTTCAAAGATGCACTTTACATATTTACATGTTACAGCTTCCTGAGTAATACAGACTGTACTTGTCTAGAGCTGTTTCTGCAGTACATTTTTTCAACACCCAATTACTCCATACTTCCCTCAAGATATTTTGTGGAAAATTTCCTGAGAACTGCATTCGAAGGGGGAAAGGGATGTAGCTGGACTCTCTGAAGGCAGGCCCAAGGGTGGTAAGCCTGAGTTAGGGGCAAAATCAGCAGCCTAGCTGAAGTGCACATATACTAATGCACGCAGCATGGGTAACAAGCAAGAAGAGCTGGAAGCCATGGTACAACAGCAAAGCTATGATGTAGTTGCCATCACAGAAACGTGGTGCAATGACTCGCATAGCTGGAGTGCTTCACTGGATGGCTACAAGCTCTTCAGAAGAGACAGGAAAGGGAGAAGTGGTGGAGGGGTGGCCCTTGATATTAGGGAGGCTTTTGATGCCATGGGTATTGAAACTAATGATGATGAAGTTGAATGCCTATGGGTGAAAATTAAGGGAAAGGCCAACAAGGCTGACATCCTTCTGGGAGTCTGTTATCATCCACCCAACCAGGAAGAAGAGCTGGACACCTTATTCTATCGGCAGCTGGAGAATATTTCAGGATCACCAGCCCTTGTTCTTGTGGGTGACTTTAACCTACCAGACATCTGATGGGAGCTTAATACAGCAGAAAAGAGGCAGTCCAAGAGGTTCTTAGACTGTGTGGAGGCTGACTTGGTTTGAAAGACAGGTGTCTGCTAAGGATAGCAGGAGCCTCCCTTGGAATGGAAAATGTTACCCCTCTCCCTTCGAATTATTATAAATTTGAAATCAAGGGGCTCTCAGGCAAAGATATGAGAATAGGAATAACAGTTCCTTACTAGTATCTAAAACAAAGTTAACAAATAGCGACAACTATAGCATTAACCAACAAACAGAACCAGAAACCCAGTGACAGCCTGCTCAGCCTCAGGCACTTTCCCCTTTGGTGCAGTTCCAGTCACAGCCTGCAGGGGGCGCCGGTGGCTCCCGGTGGGCAGGGCGGGTGCGATGATTCCCCCGCGGCTGAAGGGGGTGCTCTGGTGTGAGCCCAGGTAGCACACAGTAATGCCGGCTGGGGACCGATGCAGGGAGGGATGGAGGAGAGGCTTTGCTTCATAAACCCTCAGGGCAGCCGATGTCGGTGCCGCAGCAGGACCCTCGGGAACAGCGAGCTGGGACAGCAGGATGTCTTGGCAGGCAGAGGGTGCAAAGTTACAAGGTAGCAAAACTCGGGGAACGGTGCCGGCGGGGTGGGGTAGTAGCAGCTTGGCTCCTGGCACCGCAGGGAGGGGGACAAAAACTCACAGTGGGAAGAGAAAGCTCCGTCCTGGCCCCTCCGTGGCGGCAGGCAACAGCCCGTGCTAGCTCCTCGCTGGCAGTGGGCAAACAGCAGCTGTGACTGTCCCGCTCCGAAATTCCCGAGAGAGCCAGCAGCTGCCCAGCCCCCCCGCTTTTACCAGCCCAAATTCTCGCTCGTGGTCTCTGCCTCCTGAGAGAAACTCCTCCTGCCCTGTGAAGGAGAAGGCTTTTGGCCACCCTCTTTTGTTCCCTTAAGTACCTAGCTATCACAGTTCCTTAGCAACTTATGGGGGGAAAATTCCTTAAGAAAAAACAAAAGAAAGAAATCCAAACCCCAACAGGAGGACAACTTTTTGTCGAAGTTGGTGAGTGAGTCCACCAGGGGAGGGGCTATGCTAGACCTGTTATTTGCAAGTAGAGATGGGCTGGTGGGAGATGTGGTCGTTGGAGGCCACTTGGGGCATAGTGATTATGAAATTATAGAGTTCTCCATATTTGGCCAAATGAGGAGGAACATCAATAAGACTTTTACCTTGGACATCCAGAGGGCAGACTTTGGCCTATTTAGGAGACTTATTCAGAGAGTTCCTCGGGAAGCAGCGCTTAAAAACAAGAGAGTCCAGGAAAGGTGGATGTGCTTCAAAACAGAGATCTTGAGGGCACAGGAGCAGACTATCTCTGTGTGCAAAAGATGAGTCGACGAGGCAAACATCCAGCCTGGATGGGCAACGAGGCTTTGAAGGAACTTAGGAATACAGAGAGGATATATCATCTTTGGAAGGAGGGTCAGGTCTCTCAGGAAGTATTTAAGGGGGTTGCTAGGGCATGTAGGAAAAAAATTAGGGAGGCCAAAGCTCAGTTTGAACTTAATTTGGCAGCTCTTGCAAAGGATAATAAGAAATGTTTTTACAAAAATATTAACGGCAAAAGGAAGGGGAAGGCCAACCTTTGTTCTCTACTGGACACGGTAGGGAACTCAGTAACTGCAAATGAGGAGAAGGTGGAAGTGCTTAACGCCTTCTTTGCCTCAGTCTTTAGTGGGAAGACAGCTTGTCCTCAGGACAACTGTCCTCCTGGGTTGGTAGATGGTGTCAGGGAGCAGAGTGGTCCCTGTTATCCAGGAGGAGGCAGTCAGAGAACTGCTGAGCCACTTGGATGTCCACATCCCAGGGTGATGAGGGAGCTGGCAGATGAGCTTGCAAAGCTGCTCTCCCTCATTTGCAACCAGTCCTGGCTCACTGGTGAGGTTCCAGATGACTGGAAGCTGGCCAATATGACGCCCATCCATAAAAAGGGTGGGAAGGAGGAGTCTGGGAATTATAGGCCAGTTAGCCTGACCTCAGTACCCGGCAAGGCAATGGACCAGTTTATACTGAGTGCCATCAGGCAGCACTTACAGGATGGCCAGGGTATCGGACCCAGCCAGCATGAATTTAGGAGGGGTAGGTCATGTTTGACCAACCTGGTCTCCTTTTATGACCAGGTGACGCGCCTGGTGGATGCGGGAAAGGCTGTGGATGTTGTCTATTTGGACTTCAGCAAGGCCTTTGACACTGTCTCCCACAGCATACTCCTGGAAAAGCTGGCAGCCCACGGCTTGGATAGGAACACTCTTTACTGGGTTAAGAACTGGCTGGATGGCCAGGCCCAGAGTGTGGTGGTCAACAGAGCTGCATCCAGCTGGCGGCCAGTCACTAGTGGTGTTCCTCAGAGGTCTGTGAAGGGCCCAGTTCTGTTCAGTATTTTCACTGACAACATGGATGAGAGTATTGAGTCTTTCATTAATAAATTTACAGACGACACTAAGCTGGGAGCATGTGTCGATCTGTTGGAAGGTCGGAGGGCTCTGCACAGAGACCTGGAACGGTTGGATGGATGGGCAGAGTCCAACAAGATGAAGTTTAATAAGTCCAAGTGCCAAGTCCTGCATTTTGGCCACAATAACCCCCTGCAGCATTATAGGCTGGGGACGGTGTGACTGGACAGTGCCCAGGCAGAAAGGGACCTGGGGGTACTGGTCAACAGCCAACTGAACATGAGCCAGCAGTGTGCCCAGGTGGCCAAGAAGGCCAACGGCATCCTGGCCTGTATCAGGAATAGTGTGGCCAGCAGGAACAGGGAGGTCATTCTCCCCCTGTACTCGGCACTGGTGAGGTCGCACCTTGAGTACTGTGTCCAGTTCTGGGCCCCTCAGTTTAGGAAGGATGTTGAGACATTTGAGCGCATCCAGAGGAGGGCAACAAGGCTGGTGAGGGGCTTGGAACACAAGCCCTATGAGGAACGACTGAGGGAGCTGGAGTTGTTTAACCTGGAGAAAAGGAGACTCAGAGGTGACCTTATCACTCTCTACAACTTCCTGAAGGGTGGTTGTAGTCAAGTGGAGGTTGGTCTCTTTCTCCAGGCAGCCACTGACAGAACGAGAGGACACAGTCTTAAGCTGCGCCAGGGGAAATATAGGTTGGATATTAGGGAAAAAGTTTTTTACAGAAAGAGGTGTAAAATACTGGAATTGTCTGCCCGGGGAGGTGGTGGAGTCACCATCCCTGGATGTGTTTAAAAAAAGATTGGATGTGGCACTCGGTGCCATGGTTTAGTGGAGGTGTTAGGGCATGGGTTGGACTCGATGATCTTGAAGGTCTCTTCCAACCTAGTAATTCTGTGATTCTGTGATTAGCCCTGATTTCTACAAGATGTTATCAAAATCAAAGCAAAAAGTCAATAAATAAATATATGATATCTCTATGCCAGTTTTGTGTACCACTTCTCATTCTATACCATTAATAAGTTCAACATTAGACTAGCCAATGTGATGCCCATCCACAAGAAGGGTCAGAAGAATGATCTGGGGAACTACAGGCCTGTCAGCCTGACCTCCGGTCCAGGGAAGGTTATGGAACAGATTACCTTGAGTGCGATCACACGGCACATGCAGAACAACCAGGGGATCAGACCCAACCAGCATGGGTTTATTAAAGTCAGGTCCTTCTACGAACGGGTGACCCACCAAGTGGATGAGGGAAAGGCTGTGGATGTTGTCTACCTGAACTTCAGCTCAGCAGGAGTCAGAGGAATCCTGACCCTCTTGCCATCATGTGGAAGGAGAGGACCTAAAAGATGGGGGGGAATGGAAACAGGCCCCTGCTCAGGGATGTAGAAGAATCCCCTCCCGGCCTCCCTTGCTTTCCCAGCTGCCCTTACAGAATAGATATGAGGCTCTGGAACTCAAGAGTCAGGCAGATGACAGTGGAGATGAAGGTCTATCTGGGGAGTCTCCCAGATCAGTGCAGTCAACCAGACGGATCACAACTACAGGTATTAAGAAAAAAAGGAGGCTAGTTGTAGTGGGTGACTCCCTTCCGAGGGGAACTGAGGGTCCTGTATGCCGACGGTACCCATCCCACAGGGAAGGCTGCTGCCTCCCTGGGGCCCAGATAAGGGATATTACCAGGAGTATCCCTGGACTAATCTGGCCCACTGATTACTACCCACTGCTGGTTGTCCAGGCTGATGAGAGAAGTACCAGGGTAACCGAAAAGGCTACAAGGTGCTGGGTCTCTTGGTTGAAGGGACAGGAGCACAGGTGTTTTCTTTGATTCCTTCAGTACCAGGGATGAATGCCAAAAGACCAGGAAAACCCATGTGATCAACATGGGGCTTAAAAACTGGTGCCATCAGTGGAATTTCGGCTTTTTTGATCATAGGGTGATTTACTTGGCACCAGGCATGCAGGAGTCAGGTGGGGTTCACCTGTCTAAAAGGGGCAAAAGGATTCTAGTCCATGAGTTGGCAGGGCTGATTGAGAGGGCTTTAAATTAGGTTTGAAGGGGTGTAGCAGGCTGACCGCTGGCCAAACCCCAGTGCACTCACGAAAATCATCTACTCATCTTCCTCTGCTATAATTGGAGCAGCAGAGGAGAAAAAAAAAACAAAAAACAGTTAAAATAAAGCTCATGGGGTTGAGATAAGGATTAGGAGGAAATGCTTTAAGGGCAAGACCGGCTCAAAACTTTAAAAAGTATAAAGAAAACTTTATTAACAGAATTAAAAGAAGAATGATAAGATCTAAAATAAACCTTCAGAACACCTTTCCTCCCCCCAGCCCCTCTTTCCTTGTCACCGACAACACAGAGACAAAACCTGGGATATTCAGTCAGTTTATCACTTCTAAAAAGAAACTTTCTTCAGTTCACTTAGGGAGAAGAGTCTTGCTAGGCCATAGAGTCCTTCCCACGACTTACAGTTCTCCTGTGGTTTTAATTTCATGGCTAAACAGTCTGCCCGGTACCTGCTCGCAACGTGAAAGCCTCTCCCATCGACTTGGCAGTCTTCCCACAACTGCTTTTGAGGACCACTGGCTTATGGGGTGCAATTTTTTAAGGATGAGCTGTTCTGGTCTAGAAGCAAAGATTCCTCTTCTTCTGTCTCTGAAAGCAAAAGTTCTCTCTGTCTCTCTATTCAAGTCAGACCACAGCTTTTCAACATCTATATTCTTCAATTCTCATGGGTTGCGGGTGAACACTGCATCCTCCCATACGCTTTAATGAGTTACAGGGAAACAGTTTGTTGTATTAAAGTCTTCATCATGGCTTGCAGAAGATTTTCAGCTCCGATGCTTGGAGCATCTCCTCTTCCCCTTCCCTCTTTTGAACTGACCTTGGTATCACCATGGTGTTCTCCTCACATGTCCTCACTTTCCTTTCCCTCTGACTCGGGAGAGGATAGGTGTCTGTAAGTTCATCTGTTCTCAAGTGGAGTTCTGCAGCGCTGAAAAGGTTAATCTTGTCCGAACTTTGCATCAGCCTCTTGCTGTTGGTCACGTGATCCTTGCTGGGCACTGGCAGTGGGGAAGGGGGGTTGCTCCCGGCACTGATTTCAGCTGCATAGTTGCTCGCAGCACCAGGATGGCTTTTTCAGCGGCATGGTCTCGGCTGCCGCACTGAAGCCCAGCGGGGCCTGGCAAGGCCCTGCCGGGAAGGGGGGACCCAGCAAGCCCTCCACCCCTTTGCAGAGAGCAGGAAGCAAGAAGAACTTTCCGTGACTTTTTCTCTCTTAAATATGATTCATAGAGGCGTGTCCAGCCTTTCTAATTGGCTTAGCAGTGTGGCCATGTCACGAATGGATGTGGGAGTTTAGGTTAGCCCTGTCTCCTGCCCAGGCCTCTGGCAGCAGGCAGTAACCTCATTGAGGCGGCCTGCACCCCAAATCACACTCACATTCGTAAGTTCTTTTAATGATGACTGATTCTGTCTATTATAGAATGAAGAATTTATTAATAGACGAGGAAACTAGCAGACATAATAATTAAAGTAAACCAATAGTACACAGGAATAAAACATAAAGAAAGACTACTAGTAGATAACATACAGTGCACGACAATGGTACCCTTTTCAGTTACAGCAAGCAAAGTAATAGTATAAGCTTAGGATTCAATGTATCTTACCATCCAATTTGTTGGTGCAGCACATCGAGATCCTTTCCCTCAATCTCCAGAGAAGTAACCATGAAACCTGCGTCCAAACTTCGGGGAGAAGGTTCAAACACTTTCAGGGTGTAAGAGACTTCTGCCTCAGTGCTAACTCGTGTACCTTTATAGTCATAAAACTGTGCTCCTCCAGTCAGTAATTTTTCTTTTATCTCTCCTCCCATGAGCTCTCCAGACTAAGACGTAAACTCTGAGCTGAGGCTTAAGCCCCCCTGGCGCCAGAGATGACCCCTGATGGGTCTTTGTGCCCTTGGGTTATCTCTTTATGAATGTATTGGGTCTGACTGGGGTAAAGCTCACAGCCCTTACAGTGCTGTGCTTTGCATTGGTAGCTGGCATTGATAACAGACCAGTGTTTTGGCTACTGCCAAGCAGTACTGTCCCTCGGACATTCCTTCCCCCACCCAAGGGGATGGGGGTGGGCAAGATCCTGGGAGGGGACACCAGCAGGCCAGCTGACCCCAGTCAGCCAAAGAGATATTCCATACCATATGACATCAGCTCAGATATATAAGGGAAGGAAGAGAGGAGGAGGAGGAGGCACTCAGGGCTGGTCCATGTTTGCCTTCTTGAACAACCGTCACGCGTGTTGAAGCCCTGCTTCCCAGAAAGTGTCCGGACATCGCTGCTGATGGGAAGTAGAGATTGATTGTTTTTCTACTCTGCTCTTGCATGCGCAACTTTCTGCTTGCTTATTCTATTTTTTTCCCCCCTGCTGTAATAAAACTGCCTTTTCTTACCCTGGTAGTTTTTCAATATTATTCTCTCCCCTCTCCCAGTGGGAGAGGGAGTGATAGAGTGACTGAGTGGGCACCTGGCACCTAGCCGGAGTCAACCCAAGACAGTCTCTTTTGGCGCCCGAACAGGGACGAGATAAAGGCAGTTTTATATATATACACATATATTGCATGCTCTAGTAATTACCAATAGCAGCTCTCAAGAAGTAAGCTCCTGCGTGGCATACAGCCTTCGGCTGCCACACTGCTTATCTTTGTTTTGCTATGTTTGGGAACATGTTGAAACAAACAATGACTGTGAATGAATAGAACTCCTTCTCTCTGCCCAGGGTGAATTTGAGTATGGATGGTCTTTTACTGCAGGCTTCTGTGATTACTGCCAACCCTTACATAAGCTTCCTGATATTATTAATAATATTAGCCAACACTGTTGTTTCCTTATGGAATTCATGGAAATTGTCATCTCCCTGGTACAGAAGGAAACAACCCTTGGGTGAGGAGCTGTTAAAATCTGCCCTGAGGTACCCAGTTCCTGGGTGGAAAGGTATATGGAGGGATTTGGGCAGGTTCCTAGGGCAGTTATCACCTCCCATTGCCTGGGAGTTTACTCCTGAAGAGGTAAATAACCCTAACAAACTGGCCCGTCGGCTGACAGAAGGGTGCCTCGTTTACTCCCAGGAATGCAAGCAGCTTCTCGCCCTGTACTGGGGGCTGGCCTGGGCCTACCGGGCCTCTGTTCAATATTCTCAGAGGACTGTGGTTGAGGCAGGAACTCAAACTGTGCCTGAGGACACTATAGCTGAGACAGGGACACAAACTACAGCTGTGGCTGAGGCAGGGATACAAACCATAACAACTATGTCTGAGATAGGAACCCAAACCACAACAACTACATTAATTGCCCCAGTAGTGAAACAAAAAAAAAAAATGGACAAGGCAAGTTTCAGGCCGATTAGTAAGAGAAGAAGAAGAAGAGGAAGAGGAAGAAGAGATGGGGCTAGATCAAGAGGCAGGTCCCTCAGCAAAGGAATCGAAGGGAGTGAGGCAGATTAAACAGGAGACCGAAGTTACTCGGTCCCTGACCCCATCCGAACTTCGAGACTTGCGAAAGGATTACAGCCGCCAGTCAGGTGAGAGGATCCCTGCATGGCTGCTGCGATGCTGGGATAATGGGGCCGATAGTCAGCAGTTAGAAGGTCATGAAGCCCAACAGCTGGGATCCCTTGCTAGGGATCGGGAAATTGAAAGAGGACTTGCAAAGGAAGGAGCAACTTGTAGCCTCTGGAGACGGCTTCTTTCAAGTGTGAAGGCAAGATATCCTTTTAAGGAAGATCTTGTAAAGTCCCCAGGGAAGTGGACCAATGTGGATGAAGGTATCCAGTACTTGAGAGAATTAGCAGTGCTGGAAATTGTCTATAGTGATCTAAAGGATGATAGCGTCACCAAAGATCCAGAGGATGTCCCTTGTACACTTGCCATGTGGAGGAAGGTGGTTCAAGGCGCCCCAGCATCATATTCCAGCAGCTTGGTGGCTCTCTATTACCCAAAAATGGATACACCAACTGTAGAGTTGGCGTCTGCCTGGCTCCGAAATGTAGAAGAAACTCTGGGTACTCCCTCATCCCTGCGAGCCACCACTCACAATTTTAGAGGCAGCCCAAGAGATCGTTCCTCTCCAACCCCAGTCAGAGGGAAAGGAATCCCCAAGAACAGGCCACGTAACGAGCTCTGGTTCTTTCTGCGTGAGCATGGAGAGGACATGAGGAAATGGGATGGTGAACCCACCTCTAAGCTGAGTGCCCGGGTCTGAGAACTGAGGGGGAAGAGACCTGTTAAGAAGGGGCCGCCCAAGAAGACTGTCAGTGTAGTTACCACAGAGAGACCAGAAGACAATCAGCGATTTCCCAGATATAAGAGAACTAAAACTGTTTCCTACAGTCCTGAGGAGGGAACTTCTGATTTGGCATCACAAAGGTCAGACAGTGAATACTCTGACCAAGAACAGGAATAGAGGGTCCCTGCCTCCGGCCAGGAGGACGAAAGGGATGACTGGGTATACTGGACTGTGTGAATTTGATGGCCTGGCACATCAGATCCACAGAAGTACAAAGCTTTAGTGGACACCGGTGCACAGTGTACACTGATGCCATCAAGGCACAAGAGTGCAGAAGCCATCTGGGTCTCTGGAGTGACAGGGGGATGCCAGGAGTTGTCGGTAGTAAAAGCTGAGGTGAGCTTAACAGGGGACAGATGGCAAAGGCACCCCATCGTGACTGGCCCAGAGGCCCCTTGTATCCTTGGCATCGACTACCTCAGGAGAGGGTATTTTAAGGATCCAAAGGGATATTGAAAGGCCTTTGGCATAGTTGTGGTGAATACAGAGAAGATCAAACAGTTATCCACCCTGCCTGGCCTCTCAGAAGATCCCTTCATCGTAGGATTGCTGCAGGTGGAAGATCAACAAGTACCGATTGCTACCAGGACAGTGCACCGGAGGCAGTATCGTACCAACCGAGACTCCGTGACTCCTATCAATGAACTCATTCATCAACTGGAGAGCCAAGGAGTTATCAGCGGGACCCCCTCACCCTTCAACAGCCCCATATGGCCAGTGCGGAAGTCAAATGGGGAATGGTGGCTGACAGTGGACTATCCGGGCCTGAATGAAGTCACACCACCTCTAAGTGCTGCCGTACCAGACATGTTGGACCTCCAATATGAGCTAGAGTCAAAAGCAGCCAAATGGTATGCAACGATTGACATAGCTAATGCATTTTTCTCAATCCCTCTGGCGGCAGAGTGCAGGCCACAATTTGCTTTCACTTGGAGGGATGTCCAGTACACCTGGAACCGACTGCCCCAGGGGTGGAGACACACCCCACCATCTGCCATGGCCTGATCCAGGCTGCCCTGGAATAGGGTGGAGCTCCGGAACACCTGCAATATATTGATGATATCATTGTGTGGGGTGATATAGCAGGAGAAGTTTTTGAATAAGGGAAGAAAATAATCCAAATTCTTCTGAAAGCTGGTCTTGCCATAAAACAAAGTAAGGTGAAGGGACCTGCACAGAAATCCAGGTTCTAGGAATAAAATGGCAGGATGGGCGCCGTCATGTGCCTACAGAGGTGGTTGACAAAATTGCCAGTATGTCTCCACCAGTTACTAAGAAAGAAACACAAGCTTTCTTGGGCCTTGTAGGATTCTGGAGAATGCACATTCCAGGCTATAGTCAACTTGTGGGCCCCCTCTATTAAGTGACCCGGAAGAAGAATGACTTCCAGTGGGGCCCAGAGCAGAAACAGGTCTTTGAGCAAATCAAACAAGAAATAGTTCGTGCGGTGGCTCTTGGGCCTGTTCGGACAGGACCAGATGTGCAAAATATACTCTACACTGCAGCTGGGGAGCAGGGCCTCACCTGGAGCCTCTGGCAGAGGACCGCAGGAGAAACCCAAGGTCGGCCATTAGGATTCTGGAGCAGGAGTTACTGAGGATCAGAAGCCCACTATACTCCAACTGAAAAAGAAATACTAGAAGCTTATGAGGGGGTTCGAGCGGCCTCGGAAGTTGTTGGGACAGAAGCATGTCTCCTCTTGGCACCACGATTGCGGGTCCTACACTGGATGTTGAAAGGAAACTTTCCCTCTGTGCATCATGCAACCAGTGCTACATGGAGTAAGTGGGTGGCCTTAATTACACGAGCCCGAATGGGAAAACCCAACTTCCCAGGAATCCTAGAAGAGATTTTGAGTTGGCCAGAAGCCAGAGATTTTGGAGCACTGTCTGAGAAGGTGGCTTGTGCCCAAGAAGCACCACCATATAACGAGTTACCAGAAGATGAAAGAAAATATGCTTTATTTACTGATGGATCCTGTCGAGTGATAGGAAACCATCGGAGGTGGAAAGCTGCTGTGTGGAATCCCACATGACAAGTCATTGAGACTGCTGAAGGGGAAGGTGAATCAAGCCAGTTTGCAGAGGTGAAAGCCATCCAACTAGCCCTAGAGATTGCTGAGAGAGAAAAGTGGCCCATCTCTGTATTGACTCCTGGATGGTGGCTAATGCCCTATGGGGATGGCTGCAGCAGTGGAAGAAAACCAACTGGCAGCGCAGGGGAAAACCCATCTGGGCTGCTGTATTATGGCAGGACATTGCTGCACAGTTAGAAAACATGACTGAAAGTATGCCATGTAGATGCCCATGTGCCCAGAAGTCGTGCCACTGAGGAGCATCAAAACAATGAACAGGTAGATAAGGCCACCAAAATTGGAATAGCTCAGGTGGACCTAGATTGCGAGAGAAAGGGTGAGCTATTTATAGCCCCATGGGCCCACGAAACATCAGGGCATCTTGGAAGGGATGCAACATACAGATGGGCTCGTGATCGAGGGGTGGATCTGACCATGGAGGCCATCACACAGGTTATTCATCAGTGTGAAACATGTGCTGCCATCAAGCGAGCCACACGAGTGAAGCCTCTTTGGAGTGGAGGGCAGTGGCTGGGGTTCCAGTACGGTGAAGCCTGGCAAATTGATTGCATCGGGCCATTGCCACGAACACGCCAAGGCAAGAGTTACATCCTCACCATGGTGGAGGCCACAACTGGCTGGCTGGAAACGTACCCAGTAAACCACACCACTGCTCGGAACACAATTTCAGGTCTTGAAAGACACATTTTGTGACAACATGGAACCCCAGATAGAATTGAGTCAGACAATGGGACTCATTTTTGAAATAATCTTATTAACTCCTGGGCAAAGAGGCATGGCATTAAGTGGATATATCATATTCCTTATCACCCACAGGCCTCTGGGAAGATTGAAAGATATAATGGACTGTTAAAAACTATGCTACGGGCACTAGGTAATGGGACATGGAAGCATTGGGATGTGAATTTGGCAGAAGCCACTTGGCTAGTCAATACTAGAGGATCTGTTAACCGCCCTGGTCCCGCCCAAACTAAACCCTTAGACACTGTGGAGGGAGACAAGGTTCCTGCACTACACATAGGAAAGTGGCTGGGGAAGTCAGTGTGGGTTGCGTCCCCCATGGGGAAGGGCAAACCCATTCGTGGGATTGTCTTTGCCCAAGGACCTGGGTGCACTTGGTGGGTAATGCGGGAGGATGGGGAGACCCAGTGTGTACCCCAAGGTGATTTAACCTTGGGGTAAAAATAATGTATGTTGGAAGTTGTATGTTGCAGGATGTAAGTAGCAGAAGGGACATGAGCTGACAAAGAACGAATTTCAGCAAGGAGCAGGAAAAAGGCCACAATGAACAGGGATCGTGCCAGTCCTTGACAAACAAGTTTACTATTCCTCCTGCCCTGACCCCACATTCTGCTGGAAATGGAGACCACGTGGAAGGATGCGAAAGGACAGGAGATAGTAGTTAATGTGATGGGGATGGTTTAAGGATGTAGCTTAAATTGCATGTGTGAGTAGGAAAGGATTTCTGAGCATGATGCAAATGGT
Organism: Eopsaltria australis; assembly: GCA_034509425.1. Classification (NCBI taxonomy): domain Eukaryota; kingdom Metazoa; phylum Chordata; class Aves; order Passeriformes; family Petroicidae; genus Eopsaltria; species Eopsaltria australis. Next base: position 11,010 of record JAVTVJ010000630.1, on the reverse strand, counting down.
ATGGAATAAGGGGTGGAAATTGTATTGGGTCTGACTGGGGTAAAGCTCACAGCCCTTACAGTGCTGTGCTTTGCTTTGGTAGCTGGCGTTGATAACAGAGCAGTGTTTTGGCTACTGCCAAGCTGTGCTGTCCCTCTGACATTCCTTCCCCCACTGAAGGGGATGGGGGTGGGCAAGATCCTGGGAGGGGACACGAGCGGGCCAGCTGACCCCAGTCAGCCAAAGGGATATTCCATACCATATGACATCAGCTCAGATATATAAGGGAAGGAAGACAGGAGGAGGAGGAGGCACTCAGGGCTGGTCCATGTTTGCCTCCTTGAACAACCATCACGCGTGCTGAAGCCCTGCTTCCCAGAGAGTGTCCGGACATCGCTGCTGATGGGAAGTAGAGATTGATTGTTTTTCTACTCTGCTCTTGCACGCGCAACTTTCTGCTTGCTTGTTCTATTTTTCTCCCCGCTGTAATAAAACTGCCTTTTCTTACCCTGGTAGTTTTTCAATATTATTCTCTCCTTTCTCCCAGTGGGAGAGGGAGTGATAGAGTGACTGAGTGGGCACCTGGCACCTGACTGGGGTCAACCCACAACAATGCACCAGGTATCTGTGACACACAGGAGGAGGAGGAGGTGGCGGGGTAGACGTCCTGCCACAGCCGATCCTCAGATCTAGCCAGCTATTGGTCTTGCCAGGCACAGAGGAAATTGCTAGTACTCCTCACAGAAAAATCACTTCTGTGGCTGACATTTTTCTTCCTCACCAAAATCAATTCAGTGCAAAACCAGCATAAGGGGGAAGGAGATGAGACCAGGCTCACGACAGGTGAGCCTGGGGGGGTGGGGGTGGCATGCTAGAGTTAGGGGCAAAATCTGCAGCCCAACTGAAATACATTTACACCAACACACACAATATGTGTAGCAAACAGGAGGAGCTGAACGCCATTGCGCTGCAGGAAAGGTGCGATGATTGAGCAGAGGTCACGGACTTCACACAAGGTGGTGGTGTGCAAAGACCTTTATTGCGCAGTGAAAATTCCTTATATACTACTAAACAAACAGGAAATAAATCACTACAGTGTTCTCCAATCACCTGGGCTATATTACAGTTTTTACCTTTTATGATAACAGGTAAACAATGCCTTACAAGGTAACAAACAGTGAGTCTCACTTCTGACAGGTCCAGCAGTTCACAAACCCACAATGCTCTTTTACCACTTCCCTGGTGACCTGGATGTTTTACATGGAGGTCACTCTAGTTTTCAAGGCCTGTTCCTCTGTCACCCACATACTGTGACTCCACAGAAAGGTATGATGTAGTTGCCATCACAGAAACGTGGTGGCATGACATATGACTGGAGTGCTGCAATGTATGGCTCCAAACTTTTCAGAAGGGACAGGCAAGGGAGGAGAGGTGGTGGAGTTGCTCTGTATATTAGGGAGTGTTTTGACTGTACAGAGCTCAAGGATAGTGATAATAAGGTTGAGTGCCTATGGGTGAGAATCAGGGGGAAGGCCAGCAAGGCAGATATCCTGGTGGGAGTCTGTTATAGACCACCCAACCAGGATGAAGAGGTGGATGAACAATTCTAGAAGCAACTGGCTGATATTTCACAATCACTGGCTCTTGTTCTTGTGGAAGACTTTAACCTGACAGATGTCTGCTGGAAACTCAACACAGCAGAGAGGAGACAGTCTAGGAGGTTCCTGGAGTGTGTGGAAGAGAACTTCCTCACACAGCTGGTGAGCAAGCCTACCAGGGGTGGGGCCCTGCTAGACCTGCTGTTTGCAAACAGAGAAGGGCTGGTGGAAGATGTGGTGGTCAGAGCTGTCTTGGGTACAGCAACCGCAAAATTATACCGTTTTCAATACGTGATGAAGTAAGGAGAGGCATCAACAAAACCTCTACCCTGGACTGCTGGAGGGTGGACTTTGGCCTATTCAGGACACTGGTTTGGAGAGTTCCTTGGGAAAATGCCCTTAAAAACAAAGGGGCCCAGGAAGGATGGACAGTCTTTAAGCAGGGAATCTTGAAGGTGCAGGAACAGGCTGTCCCTACGTGCCTAAAGACAAGCCAGAGGGGAAGAAGCCCAGCCTGGCTATGATGCCTTAACTTTAATATTTTCTAGATCAAGACTGCTCTGGTGAGTGATTCTAAGACTCCGTAAATTGTCAGCTAGTGTTCTGTTACTGTCATTTAGACGAAACAATTTCTCTCTAAGCCTGAGTTTCAAGGACATACTGTTTTGCCAAAAGCCCAAAATGTAAACAACCATGGACAGCAGCAAAGAGAAGGGGACAAACTGGGGATGGGACTTCAATACCTGAAGCTGTAATTGGACAATGGGTTTCTGATATGCAGATGGACCGACGGTATATCTGTCCAAAAAACACGTGCTAGGCGTCCATTTTGGGTGTAGTCTCTGCAAGACTCTTGCATGGCCCAAAGTGTACCTTGTTTTAATAAATGCTTCTTTTATTCTTTTAACTCTGTCTAGCTTCTGTTTCAGGTCAGCCTTTCATAAGGCATCAGCTGAACAGGGAGCTATTGCAGGAATTCAGGGAAAAAAAGAGGGTTTATGACCTTTGGAAAAAGGGGAAGGCAACTCAGGAAATATTTAAAGATGTTTTTAGGTCATGTAGAGAGAAAATTAGAAAGGCAAAAGCTCAACTAGAACTTTATCTGGCCACTACTGTAAAGGATAATAAAAAGTGTTTTTAAAAAAACATTAATAACAAAAGTAGGGCCAAGGAAAACCTCCATTCTGTATTGGATGCTGGGGGACCCAAAGACAAGGAAAAGTCTGAGGTACTTAATGCCTTCTTTGCCTAAGTCTTCAACAGTAAGACTGGCTATCCTCAGGGCAACCGGCCCCCTAAGCTAGTAGACAGGGACGAGGACCAGAATGGACCCCCTGTAATCCAGAAGAAGGTAGGTAGTGACCTGCTGAGCCACTTAGACACTCACAAATCTATGGGACCAGATGGGATTTATCTGGGGATGCCAAGGGAGCTGGCTGAAGTGCTCGGTAAGCTGCTCTCCAACATTTATCATCATTCCTGGTTAACCAGGGAGGTCCCAGATGACGGGAGGTTGGCCAATGTGATGCCCATCCACAAGAAGGGGTGGAAGGAGCATCCAGGTAACTACAGGCCTGTCAGCCTGACCTCAGTTCCCAGGAAGGTTATGGTACAGGTCATCTTGAGTGTGATCACATGGCATGTACATGATAACCAAGGGATCAGACTCAGCCAGCATGGATTTAGCAAAGACAGGTCCTGCCAGACCAACCTGATCTCCTTTTATGATCAGGTGACCTTCCTAGTGGATGAGGGAAAGGCTGTGCATATATCTACCTGAACTTCAGAAAAACCTTTTACGCTGTCTCCTGGAAAAGCTGGCAGTCCACAACTTGGTCAGGTGCACTTTTTACTTCATTAAGAACTGTCTGGATTGATGGTCTCAGAGAGTGGTGGTGAATGGTGCTGCATTCAGTTGGCAACCAGTCACTAGTGATGTCACCCAGGGCTCAGTACTGGGCCCTGTCATGTTCAATACTTTTATTGATGATCTGGATGAGGGGATCGAGTGCACCCTTAGTAAATTCGTGGATGACACCAAGTTGGGTGCGAGTGTTGATCTGCTTGAGGGTAGGAAGGGTCTGCAGAGGGATCTGGACAGGCTAGATCGATGGACCAAGGCCAACTGTACAAAGTCCAGCAGGGCCAAGTGCCAGGTCCTGCACTTTCGCCACAATAACCCCATGCAGCACTGCAGGTTGGGGGCAGAGTGGCTGAAAAGTGGTCCAGCAGAAAGGGACCTGGGGGTGCTGGTTTACAGTTTCTGAACATGATCCAGCATGCGCCCAGGTGGCCAAGAAGGCGAATGCACCCTGGCCTGTATTAGAAATAGTGTGACCAGCAGGACTAGGGAAGTGATTGTCCCCCTCTACTCTGCTGTGTTGGTTTGGCACAGCCCGGTTTTTGGTAGTGGGGGGGACGACACAGGAATAGCTTCTGTGAGAAGCTGCTAGAAGCTCCCACCATGTCCAACAGAGCCAATCTCTGATATTTAAGAAGAAAATCAAAACAGCTCATGTGCATTTTTTTTCCAGGGGTGGCAAAGTGCCATGGTGCTGCCTGTGACGCGCCTTGCCTGCCTGGCCTCACCTAGCCAGACACACTGCGAGCAAAAATGACAGGGGCGGCGGCTTCCTTTTCCTGGTGCCTTGCATGAAGAAAGCCATTAAAAAGTGCCAGTGCCACAGCAGTCACCACTGCTCACGCAATGGGCAGCAGAATGGATGGTAGCAGAAGCATGACGAGTGATTCCTCAGTGTGGAAACTAGACGAGATCAACTTCTCGGTGCTGTGGGATCTGCAAGAATCTTTGAATTAGTGGAACCTGTTGAGAATTGTACCTACACGCAGCAGTTTTTCTTCTAGTCAGAGAAGAGGAGGAAGTGAGGACATGTGAGGGAAAACAATATGGCGACACCAAGGTCAGTGGAAAAAAAGGAGGAGGAGGAGGTGCTCCAGGCACCAGAGCCAAGATTGCTCTGCAAGCCATGCTGAGGACTATGGTAAAACAAATTGTCCCCTTGTAACACATGAAGTCCATGGAGGATGCAGAGATCCACTTGCAGCCTGTGGGAAAAGTGCTCATGCCAGTGCAGGTGGATGCCAAAGGGGGCTGTGATCCAGTGGGAGACCCAAATAGAGAGAGAGAGGGCCCCTGCTTCCAGAGACAGAGTGTGGGCCCTTGCTTTCAAACTAGAGCAGTCTATCCTTAGAGGACTGCACACTGTGGACGAGTGACCCACGCCACAAGAGTTTTGGGAAGACTGCCTGTGGGAGGGACCCCATGGAATAGCAGAAAAAAAGACTCCTGTCCCTGACCTAACAAGAAAAGATCTCAAGTGACAAACTGACCAAAACGCCCATGTCCTGTCTCCCTGCACTGTTGGTGGAAAGGAGGGAGGGACTGAGGGGAAAAAAGGTGTTTTAAGGACTTATTTTACTTCTCATTATCCTCCTCTGACTCTGCTAATAATAAATTTACCTTATACCTTTAAATTTGAACCTGTTTTGCCCCTGGAGTGTTTTTTTCTCCTAGCTCTTAACTCATGAACGCTTTTGTCGTGGGTTGACCCCGGCCAGGTGCCAGGTGCCCACTCAGTCAGTCTATCACTCCTCCTCCCACTGGGAGAGGGGAGAGGATAATATTGAAAGAGACTACCAGGGTGAGTAAAGGCAGTTTTATTACAGTGGAGGAAAAAAATAGAACAAGCAAGTTGAAAGTTGCGCGCGCAAGAGCAAGAAGAGAAAACAATCAATCTCTACTTCCCATCAGCAGCGATGTCCGGACACTTTCTGGGAAGCAGGGCTTCAGCACACGTGATGGTTGCTCGAGGAGGCAAACATGGACAAGTCCCGAATGCCTCCTCCTCCTCCTCTCTGCCTTCCCTTATATATCTGAGCTGATGTCATATGGTATGGAATATCTCTTTGGCTGACTGGGGTCAGCTGGCCTGCTGGTGTCCCCTCCCAGGATCTTGCCCCCCCCATCCCCTTCAGTGGGGGAAGGAATGTCACAGGGACAGCACAGCTTGGCAGTAGCCAAAACACTGCTCTGTTATCAACACCAGCTACCAAAGCAAAGTAGAGCAGTGTAAGGGCTATGAGCTTTACCCCAGTCAGACCCAATACAATTCCCACCCCTTATTCCATACCATTTGCATCATGCTCAGAAATCCTTTTCTACTCACACATGCAGTTTAAACTACATCCTTAAACCATCCCCATCACATTAACTACTATCTCCTGTCCTCTCTCATCCTTCCACGTAGTCTCCATTTCCAGCAGAATGTGGGGTCAGGGCAGGAGGAATAGTAAACTTGTTTGTCAAGGACTGGCACCATCCCTGTTCATTGTGGCCTTTTTCTTGCCCCTTGCTGAAATTCGTTCTTTGTCAGCTCATGTCCCTTCTGCTACTTACATCCTGCAACATATGACTTCCAACATGCATTATTCTTACCCCAAGGTTAAATCACCTTGGGGTACACACTGGGTCTCCCCATCCTCCCGCATTACCCACCAAGTGCACCCAGGTCCTTGGGCAAAGACAATCCCACGAATGGGTTTGCCCTTCCCCATGGGGGACGTAACCCACACTGACTTCCCCAGCCACTTTCCTATGTGTAGTGCAGGAACCTTGTCTCCCTCCACAGTGTCGAAGGGTTTAGTTTGGGCGGGACCAGGGTGGTTAACAGATCCTCTAGCATTGACTAGCCAAGTGGCTTCTGCCAAATTCGCATCCCAATGCTTCCATGTCCCATTACCTAGTGCCCGTAGTGATGCCGTTTGGTTTACTGCCTTTTTTTCTCTGTACTCTGTACTTTTGTTCTCTGTACTCTTTGCACATATATTCGTAGCTCTGTAGCTTACTGTATTAATAGCTAGTTTTTCCAGTACTTTTCCATGGCCTTTCCCTAAGCAGAAAGACAAAACAAATTCCAGAGCTCCAAGCCCCAGGGGGGTGCAAGGCCCTGTCCTATCTCGGTTCTTCCTGGGAACCAAGGCCGAGAACAACTCTGAGGTACATTTTCATAAACAAAGTAGAGCCAGTGCTGAGAGGGGGGCTCCAGAGAAAGGGCTGGACCTGGGGGAGAATTGAATCACCACTTGTTCTCCTTATTGGTGCTTTTAATCAATTATGCTAATTTCCTAAAAGCTATAAATATGTACTCACCCCTGGAGGGGAGGGCTTTTATGGACACCTTTCCATAACTGCTCCTGAAGACCTTAAAAATAAAGATCCCTTTTTATATTACCTCCTTGCTAAAATGATCTCGAGTTTCTTTTCCAGGCTGGGGGAAAAGGCAACAGTAGCATAGTTTTTAAGAGTCCATTATATCTTTCAATCTTCCCAGAGGCCTGTGGGTGATAAGGAATATGATATATCCGCTTAATGCCATGCCTCTTTGCCCAGGAGTTAATAAGATTATTTCGAAAATGAGTCCCATTGTCTGACTCAATTCTATCTGGGGTTCCATGTCGCCACAAAATGTGTCTTTCAAGACCTGAAATTGTGTTCCGAGCCGTGGCGTGGTTTACTGGATACGTTTCCAGCCAGCCAGTTGTGGCCTCCACCATGGTGAGGATGTAACTCTTGCCTTGGCGTGTTCGTGGCAATGGCCCGATGCAATCAATTTGCCAGGCTTCACCGTACTGGAACCTCAGCCACCGCCCTCCACTCCAAAGAGGCTTCACTCGTGCTGCTCGCTTGATGGCAGCACATGTTTCACACTGATGAATAACCTGTGTGATGGCCTCCATGGTCAGATCCACCCCTCGATCACGAGCACATCTGTATGTTGCATCCCTTCCAAGATGCCCTGATGTTTCGTGGGCCCATTGGGCTATAAATAGCTCACCCTTTCTCTCGCAATCTAGGTCCACCTGAGCTATTCCAATTTTGGTGGCCTTATCTACCTGTTCATTGTTTTGATGCTCCTCAGTGGCACGACTTCTGGGCACATGGGCATCTACATGGCGTACTTTCACAGTCATGTTCTCTATCCGTGCAGCAATGTCCTGCCATAATGCAGCAGCCCAGATGGGTTTTCCCCTGCGCTGCCAGTTGGTTTTCTTCCACTGCTGCAGCCATCCCCATAGGGCATTAGCCACCATCCAGGAGTCAGTATAGAGATAGAGTATGGGCCACTTTTCTCTCTCAGCAATCTCTAGGGCTAGTTGGATGGTTTTCACCTCTGCAAACTGGCTTGATTCACCTTCCCCTTCAGCAGTCTCAATGACTTGTCGTGTGGGATTCCACACAGCAGCTTTCCACCTCCGATGGTTTCCTATCACTCGACAGGATCCATCAGTAAATAAAGCATATTTTCTTTCGTTTTCTGGTAACTCATTATATGGTGGTGCTTCTTGGGCACGAGTCACCTTCTCAGACAGTGCCCCAAAATCTCTGGCTTCTGGCCAACTCAAAATCTCTTCTAGGATTCCCGGGAAGTTGGGTTTTCCCATTCGGGCTCGTTGTGTAATTAAGGCCACCTACTTACTCCATGTAGCACTGGTTGAATGATGCACAGAGGGAATGTTTCCTTTGAACATCCAGTGTAGGACAGGCAATCGTGGTGCCAAGAGGAGACATGCTTCTGTCCCAACAACTTCTGAGGCTGCTCGAACCCCCTCATAAGCCGCTAGTATTTCTTTTTCAGTTGGAGTATAGTGGGCTTCTGATCCTCGGTATCTCCTGCTCCAGAATCCTAATGGCCGACCTCGGGTTTCTCCTGCGGTCCTCTGCCAGAGGCTCCAGGTGAGGCCCTGCTCCCCAGCTGCAGTGTAGAGTATATTTTGCACATCTGGTCCTGTCCGAACAGGCCCAAGAGCCACCGCACGAGATATTTCTTGTTTGATTTGCTCAAAGGCCTATTTCTGCTCAGGGTCCCACTGGAAGTCATTCTTCTTCCGGGTCACTCGATAGAGGGGGCCCACAAGTTGACTATAGCCTGGAATGTGCATTCTCCAGAATCCTACAAGGCCCAAGAAAGCTTGTGTTTCTTTCTTAGTAACTGGTGGAGACATACTGGCAATTTTGTCAACCACCTCTGTAGGCACATGACGGCGCCCATCCTGCCATTTTATTCCTGTGCAGGTCCCTTCACCTTACTTTGTTTTATGGCAAGACCAGCTTTCAGAAGAATTTGGATTATTTTCTTCCCTTTTTCAAAAACTTCTCCTGCTATATCACCCCACACAATGATATCATGAATATATTGCAGGTGTTCTGGAGCTCCACCCTGTTCCAGGGCAGTCTGGATCAGGCCATGGCAGATGGTGGGGCTGTGTCTCCACCCCTGGGGCAGTCGGTTCCAGGTGTATTGGACACCCCTCCAAGTGAAAGCAAATTGTGGCGTGCACTCTGCCGCCAGAGAGATTGAGAAAAATGCATTAGCTATGTCAGTCGTTGCATACCATTTGGCTGCTTTTGACTCTAGCTCATATTGGAGGTCCAACATGTCTGGTACGGCAGCACTTAGAGGTGGTGTGACTTCATTCAGGCCCGGATAGTCCACTGTCAGCCACCATTCCCCATTTGACTTCCACACTGGCCATATGGGGCTGTTGAAGGCTGAGCGGGTCCTGCTGATAACTCCTTGGCTCTCCAGTCGACGAATTAGTTCATGGATAGGAGTCATGGAGTCCCGGTTGGTACGATACTGCCTCTGGTGCACTGTCCTGGTAGCAATCGGTACTTGCTGATCTTCCACCTGCAGCAATCCTACGATGAAGGGATCTTCTGAGAGGCCAGGCAGGGTGGATAACTGTTTGATCTTCTCTGTATTCACCACAGCTATGCCAAAGGCCCATCGATATCCCTTTGGATCCTTAAAATACCCTCTCCTGAGGTAGTCGATGACAAGGATACAAGGGGCCTCTGGGCCAGTCACGATGGGGTGCCTTTGCCATCTGTCCCCTGTTAAGCTCACCTCAACTTTTACTACCGACAACTCCTGGCATCCCCCTGTCACTCCAGAGATCCAGATGGCTTCTGCACTCTTGTGCCTTGATGGCATCAGTGTACACTGTGCACCGGTGTCCACTAAAGCTTTGTACTTCTGTGGATCTGATGTGCCAGGCCATCAAATACACACCGTCCAGTATACCCGGTCATCCCTTTCCTCCTCCTGGCCGGAGGCAGGGACCCTCTATTCCTGTTCTTGGTCAGAGTATTCACTGTCTGACCTTTGTGATGCCAAATCAGAAGTTCCCTCCTCAGGACTGTAGGAAACAGTTTTAGTTTTCTTATATCTGGGAAAACGCAGATTGTCTTCTGGTCTCTCTGTGGTAACTACACTGACAGTCTTCTTGGGTGGCCCCTTCTTAACAGGTCTCTTCCCCCTCAGTTCTCGGACCCGGGCGCTCAGCTTTGAGGTGGGTTCACCATCCCATTTCCTCATGTCCTCTCCATGCTCACGCAGGAAAAACCAGAGCTCGTTACGTGGCCTGTTCTTGGGGGTTCCTTTCCCTCTGACTGGGGTTGGAGAGGAGCGATCTCTTGGGCTGCTTCTAAAAGTTGGGGTGCTGGCTCACAGGGATGAGGGAGCACCCAGAGTTTCTTCTACATTTCGGAGCCAGGCGGACGCCAACTCTACAGTTGGTGTATCCATTTTTGGGTAATAAAGTGCCGCCAAGCTGCTGGAATATGATGCTGGGACACCTTGAACCACCTTCCTCCACATGGCAAGTGTACAAGGGATATCCTCTGGATCTATGGCGACGCTATCATCCTTTAGATCCCTATAGACAATTTCCAGCACTGCTAATTCTCTCAAGTACTGGATACCTTCATCCACATTGGTCCACTTCCCTGGGGACTTTACAAGATCATCCTTAAAAGGATATCTTGCCTTCACACTTGAGAGAAGCCGTCTCCAGAGGCTACAAGTTGCTCCTTCCTTTGCAAGTCCTCTTTCAATTTCCTGATCCCTAGCAAGGGATCCCAGCTGTTGGGCTTCATGACCTTCTAACTGCTGACTATCGGCCCCATTATCCCAGCATCGCAGCAGCCATGCAGGGATCCTCTCACCTGACTGGCGGCTGTAATCCTTTCGCAAGTCTCAAAGTTCGGATGGGGTCAGGGACCGAGTAACTTCGGTCTCCTGTTTAATCTGCCTCACTCCCTTCGATTCCTTTGCTGAGGGATCTGCCTCTAGATCTTACCCCACCTCTTCTTCCTCTTCCTCTTCTTCTTCTTCTCTTACTAATCGGCCTGAAACTTGCCTTGTCCATTTTTTTTGTTTCACTACTGGGGCAATTAAAGTAGTTGTTGTGGTTTGGGTTCCTATCTCCGACATAGTTGTTATGGTTTGTATCCCTGCCTCAGCCACAGTTGTAGTTTGTGTCCCTGTCTCAGCTATAGTGTCCTCAGGCACAGTTTGAGTTCCTGCCTCAACCACAGTCCTCTGAGAATATTGAACAGAGGCCCGGTAGG